>JACBWW010000131.1:235170-252663 GCA_020086605.1 Lanius collurio
CTGTGTCCAGAGTTGGAGCAAGAGGAGGATGGATTTAAGGAAGCTCTTCATGAAGTGAGTGGGAGCTGAACGCTGGCATGGGAATGTTCAAGGCAGCCCAGGCTGTTTAATTGAAATCTGCTTCTTGTGGAACTTGTGGTTATGGAGCAAAACTCCCGTTGGTGGTGAGGGATCAGAGGAGCCTGATCCCAGAACAAGGCAAGGAGTTGTGGGTCTTCTCTGCTAAATTTGTGGGAATATTTGGTTGAATTCCTGGCAGTGTCCAAGGCCAGGCTGGACGGGGTTTGGAGCACCCTGGGATGGTGGGAGGTGTTCTTGCCTGTGGCAGGGGTGGCACTGGATGATCCTTAAGGGTCCCTTCCAGCCCAAACCGTTCCATGACTCCATGAATTCATCAATACCCAGATGGCCATCATTCAACACATCAGCCTAGAGGCAAAGGTGCAGAGAGACCATGGCCAAAAATGCTGATATGGATGAAAGAGGAATATAATTTAGAGCTAGAAAATATAAAATAAAAAGTATCTGCTCAGTCAAAAGCTCAGACTCTGACAATTTGGTTTAGTCTCAGCATCTGGGTGTAATAACAGTGTTTATCTGGACATGTTTATCTACATAAAAGGGCCATTTCAAGTTTGTCTGAATTAAGTGGCACATTCTGGATGAGTCCAGCAAGGATTTGTGTCTCTGCCTGAAATTATTGCTTCTGGAAGACTCTTCAAAAACCAGGTGCCTCAAATTTCACAACTTAGACATTTTTTCCTCTCTGGCCTGAAGTCTCAAAATGCCCTGAGTGCACGATAAGCTCCAAAAGGGATTTCCAGAAACAGCTCGTGGAAAGCACAGTTGTAGTGCAGAAGCAGCCAATCTCAGCAGGAGAGAAATAACAATTCCAGCCCTCATAGGTAACAGCTGGCAGGGAAACACGGTCCAAGGTCTGTCAAAACAAGTCAGACTTCAGGGCAAAAAGGATTGAACATGAGATGCTTTTCTGCATAATCCAAGTCCCCGGCTGTGTCTGAGTTACTCTGGATCTCCACTGGGAAATAGCTTTCTGGGGAAAAGAAAAATGTGATCTTTTTAACTTAAATATTGCTGGAGCTTGAGAATCCATCAGTGCCTATTGTGAATTGTTCTGGAGCTGGGTTAACCTCTGTTAAACATTTATGTTTTGCTTGCAATCTGAATTTGTCTGGTTTGAGTTCCCCGTGCTTGGTCTCCTCACTCTGCTGGCATTTGAAATATTTGGAGTCTCCGAGTCTTCCAGCCCTGGCTGCTCTTCCTCCTCGGTTTGCACGGGTGGATCCAATTCCCAAGGCTTTAACGACTCGTTTTGCCAGAGGTGTTTTGTTTTGGGTTCGTTTGGGGTTTTCTGTGGGGAGAGAAGTTGCTCCCAATTCATCAATATACACAGTCCAACTTTTCCTTTTCATGCTGGTCTGGTTCAGTGTAAATAATTAATGTTAATAATTTAGGACTGCGTTTCATATTCAACTGTATTTCATGTAGAAAAAAAAATTAAATTCAAACACTGACTTCAAAAAGGAAAAATCAGGCCTGGCCAGTAAAAAACATCCACATTTTAACAATTTCAGCCTCCCCTCGGTATGTTTTTTTCTGTGTCGTGCAGGAAGTAATTAGACTCCTAGATTAGTGAACTATTTGGTAGAGTGAGCCCATATTTGTTTCAAGGAACTCCTTCATTAAAGTGAAAGTCAGCACACCAAAACATTTTCAGTCATTTTAAACTCTTTGAAATACACATAAAAAATCTACCAGAAAAGTGTTTTATGTTAAGGACAAGATTTTTTCTTTTCATAGAAGCTTTTGACTCTTATCTTCAAATTATATTGTGAAGTCAGAAGTTTTAATTTAAATAAACAAAATTTAAATAAATTCCCCAAAAGAACTCTGAAAATTAAGGAGAAAAAAAAATTAAAAAAAGAAGAAAATAAGAGGAGAGAAATCATGGTGGAAGATGAGACATTCACTTTGAAACAAAATAAAGTTATAGTCCATAAAATATTCCCATATTGCCAGTCAGCTGCTCTGTGAACAATCAGCTGTGATTAAGGGTCTGTGTTCAGTGATCTGCAGGAGGTTCCTCTGAAACTGCTGCTGCAGAAGCTCCAGCCCTGAATTGCCAAAGAACGCTTGGAAAACGCATCTTCCTCAATGTCTCCAGTCTCCTCCTGAGCAAGCTGAGCCTAATTGCCTGATTATTGACTATCCCTTTGAAGTGCAGTCACCGGCATGGGCTGGATTTGCCATCTGCCTGTCTCGTTAACCACCCGTCTATTTTCCCACAAGCTGTCTCTCCCAAGGAAAACACAGATGGTTCCCTCCCGAGCACGTCCTGCCAGGGCTGCAAACACAGATGGCTTTGGAGGGAGCACAATGGGGTGACAACTCTGCTTTTCCTCTCCTCTGGAACCCTGGCGATTGCCTGGTGATCAGATCAGCCGGGCTTTGTCCTCCCCTTGTGGTTCTGGGATGTTCATGGACATCTCCAAACATAGAATCATGGAATGGCTTGGGTTGGGAGGGACCCCAGAGCCCCCCCAGTGCCACCCCTGCCCTGGCAGGGACCCCTCCCACTGCCCCAGGCTGCTCCCAGCCCCAATGTCCAGCCTGGCCTTGGGCACTGCCAGGGATCCAGGGGCAGCCACAGCTGCTCTGGGCACCCTGTGCCAGGGCCTGCCCACCCTCAGAGGGGAGGGTTCCAGGCCTAGTCACCAAGAATTTGGAATTGAAGTTTCAGCTGGAATTGTCATGGATCACATTTAAATATCCAGAAACTCCTCTGGAGCCTGGAGTTGACTGGGAAGGACCAGGCAGAATCCAGGCTTAGCACCTATTGCAGACCCATGAAAGGGAAATTTCTTTTGTTATCCTGGTTATACCCAGAACAGCACTGATTTCCCTGGGATCATGGGCATAGAATCATGGAATATCCTGAGCTGGAATGGGCTCAAAAGGATCCCCAAGTCCAGCCCCTGGCCCTACACAGGCCTCGCCCAACAATTCCATTCTGTGCCTGAGAGTGTTGTCCAAACACTTGCTGGACTTTGGGCTTTGGCAGGGGATCCCAGTTTAACAAAAAAATATTTCAGTGGCAACTGAGATGTCCAAAATAGAAACCCCAGATGTCCAAAATAGCTCTGGAAAATACCCTCGAGAACTGACCTGGGTGTTCGCAGCCCCAGGATGAGAAATTCCACCCCCAGAGCTTTTGCTGCCGCTCCCCCGGTGATGTGCCTGGCACAGGGAGACAGGTTGTCAAAGGAATTACAGAGAAGCAATGGGCTGATGATGAGCAACTAGTAATTAGCAGAGTAATTAGAGCAGGAAGAGTGAGGAAAGAATGTGCTGGCTCTGCTCCATCTGACCCTGAAACATGAGGATCCTTGAGCACAGTCAGGGTAACAGGGCAAGGGAAAGCAGAGCGATCCATGTGCAAAGCAGCAGGAGATGGGAATATTCCCAACACCACCGGAGCAGAGCTGGGGCTGGGGTGCTGCTTTGGGCCATCTCCAGCCTCCTCAGGTGCTATTTTGGGAGAAGTGAGAGAGATCTAAGCTTCACCTAAAACATTTCGGCTCCTTTTAGCGAAGAGTTACCTCGTACCTCCATTTTCACTCTGGGCCCACTGCGAGGCTCGCTGAGGAGCGATCTGTCCAAGACACTGGTTTTCTACTCTCTGCTCCCTGCAGCTTTCCCCTTTTCAAATAAGAAAGACATTGGAAGGATTAGTTCCACCACAGGCTTATTGTTCAGAGCTTGGTGGTTCTGAAATGGGTGTAAGAGGGGGATTAAGCTTCCCGGGGCTTCAGCACTCCTCGGGGAGCTTCGAGAACCCCCAGCCCTGCGTGATGTGCAGGAGCAGGGAAGAGATGCCACATGAGGATCTGGGGTTTATCCAAAGGTCAGATAAGGCCTGGTAAATGTAACAGCTCTGAAATGTCAGCTGCTGGGAGGGTACAGCATGAAGCAGGAGCTGCTGGTCATTTGGTCAACTGGCAGGACTTGTTGTGCTCACCTGCAGAGCGTAAGTTAAAGGCCTGTGCATGAGGAATTTCTCTATAACCACAGAAAGACTTTGGGAAGAAAGATTTCCTAAAATGAGGAATCATGGCTATAATGGAGTTATTTCCAAAGTAGGCACCAAACCCATGTGCAAGAACTCCTGAAGAGTCCCAGCTGAACATCAGGTTGTTCCCTTCCCAGATAAAACTTCCACCCTGAGTGTATTATTCACTCAGTTGATTAAAGCCATACCACTAAATTTGTTTTCCCCTTATGTGCAAATTTAAAGAAAAAAGGCACCCTTGGGTGCATCTTAAGAGAGATCTGTCAGGCTCTTGCTCTGGCAGTAGCGAGAGGAATGTGAAATTCGTGACCATAATTTATTGCTGTTGCCACCCAGGAGAGCTTAGAGCCCTTCTCTGAACATGGACATATTGGATTCTGTGTTGGAAACAGCTGATATCTGCACTGGCCACAGGAGCAGATGGAGATCAGGATTTCAGCACTTTGTAACTCATTTCCCAGAGGCGTCAGGCACTTGGGATCCCAAATCATTTATCAAAGCTCATGCAGAGACTTTGCACAGACACACAGTACAAATAAATCACCAGAACTACCGGTGCTTCAGTCTCCAGACACTGCTCTCCTTTCAAAAACCCTTCCCACTCCTCAGTTATCCAGCTTGCCCAGCTGGTATTTTCCTCTGCTACTTGTGTTTGTAGAGGAAAATGAAGTTGTCAGACTTCAAATGTTCTTTCATCGTCTGAGCGGATTTGCCAGAGCAGCTGTGCTGTTTGGAGGCCTCTCCTGAAGCATTAACAGAACTGCCTCTCGGAATGACAGTCCCCTGAGCCCCACAGCAGCTCTCCCGTGGGACTGCCCAGGTGTGGGCAGGAGCTGGGGAAGCACAGTCCCCTGACAAACGATACCTGGGACAGGAGTGCCCCAGGAGAGCTCCCCACCAGGACTGGTCCCTCACTCCCCCCTCCACACACTGAATACTCTCCAATAATCCAGCCATCCCTGCCAGCTCCAAGCCCTCAGAACAGCCAGGGGCCAGACGACTGTGACACAGCCTGAGCTCCAACTGCTCCTGAGGCACCTCCTGCTGCTGCTGGCCCTCAAAACTGCCTTTCCTGCTCTCGCTGTGGAATGATGCGCTCTGGATTAGCCTTAAACCCAGCCCATTGAGCCATTTAGCCTTCAGAAGGACGTGTGGAGTAATTGCTGCCCTCTTAAATCGCTGCTGAGCACTTTAAATATGCAGGAGATCAGCTCAGCCTTTGAGCACGTGTTTGAGAAAATGGGGTGGAAAATGTCCACGAGACAATCTGCCTGTTAAACAGCCACAGTTCCTCAGGCAAGAGAATCCAAAGACCCCGAATCCTGGGAGAGGCAGAGGGAGAGCATGGCCCCAGAGCTTCTCGGGCCTTCTCCAGCTGTGAGGTGCAAACAGCTCCGGGCAGGAGGGAGCCTGTTTTCCTGCAGAACCCTGTATATGCAGGGCACAGCTCCAGGGCAGACTTCAGTGGGATACCCAGGCTCCTTTCCATTTGTTTGCTGTAATTTTGTACCAGTTATGGTGTGTAATGTTTTTTTCTGGGGTTTTCCAGGTGGTCACATTCGGTCTGGAAGCTGCACATGCACAGAGCTCCTGCCCAGAGCTAGATCCTGCTTGCTCTTGCCAGCTTGCTCCCAATCCTGAAAGGTTTCACTGTAAAGCTGTCCCACATTCTGCAACCCCAAGTGTCCAGCAGGACATCCCAGCTCACTGGGAACAGAGAAACCAGCCCACTGAAACACCCAAAACACCACTGAACACATCTCAGGTGCCCTGTGGTGTCCTGGCCACCATACCAGACTGATAAATTAAGCGTATTAGAAAGTAGGCCTGGCCAAAATTTGTTACAATTCTCATTAGCTCTGTGGGACAGCTGTAGGGAAAGACACGGAGCCAAAGTGGGATTCAAACCCCGACACTTTGTTCCCACCGGCTGCTCCATCTGCTCCGAGCCGGCAGCTCCTCCGCAGGGCTGCAGGTTTGCTCCTGCTCGGAGGCCTCAGGTTCTCCCTGGAGGATCCCTGCAATCAAACAGCCCAAGCCCATGCAGTGAGTACTGGGAACTGTCTCTTGTGAAGCTGGAGGGAAACGAGAACCACATTTTCTAGGAGACATTATTTGGTGGTGGGCAAGTGCTGCTGAGCAGCAACAAATGTCCACATGGGGAGGCCAATTATCTGAAAAATCCACATTTAAGGGTGACAGGAACACCTCCCAGGAGCCAGGCAAGGCTTGGGGTCTTTTTCTGCCCACAGTGGTTTTACAGTGGCAGAAAAAGCATTTTTAGCCTTTGAGAGGCATTTTACAACTCCAAGACCAGACTCATCCTGGAGCTGCACTTTCAGTCAGCAACAAGGGGGTTCACAAAGGATTAAGAAACTGCCCAGGAGGAGAAACACCAGCACCCAGGGATGGTCAGCTTGGAGAGCACCGGGAGAGCTTAGAGCCCCTTCTGGTGTGTGAATGGGCTCCAAGAGAGCTGAAAGGACTTGTTTGGATGAGGGATGGAGGGACAGGACAGGGGGAGCTGCAATGTGAGAAAGTCTCTTCTTGGGCTCCTCAGAGAGAACAGGCTGGAGTTTGTCACTGCCTCCTGCAGCTGGGATGAGGATGGATGCTTGTGGCAGGAGTTCTGAATTCCCAGGGAACACAGAGGAGACTTTTCCAGGAGCCTGCAAGCAGTGCTGGCTGCTCCTGGGAATGCTCCCTCCAGGTATTTGCCAACACTGAGGTCAGCCAGAAGCCAAACAGAGCCTTGGCCCTTTCCTTCAGTCTGACCCAGCTGCAGCTCCAAGGAGTCTCTCCACAGCCTGGAAAAGCCACATCTTGGGGCACACACAGGTGCCCTCCAACACAAATGTGCTGCTTTGGGCTGACACCTCTTCTGGGGTGGATTTGCAGATCTTCTGCCTTGTGCTGCTCCGCAGCTGCAGAGGAAACCAGAGGCCAAATTCTCCATGGCCTGAAGCACACTGGGCTCAAGGGGGATAATCCACTCCTGGGGATCAGCTGATCCTGATCAGAGGCTGTGAGACCAGAAGAGCCTTGGGAAGCAGGGAATGGCTGGGGACCAGGCTGGAATGGCAGAGATCCTCTCTGGCACAACCATCCGCCAGGCTGGCTGTGTGGCACTTGCCAGCTTCAATATAAAGTGTCCCCAAGTGCCACGAGCTGAGCTGGCAGCAGGGGGTGTTGGCAGAAGAGCCCCATCCTTGTTGGGAGTTCTGCTGACATCAGCAGGTTGGGGTTTTAATAGTTTTGACCTTCCTTAGCTAATGGAGTTACACCAGCCAAACTCAGAATCCCACTGAGGCAGCCAATCCTCTCCTCCCTGCACACGCAGCTCTGGAATCCTGGAACACCCTGAGCTGGGAAGGACCCCCAGGATCAGCCAGCCCAGCTCCTGGCCCTGCCCAGACACCCCAACACCCCCACCCTGGGCATCCCTGGCAGCTCCTGGAGCTCCGGCAGCCTCGGGACCATTCCCTGGGGAGCCTGGGCAGTGCCAGCACCCTCGGGGGGAAGAAGCTTTTCCTGATATCCAGCCTAACCAGGAAAATCCAGGAAATTTGCCCAGGAATGGTACAATAGAGGCCTGTTATGAAGGAAACCAAATCTGGGTCAGACCCAAGTGTTATTCCCCCACCCTTAAGACTCACTCAGGGTTGAAGGAAAGAGCTGCAATGAAGATAATTGTTTTAGGGGGGAAAAAAAGGAAATAAAAGGATGTTTTCAGTTCTTTTAAAGCCCGAAGAACAGCTTCTTTGAGTAGATTTTGTAGAACCTCAGCCATTCCTCTTTAAACAAAGAGAGGCAGAAAAACTCTTGTAACCTGAGCCGGCTCCATCAGCTGGTTAGTGTTCCATGGCAAGCTGGAAATAAAGACTCAACCATGCATTTTTTGACGTTTCCTTTCTGTGTGCAGGGCTAACAAAAAAAGACAGCAAGAGCCCAGGTGTCGTGTTTTACTTTAGTGAGAAGGGAAGAGGGGAGGCAGCTTGGGAATGCAATTAAATCCAGCAGCAAAAAGCTGAAAATTAGCATGTGTGAAAAGAATGGGAAACAGTAAGTGTGAGTCTGTATTTATGGAAAATTTCCTTCTTCGTTTGCAGCATTTGCATAAAGCCCAAGGCACGGAGGAAGAACAGATCTGTCTGCAGCAATCTGGAGCCCCGAGTGCCAGAAGTCTCCAGTAAGTATGTGATGCAAAGGAAGCTTTGGAAAGAGGAATGGCCCAAAGCCTCAGAATTGAGAGCAGTGAAATGTTTGTCATGCACAGCAGCACAGCTGCACCAGGC
Organism: Lanius collurio; assembly: GCA_020086605.1. Taxonomy (NCBI): domain Eukaryota; kingdom Metazoa; phylum Chordata; class Aves; order Passeriformes; family Laniidae; genus Lanius; species Lanius collurio. Next base: position 243,556 of record JACBWW010000131.1, read on the forward strand.
AGGGGAGCGTGGCCTGCGGTCACTCTGGGTGTGCCTGACTCCCTCCTCCCTCCCCAAAGGGTTACCCTGCACAGCCCCCCTCAGGCACATCAGAAGCTCCCGGAGCAAACAGCACAAGCTCGGACACAGGAGCAGATATTTGCTGTAATCCTGGACCATTTCTTTTGCTGGTCGAGGGCACAGCCCCAGGATCACTGGCACATTCTTAGAACGGTTACTGTGAGAATTTCCTGATGTGCAGCTTTGTGTTAACAGCTTTTCTGAGGCAGCTGCACAATAGAGAAGATTCTCTTGTCTGGTTCAGGCAATGTCTCAGATCATTTTTGACAACAAAAATGATTGTTTAGGATACATTTTGTAAGCAGGAATTTATGAGAGAAACTGGAAATCAGATTACAAGGATGTTTCTGACATGTAGTGATAGAACAAGGGGGCCTTAGCCTGAAGCAGGGCAGGCATGGATGGGATTTTGGGAAGGAGTTCCTGGCTGGGAGGGTGGGCAGGCCCTGGCACAGGGTGCCCAGAGCAGCTGTGGCTGCCCCTGGATCCCTGGCAGTGCCCAAGGCCAGGCTGGACATCGGGGCTGGGAGCAGCCTGGGGCAGTGGGAGGGGTCTCTGCCAGGGCAGGGGTGGCACTGGAGGGTCTTTGAGGTCCCTTCCAACCCAAACCACTCCAGAATTCCCTGATTCTCTGCAAGGAGGATTCCCAGGCCAACAAGAGATTTGAAGCATGAACACGCTCCCTGCACGACTCCTCCTCTTCCTGCCTGCTGTGCTCCTCCACACCACTCAGACACCTCTCACTGCTCCTCCCTGGGCCTGGTGATTCTTTCCACAGTGAAAAATTTCTGAATTTATTTTCTGAATTTCCTGAATTCGTGCTCCAAATGTACCTGCATTGCCTGACCAGGCGTGGAAGAACTTGTAGCCAAAGGGTTCTCACAGACAGCATGCTCGGTTCTGCTCCGTTCTCACCCCTTTTCCCTGCAGAAATCCCAGCCCACAGACCCTGTCCTCCAGGGGAAGCAAGTCTGATCTTCTCATCACACCAAAGCAGGACAGGGCAGTGCCACTGGAGCTCAGAGTGGGGTACAAACCCCATGGGACTGGATTCTCAGTTGGAAATTATCGTTTTACTGGGCTCCAGGAAGGACACAAACACACACTTGATCATTCCCTTCCTCGGTGGGAGAAAGAGGGGTTTGATCAGCATTGGGCTGTTGTCATTACACCCTCCTGGAATCTGGGAGCATGAGTGACAATTCCAGGGAACGTGGAGCCGCTTTGCCGTGGGGAAGGGAGTGGGAATTCACATTACTGCAGAGACTGTGCCAATCTTTTCCCTCAATTTAAGCACAGCAGACTCCTCCAGCCTTGCCTAGCCTTGACATCTGGATCCATTAGGAATTTGCAATTCTAATTTGGATCAGCCACACTAATTGTGCTTTTTTTTCAATTGGCTGCACTATTGATTTTACAAGATACGTGGTGTTCTTCCACCTGTGTGCAAGGCTCCTGCTAGGAGCTGCTAATGGAAAAAAACACCTCAATTAGCAAGAATTCCCTCTGAAATCCTTGAAAATCCAATATTGCTGATTAGTTTGTTAAAAAATCTTATTAAGAAATGCTTGGTGACTTCCCTAATAATATCAAGGAGCAGATCCTCATGCTGGGCTCCCAAGAAGAGTAATCTCTCCTTGTCCTTTTTCCTTCCCTGCCTCCAACAAGGCTCCAAATCTGTACCATGCAGGAATTAATTTCCCAGCCCCTCCTTAGCAAGCCATGGAGGAGAACTCCACTCTTGTTTCAGCTGCATGCAGCAAATGGAGCTGTGGGAAGAAATTAATGATATTAATCCAGATTCCAGGAGAGGGATGGAAAGGAACAGGGGAAAAAAGGGCCCTTTCATCCCTTTAGTTCCATCAGCAAATTAACTTCACCTCCTGCTTATTCCTCTTCTGCTTCAGCCTTGGATTCACATTGGCTGAACCGAGTATCTCCCCCTGATAAATAGATAAAATATTCCATCTGCAGTTCCTGTGGCCCAACACCTTAACAAGAGGTGGCAGAACCCAGAAATACTGAGGCAGTTGTGTTTGGGACACGAGTCAGAGTGGGCTCCGAGCCTGCTGGTGCCTGTCCCGCAGGGACAATCGCTGTGCTGAGCTCACACCCGTGGCAGCAGCCAACAAACCCGGCGCTTCAGCCCACAATGAAGGCAGTGAATGCGTCTGCAGCCGTGGCCTCTGCTTTGTTTGCAGCTCCCCACTGCAGCTCCTGTGAGCCACACTTGTCACTGACAGGAAAAGGGCTTTGGCTCCCTCTGCGTTCCCAGTGTTAAGGGAACGATCTCGGAGCGATGCGGGGATCACAGGCAGGAGCTGCCCCTCTGCACAGAACAGAACCAGAGTCTGCAGGGTGGTTTTGGCTCCACACTGGTGCAGCCAAACAGCTCCCTGAGCTGGTTTGAACAACCCTGTGCTGGTGTCCTTGTCCAGACAGCAGAGAAACCACTCCAGGGGAGCTGTGGTTGCACCTGGAGAGGTTCAGGTTGGGTAACAGGAAAAAAACTCTTCACTGAAAGAGAGGCTTTGGAAGGGACTGCCCAGGGAAGTGGTGGAGTCACCATGCCTGGAAGTGTTCAGAAAATGAGTAGAAGTGGCACTTGGTGATGTACTTTAATGGGATTCAGTCAAAGGTTGGATCTTGGAGATCTCTTCCACCTCAGACATTCTGTGACTGATTCCTTTTCCAGAAGCATTTCTGAGGGAGAACTCAAGAAAGGAAGCATAGGCTGCACTTCTCTTCTTCCTTGTCTCAGTCAAACAAGGAACAGCTTCCAAAGATTCCTGCCATGCTGAGGACACTCAGACCCAAGGAGATCCAAAGCTGTGATCCCACTGGGAAGGCTGTGCATCCATCAGAGTTCATTCCTCATTTCCTCAGCCACAGAGTTGGACTGGAACAACTCCACAAGGTCCCTACAGAACAGGATTTGGTACAAACAGTAACCCCCTCCCCCTCAAGGTTTGTAAGGATTCCCTGAGCAGGTCTGAAGTTTATGAACACCTCCTCTGTTCCAGCTGGGGTTGTTTTGTTCATTTTGTTCTAAACACAGCAGAGGATGGGGAAAATGAAAATGAGGAGTCATCAGCTGGTGGCAAACAATGAGACTGAACACAAAGGAGCCTTCCCTGCCTTGGGGGACCCAGGAGCTCTGGAAATGAGTGTGGGGAATTCCTTCTTTAAGGTCAAACCTCCCCTTGGCTGAGGAGATGTTGCTCCCCACCACTTCCTGGGGAAGGGGACGCTGCCTCAATGAGCCGGCCTTTGGTCTTTCTGATGTTCCCACTCCTGGAGAAGCAGAGCTCTGGCAGGAACTGTCCACATGCTGCAGTGACAGCTCTGCAGGGCCAGGTGGGAGCCCTTCTCCCTTCCTCAGCCTTCCCTTTCCTGGCTGCTCCTGAGCCTCTGGACTGAGCTGGAGCCACACAGCCCTCATTCAGCACATGCTAATTCTGACATTTCCACGATGTCCGCTGTCATCACCAGCTCCTCATCAAACCTGGCTGCAGAAACGCCTCCTGCATCTCAGGGAGGCTGGATGGGGCTGCAGCACATCCAGTCACTCCCAGGTTCCATGTGTGGAATTGCTGAATCACTTCATTTTCCCCCTTCTCCCCCTCCCAATCCAACTTTTCATTGGCAGCCACAGTCACTAGAAAAGATTTTGCTGGCAAAACAACTCCCTGCTGAGTTCAAGCAGGGCTTTTCCTCCTCGGGTTTCTGTATCAGCCTATGGATGTGGAGGGGACGCTGCAGGAGTCACTGAGGAGGCAGTGGGGTGCAGAATCCTGATTTTCCATACAGCCCCATTGGTCTCTCACATCCCTCACTCCTGACACAGCTCAGCTCTGCATCCCTCCGAGGTGAGAGGGCTCCTGTGCTGCTGCAGCCTCTGGCAAACGCTGCCAGGGCTGCCCTGCCTCTCCAGAGCTTAATCTTTGTACCCCTGGCTTCGGCTGCCCCATGGACACAACAGTTTGGGAATTGGGCAGCCAGGAAGCTGACACAGGTGGCAACAAACCGAGAGAGGGCTACCAGAGCTCACAACCACCTGAGGACTTCAGCCAACCCAAAACTTCAGTGTGGTGCCTTTTCCTTTTGTCACACTGAAAAAACCAAAAGGAAAAAAGGGAAAGAATACAGAATCTCGCTGACTTCACCCAGTGACTGCTGAGCAGAGCAAGCTCTCCCCAGAAGGCTGTAGAGTCCGTCTCCAGCTGAACCTTTGTGAACACCACCTCCCCAAGCACCCACTTCCATCTCCTGCTGGACTAAATCAACTCAGATTCTGGCTCCCACTTCACAACTGAAATGCCTAATCCAGAACACTGAAGAAAAAACCCCTTAACACTGAGCTGAACTTGTGAGGTTCAGTGTCTGTCTGCCAAGATCAGCTTCCCTTACAATAGGGGTCGAAATCTCCAAGGGATAAACTGACAGGAGGATCATATTCCTTGGAATTCATTCATCAAAACCCAAACTGGGACCTTTCCAATACTTGATGAGGTTCTTGGCACCTGACCTTAGAATCTGAGTCCTTAAGGTTGGAAAACACCTTTAGGACAATTGAGTTCAGCTGTCACCCAGCACCACCATCATATTCACCACTAAACCATGTCCCCAGGTGCCACATCCACACGTTTTGTTGGACACTTCCAAGCATGGTGACTGCACCGCTGTCCTGGCAGCCTGTGCCAATGCTTACAGCTGTTTTCATCAAAAATAAATTCCCGAGGTGCACTTCTCCGTGTGCAGGGACTGTATCCCTCACCTGTGAGCCACAGGCACTGCTGGCAGTGTCAGGAAGAGGCAGGGAAGGGAGAAGCCAAGGAGAAAGTCGAATATCCTGAATCCAGACTGTATCCAAACCCAAAGCATCCCCTGAGCTCTGCGGGTCACTGCTCCCACCTCACCCGTGAGTGACTGCAGCCAACAGCAGCCATAACAGAGGGAGCCCGAGGAACGGCTGTAAATAGGAGCTTTAGGCGTTGCCATTCAAATCAGCCTCAATCAGCTGCTGCCTTTCCTCGATCCGCTCGCTGCTCCACAGCTACCGGCGTTCCAGCGCATCCCGGCTCCTCAGACCCACAGCGGAATGTGGGAGTGCCGGGAGTGGCGGCCGGGATCGGATTTAGGCACAGAGGAGGACGAGAGGGGAGTAAATGGGAAATGTGATTCTCCAAGCGTTCTGTGCTGCTGGAACACCTGGCTGCCCCCGGCTCTGCCAGGCAGCAGAGAGGAGCTGAAAAGGGAATTAAACTGTCTCCTGTCACACTCCTGACTTGTGCTTTTGCATAACAGGCTGGAGTCACTGTGACTCCGGTTTAGCATTTCACAATGTTTAATCCCAAAATTTGACTCTTTCCCTCTCACTGCTGGGGATGAGACCCCCTTAGTGCTGCATCTGCTCGGAAAGCTTCCTATTGCTTGTATTGCTGTATTTGCATATAGAGATGTCCAGGTTTCCAGGAGACTCCTGTGAACCTCCAGCTACCCCAGGGACAGCCTCAGCAAGTTATTGAGGACAGCAAAGATTTTCTCAAGTTATCTGGGAAGTTGCACTGCTGGGTGGACCCGTGGGCATTTTGCCATTGAAAAGGAATTCCTTTAATTAATTCCTGTTTAAACTGGAGCCCTGATTTTCAGAGCCAGCACCAGCTGATCCCTCCTGGCCTCACAGCCTGTTCCTGTGGGAAGTCCTGAAATCAGGATTAAAGGACTTTCTCAAGGCTCGGTGGCCTAGAAGAGGAGAGCAGGGGGTGGCATTTGCTGCCCTGTGTTACTCCTGAATGGTCACTTCTAACTTGTAAATGAGTACTTCTCCAAAAGTGCCTCCTTCCACATTCCAGTCAGGAAGCTCCTGGGGAAAAGGTGGCTTTCCCCCAGCACTCTGCACCTTTCCCTGCTCAGGGGCTGCTTTCCCCTCATGTTCCAGCAGTGCTCAGGGAAATCCCTGATGACTCAGGGGAGTGAGTCTGTTCTAGGGAGGAGTAACAGTGCTTGTAATTGTCCTGCAGGATCCTGGAAAATGTCCTGCTTCCATTTTCCGTGTCTGCCATTGAATTTTAATGCAGCAGTGTCCATTGATATTCATTATTCATCTGCCCTTGAATTTTTAGCCGACATGTGCTGGAGATTATTCTGTATTTAGAGAGAGCTGGGAGTGAGCAATGATTCAACTGGGCTGGTCCTTCCTGCCACACTGCAGGGCCATTTGCAGCAAAAAGAGGCAGCTGATCACCACAATCGGGAAAATTGTTAAATTTCACAAGAAATGATGCCAGGAGTCATCTGCTCAACGAGATTGAAATCCATCTCCCAGAGCTGTGTCTCCAGAGCTGTGTGATCTCCACCACCCCCAGTGTGAGGATTCTATGCTACACAGGCCTGGTGTTGGCTCTCTCAGAGCCCAGGTACAACATTCATTACAGAAATTATTACATCTTTTTTTTTTAATCTCAAATATAAGTTCTTTCTTTATTATTTTCCTTGGGAGTAATCCAAGTGCTAACTGCACCTTTCTTCAGAAGCATTTGGAATTCAGCTTTGTTTTCTCAATACTTTTTCCCTCTATAAATACTTTGCAGTCAGATTTACATTTCAGCTCTCTTGGTGTCTTTATTACTCCTTACTTTTCAAATAAGAATTGCCTTGTTTGGAGTGTTGGGAGTTTTTTTCAGCCTCAGCTCCTGGAATCAGGAAACTGTGTGAGAATCTCAGTTTGCACTTGGAAGTGTATTTGTGGCTTTGTATTGCAAAGGAAGCAGGAAAATATCACTCAAATATGCCGAGAAGGGCTGACAACTGGAGAGAAAATAAAATAACTTCTCCAAAGAAAATCTGCACAACTTTCCCTCTCTCCCCATTTTTTCTCCTTTATTTGTAGTTTGGGGGGGGAGAAGAAAATAGAAAATGTATTTGTCCTTCTGAAAGCCTGAGCCTCCTCTTTTCCTGGCTCAGATGTCCCAGGGCAGCAGGTGAAGAAGCAGGATCCAGAACTCTGATTCCATCCCTGACCATCAGAGCCCATGGCCAGACCCAAACCCTTGCAGGGACCTGACTCTGACCATCTCAGCCATTCCCACCACGTTCCTGCTCCTTGCAGGAGCAGCTGCAGTGCTGGGGGGTTCTGGAGCAGCCCTGCAGGTACCAGGCCATGCCTGCTCTCTCTCCATGTGCCACAAAGCACTGGCCCCCCTCAGCCCAGCTCCCTTTGCAGCTCCTTCAGAGAATCCCAGCAAATGCTGATCCCATCCTCCTGCTCTGCTGGACCTCCAGGGCCGTGCTGTGAGCAGGGCTGACCTTCCCACGTGGTCCTGGCTTTTTAACTTATGGCTTCTGCCAAGGAACTTCAGGCAGGAGTCTGCTGCCATGAACTCAGAGGTGACCCTTTCTCAAGGCCCAAACACTCAGGCCTAGATCCAGAAGAAGAAATTATCTCAGTAATGCTAAAAATCAATGACATTTAAGCATTTCAATGCTTTGCAGAGTTGGTCTTTTGAGGTGGCAGCTATTGAGAAATATTTGTGTTTTAATGAAAATCTGAATTTTCCATAACCGTGGCAATGGGGAGATGGATTGAGCTGAACTTTCCATTATTTTTATTATTTCTCTGAGGGCAGAAACAGAAACAAAGTTCTGAGTAAGGAGAGCCTTTTCTAGAAAATGTTACAAATATTTCAGCTGTGTGGAGAATGGAAGAGCCATTCACAGAGGAATGGGAATCTCTGGGAAGTGATTGTGTCCTTTCTGTCTGGATTAAAACCAGTATCAAAAATGGGATTGGAAAGAATGTTGAATATACATATCACATGCATTTGTTAGCATACATTCTGCATATTTAAAATCATTCTCATTCTGAATTATTTTTGATTTTTATTGTTTTGAACAGTAGTCCAGGGCACTTGGTGTGTACTGGACTTTAATCCACAGGGGCCTGTGGATTTACCTCACAAGATAAATGGGATCCAGTGGAATTTCATTTTCTGTTTACCATCACGGAGGATTTGCTAACATTGCCTAAACCCTCTGTTCTGTTTCTTGGTGTGAAAATCCTGCACAGATCTTGCTGGAAGAAGAGAAAAAAAAGCGAGGTAGATACACAGCATGAGAAATCCTCCCTGAAACAGATTCAGACACGTTCCCAGGCAGCCAAAGCTGGGAACTGTAATGAGCAGCATTAGGAAATATCAATATCATTACCAGGAAGGTACACAAGAGAGAGAGCTCCTGTTAATATGGAACAAATTTATTCCAGAGCCTGTTACAAGAGGTTAACAACAACCAGGGCTACTCCCAGGAGCACCTGGAGCTTACCAGGACAGACACAGCCTGATTTTCTTGGACTGTAGCTTTTGCTGTCCCTCGAAACATCACCCTGAAATGACTCCTTCTCTTCACCTACTAATAACTGTGCTTTGGAAATTCATTTGGAAAGCACAACCTTTCCCATTTCCCTGAATTCCAGATTTGCATGTTTATTTCCAGGGAAATTGTCTTCCCAGCCCTTAGGAAACATCTGCAGGGACATTGGGGACCAAAGGGAGAGGATGAAGCTTCCAACACATCACAGCTACTTCAGCACAAAGGGCTTTCCTTGGACCAGCAAAACTGATTTTCTTGATGCTTGAATTATGTCAGAAGAGACAATTAGGTATCAGGATCCTTTTTCAGAGCTGAGCTCTTCAGAGGCAGCCAGAAAATGGAGGGTGGAAATATGGATATCTTGGCTTCCTGCTGATCTTTGAAGAGCTTTCCCACCCCCACGGCTGAGGGAGCATTTAAAGCTGGTCTTAAGAAGAAGTCTTTGCTAAACCTTTGAAAAAATCTATCCCTGCTGCCTGCTGTATGAACTGGTGTGTAGAGCTCTCTGCTCCTGATTGTGTTGTTCTTGGAACAGCCCAAACAACCATCAACTCAGCCTTAATACAGCCTTTACTGAGCTTGGCTAAATAAGCAAGAGATAAATCTACTGGTAATGCAATTAAGTCATAATTATAAAGAAATACATATGCAATTACTTCCCCATCCTCATTAAAGTTG
>JACBWW010000131.1:272657-348252 GCA_020086605.1 Lanius collurio
AGGCAAAAATCAAGAGAATTTGGTACGTGTGTGCACTTAATGAAGGCAGTGCAGTCCCAGGAGCAGCAGTGCAGGGCCTGGATCCATGGATCCAACTGCAGAGCAAGGTGCAGGAAAAAGGGATTGGAGGAGCTGGGTAAAACACTGCCATACACAGCATTTTACTGCCCTTCCAGGGATCCCAATCCATCTCAGCCAGAAGAGCTCTTGAATCTGTAAGGGAGGTGAACAAGGGAGCTTCTTAAATTAACAGCAGCTTAAAGACTGAAAGTCAATGAGGGAATAAATGAGAGGCCAGGCAGAGAAGAGCAGACCGACCACTGCAGGCAGCACCCTCTGAGCAGCCTGGGGATAAAACTGCTCAAGACTCTTTGTCCTAGGCACTTTTCCACCTCCACCCTCTGTGAGCTCCCAAACATTTGATCTCTGAGGATATTTCAGCTCACCAGCTGCCTTCTGGCAGTGCAGACAGACACAGGAGCACACCAAGGCTTGAGTTCCCTTTGCTTTTAGCACCAACAGCTCCTGCAGCCTGAAATATTGCTCTGTTGTGGCCGCTTGCCCAGCTCTGCTCCTGGAAGAGTCCCTGTCCTGAAGGCTGGAGGAGAGCAGGTGTGTTCCAGCATCAGACATGGCCAGATCGGAGAATCCCAGACTGGTCTGAGTGGGAAAGGGACCTTGAAAACCATCCAGTGCCACCCCTGCCATGGCAGGGACCCCTCCCACTGTCCCAGGCTGCTCCAGCCCCAGTGTCCAACCTGGCCTTGGGCACTGCCAGGGATCCAGGGGCAGCCACAGCTGCTCTGGGCACCCTGTGCCAGGGCCTGCCCACCCTCATTTAAGTTTTTTCCCTTCTATCCAGTCTAAATCAATCCTCTTTCAGTTGAAAACCATCACTCTCTGTCCTATTGCAACAGGCTCTGCTAAAATATTTGGCCCCAGCTCTCCTGGAGCCCCTTTGGGCCCTGCAAGGGGCTCTCAGCTCTCCATGGAGCCTTCTCTCCAGGTGAGCACCCCCAGCTCTCCCAGCCTGGCTCCAGAGCAGAGGGGTCCCAGCCCTCAGAGCAGCTCCATGGCCTCCTCTGGACCTGCTCCAACAGATCCATGCCTGTCCTGATGCCACAGGGACACCTGAGCATGGAACAGATGGAAGCCAGGGGAGAACTGAGGCAGACAGGTGGGAAAGGATGGGGCCCATCACTGCCTGAACCATGGACAGGTTCACAGAACAAACTGCAACCACGACTGAGGAACTGCTGGAAAGGTCTCATGAGTTTGGGTTCCAACCCTGGACTAGCTAAAGTGAAATGAAAGCTCTTTGGACTCTTCAGCTCCATTTCTAAATGTCCCTCTTGTGACCGAGGCTCCTGGATCAACTCCTCAGGGTGTGATTTCAGTGTCTCTTCCTGCTCCAAACCTCAAGCAGTGACAGTGCCCTTTCCCTGACACTTGGGGGGACAGCAAGAACCCTAAATCTCACAGCAACAAGGTACAGACAAACCCTGGCTCTGGATTCAAACCCCAAAACCTTTCAGACAACTTGACAGTGCCTCTGACTGATCTGGGGAACTTTTTTCAGCAGTTTTTGGTCTTCATTGTTTAGGAGCAAACACTGATTTTACCTGTAAGAGCAGCTCTAACAATGAAGTGTCACTTTTAGATTTGCAGGTTTAAGCCATGTAGCTGACACTGACAATTGCTTGAGAGAGAAGTTCTAAGAAAGCAACTAAAACAAGCTTCTAATTATGTACAGATCCTGCTTTGGTGTTGATTAGAATTCCCAGTCCTGCAGAGCAGGGTGTAATTATTATTTTCTCACATGTTGACAAGGCAATAAAATACTAGAAAAGTTGTTTGTCAGAAAGGAAAAAATTGTGCATGTCTTGAATGCTGAAAATGTGAGTCCATGACCACGATTGAGGGCACTGGGATTCCAAAGGATGCACCTCATTTCAGATATTGCTTCCAGGTGGCAGCTGAGACAGCACAAGTGCAGGGAGGGCCATCTGTGGTGAGAGCTGAGCCCCAGAAATCGGGTAAATGAGTCTCATTCCTCCTGTACAGAAAGAGAAATGAAACTGATGTTTGGAGAGGCTGAAATGGGCCCTGGAGAACCTGATTTACAGTTCAGCAGAAAGTTCACAGAGCAAAATGGAAGTTTAAAAAGCAGAAAACTTGGTTTTCATTAAAAATTTTTAGTTTCTTGCCAAAATTTTTGATGTCTTGAAAAAGTTTTCTGTGGCCTTGAAGATTTTTATTTGTATGGATAAAATAATACAGTTAGGGAAGTCAGGCTCATTCCATTAACATTTCTGCCTCATTAAAACTCCTGTGTTTCCCTTGAGAAGCCTCATCCTGCTTTGAGTGATGTTGATTTGAAGGACTTCTTAGAATCAGATCTCCACTGAGTAAATCACTTTTGGCCACCAGCTTTGGTCACCAGAACATCCAGAACCTGCATGCAGAACTTCAGCTGCACTTGCACCTCTAAATGGTGTTTCTGATGAGGTTTCCTGGCTTCAGAATGGAATAATCTTCAGCCTGTGCTGGATTTTAACACTGAAAACCAGGTCAGAAATGCCCAGCTCTGGCATAGCCCAACTGGAACATTTCACCAGGATTGCAATATTACTTTTTCAGAGCCATGTTTGGCTCAAAAACATGGAGAGTCTAAATTTAAAAGAAAGCTTTTATTATCCAGCTCTGATAGAATCAAAGGATTTTTCTCCCCCAGCCAAGTAAAATCACAAAATCCACAGATCTTTGCATTATTCAATGTTTTCCATCCTCAGACTGCAATCACTTCTCTCTGCTATTTTAACAAGCATTAAAGAGCCCTCATCCACTCAAGTGGAAACCTGGAACACTAAGCTGTGCATGAAGATCATTTATTGACCTACAATATCCAGCAAGGTTACCAGGTTTGGATTTCACCCATTTATTCTTTTCCTTGCTACTTCAAAGAGAAAATTAAGACAAATTATTATTTGTAAAAACAGTAAACTGGGTCATTGCAAATGTCAGGGAGGAAGCATTACAGCAAAATCCCACCATTAAACTGCCAGAAGGAATTATTTAGGATAACTTCAGTCTTGAGTGGAGTGTCCTTTTAAACTGCACCTCTGGGAATTCATTTGTACATTTTCTGTCCTTTTACTCAATGCTCTGTGTAGAGCTGGGGTGGGGTTTTTTGGTTAATTGTACAGATGGGGACATTTGTCTGCTCTGGCTGAACCAAACAAAACCCACACATGTCTGAGTGGCACCTCAGTAATTACCAGAGAGAAGGAGCAGCCCTGAAGAGTGAGAGATGTCTCTCTTGGGAAGTGGATGGGGAGTAGGGAAGATGAATTTCCCTCTAGAAGCATCTCACTCCTCAAGAACTACAAAGCAAGCCCAGAACGAGTCCTTCAGAGCTGGATCTCTGCACCGAGATGAGAGGAACCCTGGAGTCAAGGGAAAAAAGCCATGGGAGGCCAGGCCCGGCAGGAAGGCAGCAGCTCAGGGCACAGTCTGCCTCCAGCTACACTGAGCTGGGGCTTGGGAAACCCTGGCACAGGGGGAGCGATTTGGGCCAGTGCAGGCTGACCTCAATTCTTGGAAGTGTTTTTGCTTTGGGATGAAGGCGATGCTCTCCCTCAGCAGAGTGTGAGCAGGGAAGAGACAAGACCTGAAGACAACCAGCTTGCAAGCTCCTGCAGGCAGGAACAGCTACCTGGAAATCCAGAGCAGCCAAGAGCTCCAGCAGGGATAACCAGAGCTCAGGAGGGGCAGGGGGTGCAGGGCACCTGACATGCAACAGCTGCCACAGCATTCCAGCAGGAAAGGGATTGGAGGGCAGCTGTTTTTTCTTACTAATAGATATTATATCACTGAATCCCAGGATGGTTTGGGCTGGAAGGGACCTTAAACACCCTCCAATTCCATCCCCTGACATGGGCTCACCTTGATGTTTTCCTGTGCTCACAGTGAGCCTTGGGCCCCAATGAGCAGGACATGGAGCTGGGCCAGGCAGGCTCAGGCTGGAGCTCAGGAAAGGCTCTTCCCCCCGAGGGTGCTGGCACTGCCCAGGCTCCCCAGGGAATGGTCCCGAGGCTGCCGGAGCTCCAGGAGCTGCCAGGGATGCCCAGGGTGGGGGTGTTGGGGTGTCTGGGCAGGGCCAGGGTTGGACTGGCTGATCCTGGGGGTCCAGCCCAGGGTATTCCATCATTCCATGACCCAGCAGAGCTTGGCAGCCACCAAAAGAGGGGTCAAACCCAAAGGAGAACCTTTTGCAAACATAAATTGAGACCATCCTTGGATTCCATTACATCCCCCAGCCTTGCTGCCCTCCCTGTACTTCCCTCCCAATAAACCCTCTGGTTTCCTCTTTGATCTACAGCTGATTGAGGAATCTTTTCTGACAACCAAAGCTGTTCAATTGTAACTTTTACTCATGAAAATAGAGCCTTCACCTCCAGGTGCCTGCATTGTCTTGACAGAGTTCCAGTCATAAAAAGCTCTCGTGCAGCTCAGGCTCTGATGGATTGGAAGCCATAAATCTCATTGTTATTGGAGCCACAGTTCTCCCCACTCAGTGCAACAAGTACTCCCCAGCCATAAATCCTTGTCTCCTTTTCCAAAAGAGCCCATTTGGAATGCTTCAGCAGGATCTGGATGATTCTTTAGCTATTTGGATGCTTCTTAAAAAAGCCATTAGAGGCATTCTCAGGGAGAAAACGAATCTCTCGGTGAGGCTTTGACAAGAATCCAGCATTAACACAAACCCCATTGCTGGAGCTGCAAGGGAAGCAGTTGAAGAATTTTATTCTTTGTAATATTTTCCTTGTTCTCTGAACATCCACTGATCAGAACTGGAGACCATATACTTTGAGGTTCACTGCAGCTTCCAGCAAACCTCATTTCATTTCAAATGAAAATACAGAAATAACAAACAAACATTTTTGACCATGTGTAGAGTGATATTTAGAGGTAGAGATGAAACAATGAGATTACCTTCAGATCAGGGCAGATACTCCCAAAGTGATTTTGCAACCCTAAAGCTTCCTGTGAAAAAGCCCTTTAAAGCAGCATTTCTTTATCTTTTGTATAATTCTGTACCAAAATAATCTCTTAAGCAGATGGGACAAGTCATTTTTTTCCCAGCAGCAGCAGCAGAATCTAAAAGAGTTAATTCAGGTTATGAATTGGGAAATGGCTGGATCAGTTCTGGCCTCTTGCACTAAGTGAAAAAAACAGTTTTAAACCCTGCAGACCCTGAATGATGCTTGATTCCATCTCTGTGTCCCTGAGGAGATAAAACACATTCCCAAGGCCAGAGCCCTGGGAAAACTGTGGGAATAAACCCCTCAGGGCAGAGGGCAGAGCTGGAAAGAATGAGCAGCGCAGACCCGGAGCCTTGTGCTCAGGTATCCTCCTTCAATCAAACCTTCAGCAAAGCCAGGACCTCTGCAGGACAAATATTCTCATTTGAAAGGTGATTCATTGGGATCAAAACAGGGAAAGAAAAGATGCTGAGTGTCATCTGCTTCCCAAGGGTGGAAAGAAGAAATCCAGCCCTGAGTCAAGGCAAGCATTTGGATGACTCAGCTGACAAAAATATGGACATTTTTGTTGCACTGTCAACACATTGCTTTGTTAAAGGGTAATGGAGAGCCTTTGACAATACCTGGGTGTGTTTGGGTCTTTGTCAAGAAATCCTGGGATGTCAGGAGAGCTGGCCACGCCCGTATTGCAGATACAGGGCACCTCTCATGTCTTCAGTTGTTCCTGAAGACACCAAGAGCAAAGTCCTGCTGTGCTCCAGCAGGGCAGGGCAGTACAACAAGGGCAGGAGCAGGACAGGAAAGGACAACCAGGGAGCCACCTCAGCAATGCCACAAGGACACAATTGCAGGGAAGGAAACCGCTCACCTAAAATATTTCCAGTGTAATTTATTTGGGAAGATTAATCCCTCTAAACTCCAAGTCCTTCCAGACAAACAGAGGCACCCCACCAAAATAGCCATTACAGGTCTTTTCCTTGTACTCAGCAGGAAAAGGCCCCTGTGATGATTTAATGGCTGGAGTCATTAGTTACATATTGATGACAGGGGGTGAAGCCAAATCCCGAGGCTTGGCAGGAATCTGGAGATCCCATTAGAGCTTCTGTTACACTTGCAAGACCAGAGCGTGAAACCTCCTTACTATAGCATTAAAAAGGGGGGTTTATTTTCCCCAGTGAAACCTTTTTCTGGCCAAAATAACATCCTCAGCTCCTGCATTCCTTGTTCCTCAGTGAGGGATGAGCTGCATATGTGCAATCTCCTGGTGCAAGTCACAGCAAACACAACCTCCCCCACCCTGTGCTCCAAGAGGGATCAGCAGAGCTCCTTCTCCTCCCCAAAACTCAGGGCCATGGGGCAAAGAGACGGTCAGGGAATGGAACAAGCAACAGAAGTGCTCCCAGGAAACCAGACTGGTGAATACACCTTGGCTTCTCTTACTGGTTTTCTGGTACTTCAACTTTCCCATCATTCCCAGGTCGCAGTTTCAAGCTTCCCCTGGCAACCAAGTCAGTGGAAAACTCTGCTGGAGCAAAAAGCTGCATTTCTCACCAATTCACAAAAGAACTCAGAGTCACTAATTATCTCAAGGCAAACACCAGGAGAGCCAGCAAGGGAAGGATTGTCCTGGGGTACTTCCTGGAACCCATAACTCAGACTATTTTCAATCAGCCTGACATTCCCTGCAGGAAAAGCAAACTCCTCACCCAAACCAGAGCAGATTGACCAAAAGAAGCCTTCCCTCACTGATAAACACAGATCACCAAGCAGGTGGTGTCTGAGGAAGCAAACTCTGCTGGCAGCACATGTGGAGCTGCTGCGACCTCAGCCACAGTGAGGAGGAAGCAGATTTTCTCTCCAGATGGCAAGTTTTACTTCTTCTAATTACAGATCTGTCCCCAAACACCTGAACACCCTCCACAAACACACTGAAACACCACTTGACAGACTGGCAAGTGGTAGTAAAGTTTATTTAGCAGTTTAAAAAATGAGCATTTCAGCTCTCTTGGCTGCCTGCTCCCCTTCTCCAAGCAGTCCTTTGCAGGTAGTGTTGCACAGCTCTCCTTGGCTGCAGCAAAGTGCACCTCTGAAATAAAAACTTCCAGAAAGAACAAAATAAGCTTTAAAATTAATCCTGGGATTAATTAGGGGGAGATAGGAGTTTGGAGTTCCAACCTGCCTCACTCCTAACTGAAGGCTGCTCCCTTCCCATCCTCGTGCTCTGACGCAGTGAGGATGGGCAGGTTTTTAGCAGCACGAGTCGATAGATCCCCACTGACTTCCCAAAGTCAATCTATTCCTCTTCTATTTCTCTTCTATTCCTCCTCTCCTCAGCCTGGCATCCTTGGAAATCAGTGCTGAGACTCCCAATGAATTCTGTGGAACCCTGGGTCAGGCCAATAACAATTATCCATACTTACTAATTCTTTCAGTGTTTGGCAGCTCATTAGGAGATTTCCCCCCTTGCCTCCTCCACTTTCCAGTTCAAAGGGCACAAAAGGCAGATCCCACAATTTCTAAGCACTGTGAACTTTAAAGGAACAGTTTTCCTTTTAATTCATCCCCTTTTTTGACAGGGGGAGCCAATAGAAAGCTTTACTTATTTGTTAAATCACTGCTTTGCTCAATTTGCAGGAAGAGTCGAAGAATCACAAACTCATGGGATGGTTTGGGTCAAAAGGGACCTTAAAGATCCTCTCATTACAATCCCCTGCCAAGGGCAGGGACACCTTCCATGAGACCAGGTTGTCCTGTCCAACACTTGCTGGAAAATAGAGTTATCATCTTGAGCTCGGAGATGTGCCCAGGGAAGATGGAAATTACTTCTCTGTTCCACAGAGATGTAATTTGAGATGTCACAGGAGACTTTTTTCCTCCATTTTACAAAGTGGCAACTAAACTTTGAAATTTGAAAAATAGTTTTGGATCCAGTTCCCTGGATCCACATCTCTGCTTCCTGTGAGCAAGGAGTGGGAACGGCTGGAGCTGGGCCAGGGGGGTTTGGGATGGAGCTCAGGAAAGGCTCTTCCCCCCGAGGGTGCTGGCACTGCCCAGGCTCCCCAGGGAATGGTCCCGAGGCTGCCGGAGCTCCAGGAGCTGCCAGGGATGCCCAGGGTGGGGGTGTTGGGGTGTCTGGGCAGGGCCAGGGTGGGACTGGCTGATCCTGGGGGTCCCTTCCAGCCCAGGATATTCCAGGATTCAATGATTTACTCAGCCCAAAGACTTCCCAGACCATGGAGCCTCAGACTGGGGTGTCAGACTGTATGAAATGTAAGTTTGGTCTGAATTAGTGGCTATGAGTTTAAACTGAGGAGTTTGATGGCTTTTGTCAGGCTGCTGCTGATTCCCTTACAACTCCAAAGCTGTTCTCTGTTGTGTTTTCCAGAGGTGGAGACAGGCAGAATTCATCAGCCACAGTCCCCAGCCTCGCTGACAGCTCTGACACAGACACAAAAAGCCAATACCCAAAGTGTATCCAAACGAGATAAGAATCAGGGATTTTGTGATAACCCAGTGCACACCCCCCTGTGCAGGGCTGGTGCCAGGCAGGTCTTTGTGCTGACTCCAAATCCAGCCACATTTTTTATTGACTGAACAAACGCCAGAAAATCATTTCACAGATGTCAATGGGCTTGGAAGAGAAAATGAAAAATTCATCTTGGGAATGAGACAGATGAGCTGAAGTCGTTTCTTCTCCCAGAGTTAACAAGTGTATAAAGCATTTTATTCACCATTGCCAGTGTCAAATGTGTGCAATTTGCTGTACTGCAAATGCACCTGCCTTGGAAAGCCCCTTACAGTCCAGGGGCCTGGCTGGGAGTTCAGGGAAACACTTGGTCAGAAAGGGTCCAGTGCAGAACTCCAAATCCCTTTCATACATGAATTTATAGGGAAAGCAGAGTAGGAAAATGGAAACTGCCAAGATGGAATATTTACAATTCTCCTTTTAAGTCAAAATATTTATTTTCTGACTTGAAAGGACTTTTCTGTGAAGCATTTGGAAAATGAAATATAATTTCAGACCCAGATCAAGGTGCTCTTGGTGTCAAGGTGTGTGAATCAAATCCTCCCATCTCTCTCTTCATTTCAAGTTGGAAACAAAAGTTTCATAGGGATTTAAACAGAAAGTCTCATTGTGGATGAAGAGAAATTTAATTTAGTCAAGAATGTCAATTTTCATGTGTTCTTGTCTGCCATGAATGGGAAAAACATTTAATCTCTTTAGCAAAAACTGCTTTTACATCCAGCAAGGATCTCATGTGCAAAACATTCCTGTCCTACAGCCAGTCATGGAGAGCCAATGGTTTTAGCACTTCAGGGCAGTCTCACTTCATGTCTCTAATCCTGGACTCCCAGGCCAAAGGTAATCCTGACTAGGATGGGTTCTTCAAAATATGGCTCTTATGCTTCACTAAGGCAGAAAATTGAATTATTAGGGTCCAGTGCAGTGCAGTTCATTATCATCCCTGCCCTGCTATGGGGTGCTAAAGAGTGAGAGCAAAACTGGATTGGCCTTGTGACCAATTTCAAGCCATGATGGTGTTGCTGATTTGGTAAGCTGACATTTTCCACTCAAGCCTGAAAGGATTATCTGGCATGACTGGAGAGCAGCACTGCTTGCTGTGGCCCACAAAGAGCAGAGGCCTGACATCATCTGATCTGACAAGAAATAAGATTTTTACCCACTGTTCCCAGTCCCCCACTGTTTGTCTACAGGCACATCATTCACTATCTCTGAGCTTCAGCTGAAGCATTTCTAGGAAGCTGGGAATTATCTCACCCTGATGAATGCTCTGAGTCCAATCCCTCACCCCTGATCCTGGCACAAAGTTGCCCTTCAGAGTGCTGAACACATGCTAGGAGCAGGGCAGTATTAAATTGTGTCTTTTTAATTTTCAGGAAGTCCCCTTGGTTTATGGTCAGAGCCAAGGCACAGCAGAAGTTTTCCCAGGCTGCTCACACGTTGGCAGACCCACACTAAAAAACCCAGCAGCTGTTGGGTACCTCCCAGTCTGAACCCACACCCCTGTCAGAGGAGGAGCAGGGGAGGCTGGAACTGGCTCTCCACACACATCGAGCTCATTTCTGCCCCAAACCCAGGCAACCCTGCAAGGCACAGCATTGCCTGGAACATGGAGGGAAAAGGCATCTACTGAAATGCAGCCAGGAAAGCTTTGATAAAAGAAAAGTAACTTCTCTTTTCAGCTCAGCTGTGGGACAGGGGTTTTTCACCTCCTCCAGCCCTGAACTTCTTGGCAGGTGTTTGGACTGGATGAAAACCACCCTTCCCCCACAGGACTGCCGGACCCTGTCCCGGGGTTTCTATGGAAACACAGCCACTTTAAAAAATATCTGCTCCTTCCTCCAGTGGAGGAGACTCAGTGATCTCCTCCTGACCAGTGCTCCCTTTGGATGGGCTCTTTGCTCATTGTCCCACCACACCCAGGCTCTCCCTCACTCTGGCTTGGCAGAAATTTTCTTCCAGGTTAAAGCAGCAGCTCACATGAAAAAGCTGGGACACAATGCAGACCATGAAGAGGCCCAGCTCTCAGGAGACAAAAACCAGGAGTATTTCCAGAGTTCTCCAGTGCTTGTTGAGGCCACAGTCTGAAAATCCTTCATCCTGGCCAGTCGTGCATCCATGAGGCAGCTCAGGTTCCTTCACCACAGAGACACCTGGCAAAGCCTGAAGGACTTTGGGGTCTGGCCACCCTCACCACGTTGCCAGTATGGGGAATCTGGGGATCTTTGCACCTCTTTGGCGTGAAAACCTGTCAGAAAATACCTGTATTCAGTTTGGGATGCAGTCTGGACAGGCATTACTCCTGCCTCTCCCAACTGAAGATCCCACTGAATTCAGCATCAGGAAGAGAACCGCTTTCTTCCCAACACACTCTCCCTCTGCCAGGCACCACTGCCTGCCCTGTTTGCCACAACAACCATTTCCAGGCACTCCTGCATCCTGGAAGCACAAATCCTAGTGCTTTACATCAATCCAAACAGTTGCACAGACAAAACCCCTTGTGGGCATCTCCACAACCCCTCCTGACTGAGCAGTGATGGATGTGGCACATCACAACCACCCTGCTTGGCCCCTTTAGCTCTTGCTGAGCTCCCGCCGAGAGGCCGCGGTGGGAAGTGCAGGGCAGGGATTCTTCATCTGCTGCCATGCAAGGCACGTCCAGAAGACATGCTGTGATTATTAGCTGGCATTAAAGCACCAGTTGTTACCTCTCCATCCATCTTCTCACACACCCTCAGACTTTCTCTGAACACACCGAGCTGGTTTAGCCAGGGCTGCAGCGCCTGGCACAGGTTGGGCACTGGCTTTGCAGGTGTTCACATTGTATTTTGTCAAATGCTTGCTCTGTCTGGCTCTCCACGTGTTGGGGACAAGGGGAAAGAGAACCGCTCTCACCAGGGATGAACATGGAGTTTTGTCTCATTTAAAGGTTCATACACTTGGAACCAGACGCTGCAAGAGAATGGATCTGAGCACTGCAGAGCTCAGGGAGGGAGCAGAGGGTGGTCAGAGCCCAAGCAGGGGCTGGAGGAGCAGCAGAGAATTTGGCAGCTCCAAGGGATTTGTGGAAAAGCAGCACATGAGCCCTACCCCTCTCTCCTGGTGACAGCTCAACACACTCAGGCTTTGCTGGTCTGTACTTGTGTCTGTGTCTGTGCTTGACTGGGGAGGGGCTCAGCTCCCTGACCCTCCACGAGTCCAAGCAAGCCAGCCAGTTATCCACAAAATAATGAGATTTGCCTTTAAAGCAAGGAGATTTCAATGACCATGAGTCCTTTTCATTTTCTGGCTGGATTTTCAGCCTTTTCAGTCCCCCTTGCAGCCCCTCCTCTGCAGCTCAGAGCACAGAGCTTTGTAATGACATCAGTGGGCCGCTTCACGTTTCAGCTGAGGAGCTGAGGCTTTTAGGAAAACATGAAGTTTTGCAAGATTCACAATGAAATCAGCAGAGCTGGTGGCTGTGTAATCCAGAGTGTACATTCCCAGCCCCTTTCCTGGCAACGGCAGCTGGGGAGCTGATAACTCCCTGCCAGAGCTGAAGTTTGTCCAGATTATTTAGCAAATACACCCAAGAACTTCAGGAGAGAATCCACAAACAAGTCACTAATCCAAAATGAGCTGAATTCAAAAGCATGAGTGCAAGTTTGCTATTCCTGGCGTGCTCAGGGCACAGAGATACAAGGAATTGTGGGGGTAGGATTAAACACAATTTGTGCTTTCAACCGTGCAAGAAAAAATGCATTTAAGCTGTGAGAAAAGCAACTCCACTGAGGAGTTCTTCCACTTAAATAGCCCAAGAATATCACCCAATGTTTTATCGAACTCTTTCAGCATAGGGCAGCCTTCCTGCCAAGCACAGGAATGTTGCACATTCCAAAATGGGGACAAAAAGGCTGTTTGCATAACAGGACAAGACACTGCTGTAAATAACTTCTGGTAAAGTGAATCCCAGGGAGCCCAGGAGTGCAGTACCTGTTGCACAGCCCTTTTTATATTGCTTTAATGTGTCATTATTATGCACCTCCCCAAGGCATCGCTGTGTTTGCTCATGAAAGATTAAAGAGAAGGTGATTTCTACCAATCCCACACTTGTTCCAGATGCCCTCTCACATTTTGCTGGAGGACACAGAGGGTACTGCCTCTTCCCTCTCCAAATATCCCAGGGATGTGGTTTGTATCCCAGAACAAACATTGCACAGCAGGGCATTCCTGTGGTGCCCAAGGGAGTGATTTGGATTAGGGAATCCCAGAATCCCGGGATCATTATATTGGAAAAGATCTCCAAGTCTGTGGAGTCCAAGCTGTGCCCAGTGCCCGCCTTGTCCCCACCCAGAGCACTCAGTGCCGCCTCCAGCCCTTCCTCAGACACCTCCAGGGATGGGCACTCCAAACCTCCCTGGGCAGTTCCAAGGCCTGACCGCCCTTTCCATGGAGAAATTCCTGTTGGTGCCCACCCTGCCCCTCCCCTGGCCCAGGCTGAGGCCGTTCCCTCCCCTCCTGTCCCTGTTCCCTGGGGGCACAGCCCGACCCCCCTGAGCCCCCTCCTGTCAGGGACTTGTGCAGAGCCACAAGGTCCCCCCTGAGCCTCCTTTGCTCCAGGCTGAGCCCCTTTCCCAGCTCCCTCAGCCACTCCTCATGGGATTGACTCTCTCCACCCTTTACCTCTGGGATGGCAGCTGTGTGCTGTTCCTGCCACCTTTCCTAAATCTGCCCTCTCCAGAGCCGCCCAGGCAGCATTTGGGGTGGACAATCCCCCTGCAGCTGTTAACACCCACTGAGCCTTCCCTCCCAGCTCCCAGCTTTGGTGAGGTGACTCCGGGCCTCTCGGCAGGCATAAAGGCAGCAAACCCAATTTTGGCTATCAACCTGTTAAAAGCTGGTTCTTGGACTACCTGAGGAGAGGGACCCCAAAGCCTGCAGTGCGAGCAGCGCTGCGAATGAACCCAGGACTCTGACAGGGATTTGTCTCCTGACTCCGGACAGCCAAATTCCTGCCCAGCAGGGCAGAGCTGAGACAGGCAAGGGGACAGGGAAGGGCCATGACCCAGCACTGCTGGTGCCTCGGTCTCCTGCTCCTGTCAAGTGTAAAACAAACTCACAAGGAGTGACAAGGACTCGCTGAGGTGGAGTAAAATGAGTGCAATTCTTTTGATAACAAGTTTTTTCCCATTAGAAAAATGTCAACATATTTTACATCATAAGGACATGGAGGATTTCCATTAAATTGAAACAAATTTCTTTTTTCTGTATAAATAAGAAACAGACCCTTTCCTGCTTTTGAAGCAGAGTAACTTTTTATTTAGCCCAAGTGAACTGTGACATGCAGCATGTAGTGATGCACCTGCAACCCCAAGCCAGCTGACTGCCAAGTGCCCAGGCCATCAGTCCCTGTGACAAGATGCCCAGGGCAGGATTAGTCTTTCCTGCTGCATTGCTGGGCAGACACAGACTCCCCAGACAAGCAGGTTTTTGCACACGATTCCTCTTTCTGCAGTAAGCTCTGAGCAGGAGGAGCTTCTGCTCCAGCAGTGAGAGCCTTCCCTGCCTCCTTCAGCTGCAGCCCGAGGGGGAAGCCCTTATCTTCAGTGAGCACCATCCCTGAGGAGCCAGACAGAAAATCAATAGCAGTGCAGAGATTTGCTGGCTCTGAAGAGCTGAGGAGATGGAGTCCATCACACAATTAGATGTGCTGATTATCTGCTGATTTTTAGCAGAGGGACTCCCTCAGCAGCTGCCTCTGGCTCCTCTGTCCCTTCTCTGTCCTTCTCTGCCTCTGCTGTCACTTTTCTCAGGTTGGTTTCCCTGTTTCCACACATCCTTAAGCTCTGGAGCCTCTGCACAGGTTTTCTTCAGATTTTGGAGGAGTGGTGGCTTTAAGCTGCCAGAGGGCAGGGATGGATGGGATATTGGGAACGTGGTGAGGGTGGGCAGGCCCTGGCACAGGGTGCCCAGAGCAGCTGTGGCTGCCCCTGGATCCCTGGCAGTGCCCAAGGCCAGGCTGGACATTGGGGCTGGGAGCAGCCTGGGATGGTGGGAGGGGTCCCTGCCATGGCAGGGGTGGCACTGGATGGGCTTTAAGGTCCGTCCAACCCAAACCATTCTGAGAACCCATATTTAATAAATTCCATCTCTTGGCATTCTGGACAGTGGGAAGAACAGGGCATCAAGTGACCAGAGAGATGAACCCATTTGCCTTCCAGCCAGGCTCTCCTCTTGGCTACACCATAGATCCATGGGACAGACTCAGCCTGAACTCCCCTTGTCTCTGTTCTCCTCCTGCACCACATAATTGGTACCAGTTAATTACACCCCCATTTTTTCTTGCCTTCTCTACTTAAGCTGCAAAACGTTGGGCAGGAGGCTGCTGTGGTTCCTGTTTAGTACAGTCGTGTTCTGCCCTTCCACAGGGCTTCCAAACACTTTAATGCAAATTTCAGGAATCTATAATTAGATCTGTAACCATGCCTGGTGGTGGCTCATAAAGCCCATCCTGTGTTTCCATCACTTTCGTGGCAGTGCTGAGCATTGATAAAATAATCAAAGCAGTGGGTGTGGGAGATAGCAAAGCTTTCACTGCTAGTCAGGGGGGAAGAAGAAGAGGAAAACAGTGAATTCTGCTGTTATTTTTCTGCAGTCCATCTCCTGTTAACTATGAGCAGGAGCAGGTACAATCTGAGTACAGCACTCCAACGCCTTTGTCTTTGTGATGTTTACAGCTGTAAAGCAGCCAAGGATGACAAGCAATTTCCCTGAAGACTTCGAGCACTTGCAAGCCCAGTCACATCCACAGGAGCCTCAGCACTTGGCAGACTAAGAAAATGACACTGCAAGGTTCCTGCTCAAGCCCAAGCCCAAGCAGGACCCTCCTCTGGATAAGGCAGGAGCCTCATTGCAGATGGAATAGGAAATTCCTGGTTTCAGCTAGGCGGCAAATCCTGGTTCTGAGTTTTAGGCCAAAGGAAATTATTTTTTGGGGGGTTGTTTTCACTCTGGAAAGGCAGGAGTGCTCTGTGGCTCACAGCATTTAAGGTATTGGAGAGCAGAGGGCCCTGCCCCAGGATCCATCTCCTTTAGCACTGCAATAAAGGGAAGCAGGCACTGCCCAGCAGTTCAGGTGGGAAGGAGATTCCCAAGGAATGGTTACAGGTACCTACAATACTTGTGTGTTAAATAGACACAGCTGGCACTGGAAAAAATGACATTCACCCCAAGGAAGAGTTTAGACACAAGCAGCTCTAGCTGGATTAAGGAGAGGAGAGAGAGCAGAGAAATCAGAGCCTGCAGCTGGAGCCCTAAACCCCAGAGGAAAAGGGTCCTATCATCCCTTCCTTACCAGCCTTGAGCCCTGCAAATTCCATCAGCTGCCTCCAAGGAATGAAACTTGCCCCTGCTTGTCTACTGGTCCCTGGGAACGTGGAAGTGCCTCACTGGGAAGACACTGCAAGAAAAGTAGGGAGGACTAAGCAGCCTCAGTAGCAGTTCAATTGCATTAAGAAAGCCCCTAAAAGAACTTTTGCCCAGTGAACAGCTTTTCTTTTCAATTAGGGAGGAAATATCTACCTGGTTAGATAAGGTGTGTGCCACTGGGATGCTCATTAACCTGGATGTATCTGCTCTGTTGGGCTTGGCTGATAATTAAAGTCTTTCCTTTTGCTTCCCTTGGGAATGAGAAGGTCTTTCTGTCTCTGCCATGGATAATCCTTCAGGTAACAGGCTCAAGGATGTATCTGTGAGGAGCAAATTTTGTTTCTGTGGAGGAGCCAAAGCTGGGATCTGCCTCAGGCAATGCTTCTGGAAGCTGAGCCTGGATTAAGAGTGGAGAGTTTGGGAGGAGAATCTTCCTCAGCTGGTGTTTTCANTTAACCCCCTGCTCGCCGTGCATGGCGAGGGGCTGGGCTGGGCCCGGCCGGGGGGCTGGCTGCTGCTGGGATGATTGATGGAGGTGACCAGGGGTCAGGAACGCTCTCCTGCTCTGGTGACCCCAGCCCCGAACAGGGGGTGCTCTGCTGCCTTGGGGAGCGGCTGCTTTAATGGGCTTCAATCCATTAAAGGCTGCAAAAGGCTCCAGCCCTGCTGTGGGCTGGGGCTCCCACGGCTGAGGAGGTGACTGGGGATGGGCAGAGGCACCCCTGGAGCTCTGTGCCAGGGCTTGGTGGTTTTTCAAAGCCTGTGTTCTCTGAGCATTTCAGTACCTGGCAGTCCTCACACTGAGATGACTGAGCAAATTCATCAAAGGCCACAAGCCCAGAGCTCTGAGGTACCACGTTTGTGAGTTCCTTGAACAGCCCTTCCTCTTTCAAGCTTTCCAAAGGCACTAGCCCAGGCTGTCTCTGCCTGTTCTGCGGCAGTGAGGAAGAGGGATCAGACCTGGAGAGATTTCCTGTGCGTGTGCCCCAGACTGGCACTGCTGCCTGCATTCTGCTTTCCAGCTCAAGGACTAAAGCTGAGAAAGGCACTTTGAGCCCAAACTTAGCTGGATGGCTTCTGTGCCAAATTTGTGACTTACACGCGAGATTAATTCTTACCTCCCCAATTTTTTCATGTTAAGGAGGAAAAGAAACCTTCTGTCAATGTCCAGTAAATTATTTCAGAAGCAGGATTCCCACTGGAGGGAAACAGAAATAAAATGTAGCAGCCCAGGATTTCAGCAGGAAACATTTAACTCGTTCAGGTCTGGATTGCTCCACACCAGTCAGAGCCATCACTTGCTTACCCTCAGCACCTCCTGGTCAGAAGTTTCCTATGGGTGACCACACAGGTCCCTTTCAGGCACAGCAGCTCCTGTTCACCTCCAAAGGTGGAAACAGCTCTGTCATTTGCCAGAGGAGAACACTCAGCCAGATGCTGGAGTCTGGCACAGCTCTGAGTGCTCCAGAAATCCTCACTCCCAGGGAGCTGTGTGTTCCCCTGCTCCGGGGAAGGTGTGTTGTGCTGCTCCCAGGGAGGGGAGCTGTGTTGTCCCACAGATGTGCCCCATGTAATGTGTGAGGAGTGAGCAGGGGCCCGTGCCAGACAAGGATCCCATGGTCTATGTGTCGCTTCCTCTGGCTCAAATTGTCAAACTTTGCCAGGTGGTTTTCCACATCCAACCTAAGTCTTTCTTCTTACATCTTAAACCTGTTCTTCCTCGTCTTGTCCCCCATGCATCAGGAGAACTTGTTCTGACTTTCTGTTCTCTGTTCTGTCTCCTGCACTTGAAGACTTTCCAACCTCTCTGGAAAACAGCATTGCCATTGTCTCCAAAAAAAGGATGGGAGCAGAGGAGCTGAGGGTGGGGTTTCTTTCTTAGTTTTAGATGTCCAGAAGTTCAGAGTCTAAACTGGTCCCGTGATGCTCTCTGTGGTATCTGGCACAGAGTTCCACAGCTGGGAATGTCCTGAAAGGTGCTATCCCTCAATCCCATCCCTTCAGCGCTGTCATCTTGAACTTTCCCACCACAGAAGTTTTCAGTGAAGGACAGGATTAGGGAAATGCAGGGCACTGCTTTCCAAACACTTCTGACAAGGGAGGGTGGAGAAGGGGCCATTGGAGAGGTTGGGGCAGCCAGTGCCACATGCTGCTCAGCATCTTAGACATAGCCTCAGCTGAAATATTGATTTAGAGGCAAGACTCAGGAAAAAAAGCTATTTTCAAGTTTACTCAAAATGCTGACTTTCATGTGCAAAGCAACTGCCTCACTTCAACAGAGCAAACAGCTTTATTGGGTGCTCCTTCCTTTTGATTACTTTTTAGCACTAAGTCTGTGATTTGTTTGAAATCTGGCAGCAGACTAAGACTGTAACAAGGAGAAGGTAAAGCTCTGTCAGTCTGGAGAAAGGGAGATGGAAAACTAAATTACTTTGGTACTAATACATGCTGTAAATTCAAGCTGTTAATTGGAAAAAATAAGAACATAAACATTTTAGGAGTTTTTAGTGTTTGTGTCAATCTGGCACTTTGAGAACAAACAAGCTCTGATTCTTTTTCATTTGAAGTGATGTTTCATTTCAAAACCTCCTTCAATTGGACTTATTAGCTGAAAATTGCTCAAGAAATGCCAGAATTGTAAGAGGTTTATCCAGTTCATCTCTAAGGGGTTTTTAATTTTTTTTTTCCGATTCATTCATGATATCAGGATCATGTTTTTTCCTCATTTCCTTAAGTCACCAGCCAACCATCCAATTGCTCCTTTGCTCAGCTCAGTGCAGGTGTGGAGTGAAAGGGAATTTCAGCCCCTGGGAAAGGAGGAATAGATGAACTGGGGTTGAGTTGCCTGAGCCTGCAGAGAACTGCCAGCTATAGGCTTAAAAAAATCCTTACAACCCTCTCTGAAAACCCCAGGTTTCTCCCAGTCACTCTTTGTAGAACAAATTAAAACCAAATGAAAATTAAAATAAAACAAAAACATCAAAAAAGAAAAAATTGGGGATGTGGAGAAAAACAAAAATGGGGATGTGGAGAGGGAGTGGGAATTCTGAGAGATGGAATATTTTGGTTTGAGATGATTTATTCTGAGGAGGGGTTTGCATCAAATAAAAAAGGAGGTTATAAAAAAAAAGGAAAAGTTTATTTGACATCAGATTAAACCAAAACCATGCAAGTTTTGCTGTACCAATGGCAAACAGAATATTCTTCTAAATAAACCCTAAATTTACTTTCTAAAGTAACAAGACTCTGCACTTTATCCCCAAATCCCAATAAACCAGACAAAAGCTAATTGAGCAGGAAAACCCTGAGCCAGCTCTGCTGGTGGAGCCGAGGGCCTTTGCCAAGGAGAGCTGTGCAGGATGGCAGCCCCCGAGCCCAGACAGCTCCCAACCAGCTCATGGATTTCTCTGCTGGCACACAAGAAGCTCCAAGTGCCAGGCCTGCTGGCTTTCCCTATGGAATGTTAATTCCTGAGCTTTGCCTGTCCCGTGCTGTCCCTGGCACGGCGACATGGGCAGGGTTTGGTGGTGCTGTGGGATGTTCCCACTCCATCTGCTCCCTCCTGGGAGCTTTGCTGCCTCAAACCCCAGCCAATGGTGGTTTAGCAGGGACGTCTCCAAACCCACTTAATGGGCCCTGTTATCCCACTGACCTCCTTCCCTGGGAAGTCTGCCAAGGAACTGGGATCAGGGCAGTGCATTCCAAGGGCTGAGTGACAGCCCAGCATCCCACCAAGCACAGCTGTGTGTGGTGTTCCCAAACTGTGAGCCAGCACGTGGCAGCAGGAGTTTCTGGCTCTTTTTGGCTCAATTCCCAGCTCTGGTCTAACTAATCCAAAAACAGGATTAGCCATGGCAGGACATCTTTTCTGTCAGGAGCTTGATGTAGTTCTAAAATAATCAGGATGTAAAGCAGATTCATTTTCTGTGCAGATTCATTTCAATCTTTCTCTTCAAAACCCAGGCACAGAACACTTGGATGACGCCTCCCTTTCTCTGGGAATAGGAAATCTCTGCAGCACCTTCTAGCAAGTGTAGTCCTTGGCCTGGGTCCATGAGATGGTTAGCCTGGCTGGCTGGATCCATAAGAAGTAACTCCAGAAGGAGAACAGTCCCCCGAGATCTACATCTTCTGGGGTGCTTGTGACGGGCTTCAAGGGCTGCATCAACTTCTCCAATCCTGCACTGATGCGAGCAGAAAGATGTCTGTTCTCTGCAGCAGAATTATTAAATATTGGGAAGGAATCGTTCCCTGGGAGGGTGGGCAGGCCCTGGCACAGGATGCCCAGAGCAGCTGTGGCTGCCCCTGGATCCCTGGAATTGTTCAAGGCCAGGCTGGACGGAGCTTGGAGCAGTCTGGGACAGTGGGAGGGGTCCCTACCCATAGTAGGGGTGGCACTGGGTGGTTTTTAGCATCCCTTCCAGCCCAGGCCATTCCATGACCCCATGATCATGGGGAACTGAACCATACTCCTGATTTCCAGCTTCCTAAAATATTGCCTGGTAATAACAAATAGCCTCATTCCACCACCCCCACCCGCATTCTGGTGCCTGTCCTCCTTGGGTTCTGCACCTGGCAGTTGGAGAGATGCTCCCAAAGACTCAGGAAGGGCAGAGTCCTGCACCTGAAGAGGCACCGTGCTCCCAGGAGAGTTTTTAGTCCTTGCAGTTGTCATCAGTGTTCATTCACTGCCAGTATCATTCGTGAAACACCTGGATAAATACTCTGGTTCCAGTCCATTCTGTACCGAAGGGAGGGAATCCAAATCTCTCCCTTTCAGCACATTCCACCAGTGTCAGAGCAGGACTGGGAGCAGATGCCACTCTGACCCCTCTCCAGAGGAGGCTCAGCCACCTTCACCTGTCCATCAGTTTCCTAGTTCTGCTCAGCCCAGACAGGAATGTGGTGCTACAGAGTGAGGGAACAGCCTGAGCAGTCCTGAACAAGAACTGCCTGCAACCATCACCCAAATCTTGCAGCCATCAGCCACACATCCCCACCTAAAGCCACAAGGGAGATGTCTCATGAGACCAGTTTCTCCTCCTCCTCATGCTGCACCTGAGTGCACCTCACACGGCACCTTCCCATCAGCCCGACATACAAGAAGAGATCCCACCACAACCACGGGAATAAGGAGCCAAGGGATGCCTTCAGGAGCATTTCAGTGTCTGCACTTTGGTGCCCACCTGCGCCAGAAACAAATAATGCAGAGGAGCCGTGTTGGGGAAAATATTCAAGTGATGATGTGAGTCTGTCATGCAGAAGCTGGATCTTCTGGGAGCTGGTGGAGGAGGCCTTTCTCTTGACACTGTATTTTTTGGTTATTTCTTAACCTAGAGATGACAGCTCTTTCAGGGAACAGGGAAAGATGACATGCAAAGGCTGTCTGAAATCCACACTTGGGTCTAATGATCTCTCCTCAAAGCACAGACTGTGAAATGGGTCTTCACAAGGGCCTGAGGGATTCAGTGCAGTGGGTGCTCTGCTCCTCCTGCAGACACTCCTGAACCACTGTCCTCTTCTCACAGCAGTGCCTGAGCAGGTGGCACCTCCTGGGCAATGCCTATGCTGGAGACACCCACAGTGACATCCCTCTCTGGGCTGGCTGCTCCGAGCTTGGGGTGGTGCCAAGTATCGGCTTCAAGGCTTCTCCTCCTCCCTGCATGGCCACACCACACACCTGTGGTGTTTGGGGCTTCATGTTACTCCCATCCAGTGGCAGCTGTGGAGAAAGGAAACACATGACACTGACAGAATCCTTGCTCCTCCCATGCCAGCATCCCGATCTGTCTGGTTTGGGGAGGGGGGAGGGCTATCCAAGTTAAAGGCTCGTGATCTCCTCTCCCTTTGGCATAAAGAGCTTTGAACTCTTCCCTTCCATCTCCTCTGCTTCACCTCCCCTTTCCCTCCACAGCAAACCACATTTGAAAGGTTCAGGTTGATCCTGTTGGTGCTTTGACACCATCCCAGGGTTCTGCTCTAACAAACAGGGGACAGACCGTGCCACATCCCCAAGATGTCACTGGCAGAGTGGCAAACACAGCAGGACCTGACTCCTCCTGGGACACGTTACCACACACACCCCTCGGCTCCTCAGTGGGTGGCAGGACCACAGCGATGGGAGGGCTGAGCCTCCTGAAGGAAGAGCAGAGCTTGGCTGCCTCCTGCCTCTAACATTTGCTGAGGGGGTGTTTGGGTGTTCCTGACAGGAGCAAAAGGACCTGCTAAAAAAAAGCAAGTGTGGCTGTAAATGGGCATTTCACAGCATGGTCACCTTGCTCATGAATGGAACTGAGCAGAGGGGACTCCTCACCAACACACACAGAAAGAAGGGGACTCTCCTGCTGTAAAGCCCAAAGGGTTAAAACTTATTCCCAATCAATTCTTTGCCCCAAACAAACACAACAAAGAAGCAATACTCTAACAGTGTACTACAACAAGGACAATCCAAACTGGGCTCCTTCAATGAGAAGGTCCTGCCAGCTCAGAGTCCCTCCGTCCTCTCTGAACAACCACAAGGGGTGCAGTTCCTGTCAAAAGGCTGGGAAAGCCCAAGTGTGACCTTGCAAGGTTCCCAGGGCCTGTGCTGTGGCCACCGTGGTGGGAGAGCAGGGAGAATTCTCTGAGATCATCAGGGTTTGAGGGCAATTGAAACAGGGCTGAAAAGGTGTCGAGGTTTTCCTATAGCTCCAGAGGATGGAAACTGCCTCCCTGTTCTTCCTAGCAGGTTGCCGACATCATCCAGCTGGTCCTTCTGTGGCAGAGGTTCCAAGGAGGGTGAAAGATTCCAAATAGGCCCAGAGCCCCCAGGCATCCTTCTCTGCTGGGCATCGGCAATCCAGGTGTTGAAAGGCTGTGGACAGTGGGCTGTAGGTGGAGGGAGTGCTGTCAGAGTATCAGGAGCTGTCATTGCTGAGTGTGGTCTCAGGAACATCACGGCCCATCCGTCAGCTCATCTGGAAGGATGGCATCTGTGGCAAGTCAGATGGATCCTGGGCTAATGAGCTGGATGTGGGCGAACTGATCCCAGAGAATGGACTGGTCATGGAATAAAGTACAGAAGTGCACCTTCCCTCCCCCTTAGTAACCATGGTAGGAATCTCTTTGCCCTCCCCAGCCAAGCTCTCTTTGGAAAAGCCTGTCAGGAACTCACCCTGACCCAAAATCTGGTTATGACCGATGCCAGGGGTGGGATTTTTACACCTTCTCAAGCTCATTCTGCACTCAGCAGTGTCTGGGGTTGGTTCCCAGAACTGACACAGGAGGGCTCTGGCCACTCCAGCTGCACCATGCACAGCCACCATGAAGCTCCCCAGGCTGGGAGGCTCCAGGGATCTGCCCCAGGTTTGAACTACAAGGAAAGCCCTGGGGCACAGCTCCTCTGGGCACCTCAGGTCACTCAGGGAGGGATGGAGGTGGGAGCTAAACTGCTTAATTTCCATGCGATGCAGAGACCAAGTGCTTCCTGCCTGATATTCTGCTCCCACAGGAGCATCTCTGATGTTCAGTTTGTGCTCTTAGATCTGTAGGCTCTGGGCCAACTCTTCATGGTGATGCTCTGACATCACTGCTGCTGCTCTGCCATTGCTGCTCCAACCCAGCAAAAGAGAGATTTTCCCATAAGTTTTTGTAATTGCCCCACTCCCCAGACTCGGATTCTTCCTGCATGCCAACTGTGAAGGAAACGTTTCTATTTTTAGCTTGGAGGTGTTGGCAAGAAATGCAGAGGTTGGATCTGCATTCCAGGCAGGCAGGCAACAGCACAGCCCCTCATGCTGGCCTTCGTTCCATTCTGCCTGTTCCAAGGACTGCAGACCTTGGTGCTCAGTGTCGTGCCCTGCTCCCCTGTCAGCCACTCCCAAATACAGGTGAGATGGAGGAACAGGGAAGGGTTTTCATAACGAAGTGCTTGAGGGTTTGAGAAAGCTTTACACAGGCTGTGTTCAATAATGTCTGTGTCTAAAGGCTGCACTGCTTATTCTACCAATTTCCTCCTTTCTTCCCTTCTGAATATTATTTTCAAACAGGGGAAAATCTTTTCCAAGGTCAGGGAGAGGTTATGCTTTCAGATTTTTTTGCAGTGCATAGCTCCAGGCTGGGTTAAAATTCCCATAATAATCAGAGCCTGTCTTGCCTGGTATTCATCTCTTGTGCTGTCTTTATCTCATCTCTTCCTGGATCCTGTTGGATGGTGCAGCCATCGTGGCACACCAAGGGCAGAAGACACTTTTCATGGTCTTTTTTTTCCCTTTAACATACACTGGTGGTTTGTTGTCTCTTTTTGTCTTCCACTCTCTATTTTGTCATGACTTCTGGTTCACAGAAATGAGCTGCTCAGCTCTGCAGACAGGGTATTCCAGAGGAAGTTGGACATTCTCTGAGTATCAGAAACACTCATCACTTCTTTCCAGTCTAACAGATTCCTCTACACTGGCTCACTTTGTGCCACATGTGCCATCTTTCAAATTATGACCACAAAATGGGGTAAAAGCACCTCCCCAACCCTTTTGTGGCATGCAAACCCAAACACTTGATTGTATTTGGGAATCAAAGACCCATGAGATTGAGCTGTGGGAAAATTGCCTGTAAATGTGGCACAAACACATTGAGCCTTTCTCTGTGGTGCTGCAGCTCCAGCCCAACCATCATCTGTCATCACAAACCCTGTTGATTAGGGAGCCACAGTTTGGGGAAATGCCTTTGGAGAGGCGAAGGATGCTGTGCACTGATAAGTAATGGGAAGTGATTATCCTGCCTGGGCCAGCAGCGGGGGAGAGCTACAAATCCAACAAACAGGTACAATTGGCGTCCCTGGAGCCAAGCACATGGAAGAGCCTGAAACTGAATTAATGACTGCTGGAAAGCTGGGCTCTCCAGGGAGAACCTGGGGTACACTTTGGCTTGTCTCTAGATTTAAGGCCTGGACTTAAGAGACTTCTTCTCCACTCTCATGCTTTTAGCAGGGGCAGATGACCCTACATTTGCAAGGACAGAATGTAGCCCAGATAAAGTGTTCTGGTATTAGCTAAGTGTAGTGGGTTGAATCTGAGTTGATAGACAGATTTTTAGACCACTAACGCTTCTTACAATTTACACATTTAAACTGCACAGAAAGGCGGGAGTTCCTCTTGTTCCAGCTCGCCTGAGGGAGGCGGGGGGGCCTCGGAGACTCCAGGGCTCCGCCGGGCCGGGCCAGGCCAAAGCCCCGGCCCCCTTCTCCTCTTCCTGATGCCGCAGCAGGGACCCTGGGTCGTAGGAGAGGGAACCATCCCAGAGCCCAGGCAGCTAAACCCATCCCTGGACTGGCACAGCCAAACCCAGCCGTGGACTGGCACAGCTAAACCCAGCCGTGGACTGGCACACAGCTAAACCCATCCCTGGACTGGCACAGCTAAACCCAGCCATGGACTGGCACAGCTAAACCCAGCCATGGGCTGGCACAGCTAAACCCAGCCATGGACTGGCACAGCTAAAATCCATCCAGAGGGGCTCCTTAGGACCGGCGGGTCCCCCCTGTTCCCCACACGGAGCCAGCGGAGCCTCCTTTCTGCAGCCAGCACAGTTCGGGCTGAACTGAAGAAAACACCCTGCAGCCAGCAGCAAAAAGGGAGTGAGGCTTTCTTCACCATAAAGCCTGAACAAGAACACTCTTCAACACAGAGGATTCGGAGTCACAGAGAGAGTGAGCCCTGTGAGACGGAGCTGAAATGGCAACGGAGAAAAGGGGCGGTGCCGCGTTCCTTGCATGGAGCTTAAAAATCCTTCTTGGATGAGGTGGTGAGAAACTGTAACATCTCAAACTGTTTGTCTCTTTAATCCATTTGAAGTGCATGGGGGGATGGAGGACTCACATGTGGCCAGTGAAGTTTGTGATGAGTTGCCTATGCCAGGATATATAGAAACAGTGAGAGGCTTTTAAGGATTTGTAGCAGAAAAAGCCTTTGTGTTCAGGCCAAAATGACCCATCCTTAAAAAGGTTGACAACCCCATGTGATGGCCCATGTGTGGCAGTGTGAAAAAACTGATATTTTTCATAGAAGAGGTGTATTACACCACAGCAGATTGTTTCTTTCTGTCTGTTGTTGGTGGCAGTTTGAGAAACCACGTGAAGCAAGAAGAAGAAATCCTTTTTCCTTAAGCATAAGAGAGAGACTTTTCAAGAACTGTAACAGTGACTAGAATCCCATGTCGTGTTATCTTTCGTGCTAGTTAGGAAAAAGAGAAAAGTGCTGGGAAAAAGAGGGGGGGGGTTGTTTGTTTTAATTTCTTGTTAGATCTTCTCACTTTTAATTCTGTTAGTAATAAAACTTTCTCCTTGTACTGCAACCATTTAAGCTTGAACCTGTTTTTGCCTCGCAGCTCTCTAGTTTTCCTCAATATTTTCTTTTTTTTTTTCTTATAAAATAACTGATATTTTAGATGCTCGACGCTTAGTTGTGTCAAACCACAACACTAAGCCTTGCAGAGAAAACACTGGATAATAGGATGTCATGGGTATTCACTGCATGGACAACTTCCAGGCCCTGCTCAAGGTCCAGCTTTCATCCTGCTCACTTTTTAGGGACACAGCTACCTGGCTGCAGGTGGTTCATAGGCTGAAGGGCTCTCCTCACTTTCCCATTTAAGATAATATTTCCCTCCCACAGCCTTTGGCTTTCGCCAGTTTGTCCCAACAGCCCCCAGCTGGGTGTGGAGGAGCTGCTGGGTCAGTCACGATCCATTCATGGACAAACAGCCCCTGCCAAGGAATGGTCATTGTGGTTACTGCTCTGGAGTTGTCATTGCTGAAGATTTACAGCTGCTGCCAGGACTGGGTGTTGCCAGAGGGACGGGCAGCCTGTGGAAGGTCAAGGGAAATCCATTCCTTGTTTGTGTGACCGGAATTCCTCCATGTACAAGTGCATTAATATTCTCATGTCCCTATTTGAGCTGCTTTGCTGTATCTGCCTTTGCCTTTTCCCCCTCAGTCCCAACTGTTGTCCTCCACTTGTACCCAGGCCAGTGATAACCCCTGCCCCTCCCTGCTCTCTTTTCCTGCTGTGTTCTCATCCCATGGCAGAAACAACACGAGCACAAACACAGGCAGCAAATACAAAAGAGGATGGTGCTGTTTCTGATGCAGCAGGAGCCACCAAGGCTGTGCTGGGAATGTGCTGGTGCATCTCAGTTGTGCTGGTGTATCTCAGCTGCTCTTATCTCTGGCATTGAAGATTATCCCACTCCTGGAGTCCAGGAGGGAATTTATCCCTGGCTCTGTGCTACCACATCAGTTCACAGTGTGTACACAGCCTGCCCTCCAGATCCCTGCACTCTGCATCCTCCAGTCAATGCAGGACAGTCAAG
This sequence comes from Lanius collurio, assembly GCA_020086605.1. NCBI lineage: Eukaryota > Metazoa > Chordata > Aves > Passeriformes > Laniidae > Lanius > Lanius collurio. The sequence continues at coordinate 299,976 of JACBWW010000131.1, forward strand.
GTACCTGATTGCCCATAATGATGCATCTATGCTGTGCTCCAAAACAAAAGCAGAAAGTTGCCTTGTTAATCTCAGCTTCCCTGGAACCCAGTGCAATGCCTTTATCTGTAATTCTTTCTCTACCATCAGGAAGAAAACCCAAATCCTTTTCATAGAATCACAGAATCAATGAGGTTGGACAACCTCAAGTGCAGCCATCAGCCCAGCACCAGCACCACATTCACCACTGACCGTGTCCCCAGCTGCCACATCCACATGTTTTTTGAACACTGAACTTCAACAGGACTGGGACACCCACACAAAGCTGCTCCATGAACTTTCCCCTGGGAGAAAGTTCACATGTGAGACATGGTCACATAAGACAGAATGAAAACATAAAACTCAGACCTGTATGGAGACAGAAGAGCCTCCTTTGTTCAGAAGTAAATTGGGAAACAATTACATGGTGGAGGGGAAGAAATACAGTAGCAAGGAGGGAAGACTTCTCTTTATCATCTCATGTTAGATCAGTGAATTGGAAAATCATGGCAAGTCTGCCAGAGAATAAACTGCCCAAACCTGGTATCAGCTGCAGAGGCACAGACTGTTTAGCAGCTGGGACAGAAAAATGCATTGCTTCCCATAAAACTTGCCTCCCAGAGAATTACAGCCTCTCCTTCGTCATGCCAGGGTGGGTGTGCGGGGGGACAGGATTGGAAATAAATGCTACAAACACTCTCTGTTGTGAGTAGGGAGTGAGTTTATCTCCTCAGCCCAGAACATAAAACCCACAGTTGCACGTGAGAACAAGGGTGATTTACAGCCCATCCCTTTGGCTGAGAGCATTCTGGAAGGGATGAGGTGTTTCTTCTTCCACACAAGTCTGACCTTTGCCTTGTGTGGGTATGGGAGGAATAAAAGTGAAAGACCCTTAAAGAGAGAGGAAAAACGGTGTTTTCCTCAGAGCTGTCTTCCCAGGGCCATGCTGGCAGATCTGCAGCACTTCTCATTTCAGTGCCACAGAGCCCTTGACAAATGCAACTGGGAAAACCAATTCCTCCTGGCTCCAAAGACATGGGTCTGGTGGGAAAATCCTCCTGCTGTCAGGAGAGGAACCTTGTGGGTGCTTGGACCAAGCTCTGACACTTCCCTACCCCCTCATATCCTGTATTTCCTCTTCTACCAGGAGTTTATCCCATGCTGGAAGCCAAGGTGGTCTCTTTGGTTGCATATCCCCATGGCAGCCCATAACCAGGGCCTTTTGCAGGGGTTGAAGCATCAGGGTGGGACTCAGGGGACAGTTTTCTCCATCACAGATGGGTTGCAGAGCCAAAAGAAATCTCTCCTACTTCCCCCAAGGATAAAAAAGGATGGGAAATCATCCCTTGGGAAGAAGGGCTGTTTATGGTCCACTGATAAAGAAATCACAGTCATATTATTCTTGTTTCAGTAATGACAATAAAGATTCAGAGTTTCCCCTTTTGTTTGGGGAAGGTCCAGTTTAGAATGAGGAACTCCAAAACTGAGCATTTCCTTGAAGCACTCTCAGACCTGCTGGCCCATCTTGTGACGCCTTTTCACTGCCTCCCTTGAATTTAGAAGATCTGCTGAGCTGTCTGAGCCCAAACCTGTCAGGAAATTCCTCATGGCCCCTCAAACTTCCCTTCTCTTCCTCCTGCTGGAAGCTGCTGTGGCACAGAGAGGTCCCTGCTGCCTCCCAACACTCTCATTCCTTGTTAACTTTTCCTTAGGCTTCCCCTGGCCACGCGCAGATCCCAGAGCCAGGGCGCTCCTTACAGCTCCAGCCTTCCCCTGGCACAGATACCTCTCACCAGCTGGTGTCTGCAGCCCCAACTCAGCCCAAAGCTGCCTCAGAGGGTTTTCCTATGGCTGAATGGGGCTGGATGAGCTTTCTGGAAGCTTTTCCAGGGAGGAAAAACAGCTTCTTGCCTCACTGAGTCTCTCTCTGCTCCACTTCCTGAGGCTCTTCTGAAATCCAACATCCAGAGACAAAATAAAGCAAAACAAATCCTCCTGTCCCAGGCTGTCACTCAGATGGGTTTATACCAGTAAGGAAGGCATTAGTCACTAATATCCCAGAGCAGTCACCAAAACCCCAGAGTTTGGATCAATGTTTGTGTATCTCTGGCACATTTTCCCTCTGTGTGTCCATGGGACGTTGTGTATCAGGGGTTCAGTTGGCTCCCAGCTCCTGGAGAGTCTTTTGGGATTTCTGCTCGCCGCTGCTGCCTGGGGACTGCCAACAGTGGGGCAAGCCCAGAAGGCAAGGATGCAGAGGCTACAGAGGAATGATCCCACATGTGGCCATTTCTCCCAAGGTGCTGAACATTTTCCTCTGCACACACTCAGCCTCTTTGCTCTGGTGACTCCCGCTGTGCCACCAGCCTGGCAAAGCCCCCCAGCCCTGGCTTGGAGGCTGCTCATTCCTGAGGCTGGGATGGGCAGGGGCTGTGGTGGGAAATGATCACAGAATCACGGCTTTGCTCAGGTTGGAAAAGCCCTCTGAGATCACTGATTCCAACCATCCCCCAGCACTGCCGAGGCCACCACTGACCATGTCCCCAGGTGCCACATCCACAAGGCTTTTAAATCCCTCCAGGATCCACCACTGCCCTGGGCATCCCTTTCCAATCCCTGACCACCCTTTCCAGGAAGACCAGAAAACCCTTGAGAGGAAAATGTGGGCTCATCTCCTTTCTAACATTTCACAGCAAAATGTCGATTTGATTTAGTGAAATCCACTTCAGATCAAAAGTACAAATGAATCACTTGGGTTTTCTTGTTTAGTTTCAAAAATGTTGAAGTATTTTACTTGAGGCTGGTAAATCAGACAGTTCCAACTTTTCTCTTTAATCCATTTTATTTTTAACAGGTTGCTGTACTGAAATATTAATGGCATTTTATAATAATAAAACCACCTGTTATATACTAAATATCCCCTTAATATATATGCTTGGAAACCTACTTAACATCATATTTAACATAAATTCTTTATAATCTATGAAGCCCAGTGTAACACAGCATAAAACACAATCATGTTATAATGCAGTTCTGTATTTTATGGTAAGAAAGGAGTAAAATGCAAACAAGCCCATGCCAGTGTTACCTTTGTGTTGCTCTGATTTTTATTCTGATGGATTTTACATGCACCATGGAGCAAGAAAACATGAATTGGTCCCAAGAAGCTGCTTTTCCTGGGTGCTGCTCCAGCAGGACAGGAACCCATCCCAGAGCAGCAGCAGCATTTCCCAGGGAGCAACAAACCCCCCAGCTGGAGGGTGCCAGCTCAGGAGCCCCGGCCATTCCAGGCCTGTCTGGAGAGCAGGGGCTGATTGCTGCTGGCTCAGCTGGAGCTGGGGGGCACTGGCAGCATTCCCATTCTGTGGGGCCAGGGATCCCACCCAGGCACGGCTCAGACCCTCCTGGCTGTGCTCACCTGTTTGCCTTTGTCTCCTTCAGTCTCAGCTCATTGGAGATGAGAGGGATGGGGGTTAAACTGCCTGGTAAGAGCACTGAATGAGAACACTTGGCTCATCCAGCAGGGGATAGCACAGACCAGAGCCATAAATAATGCATGGATCCCTCACATGGAGCTTGCTCCAGCCTCACATTCCTCAGAGAGGCAGCAAATATTATTTTTCTCTTCTCTTTTGTGTGTCTGTGGAGGGGTGGGCGGCTCGGGGAAAAGGGAAAGCTGCTCTGAGGTGCTGTGCTGATCTGCTTTTACATCTTGCTCCCCTTTCTCCTTCCCCAAAAGCCTCCTGCCCAAGCCATGTCAGACCAGCAGCACTGCCAAACTGCCCCGGAGGGCTGGAGCTGCAGCTGGGTTTGGGAAGCAGATGGGGTTAATGTGTTCAGCTAAACGCAGGTTTTAGAGCCCAGGCAAACAGGGCAAACTGCAGCTCAGCCTGGGACTGCTCCTCCCAGGAAAACGAGGCACAAGGATTTGGCTGCTGGATAGCAGCAGGGAAAAACGTGTGAATTTATCTTTAGCCTAATGAAAATGCTTCCCTGAAAGCAGGTTTGGAACTCGCTGGCATTGCTAAGAGGAGGGATCCAAAACTCACAGCTGCTGAGAGGAGGGATCCAAAACTCACAGCTGCTGAGCAGGTGCTTGAAATCCTAATTCATTGGTGTCCCCTTCCCGATTGCCCAAACACTAATGAGCTCCTCAGAACCTGGAACTGCTAGTTATGTGTCTGAGACCTAGAAGGAGTACCCAGGATGTCTTCTTGCTATTAAAATAGCCCAGACTGAATTGCTGTCAGACTGTCCAAAAAAACCCTGGGATTACTCAGTAAGACACCGGAGTCTGAGTGAATAATTACATTCTTGGGACCTCAAAGCTGCTCAGAAGGTGCTCAGGACCCTGATGCTCTCCAAGTCCATTTTTTTGGAAGCAGCTTGAGAATTGAGACCTCCAATCCCATGTTCCCCTTGTGCTATCCTTGTCTCTGCTGGAGTGCATCCCTTTGGGTAGGATTTGTGATCCATGGCTTGTCCCACCTGGATGCACCTTTTCTTCTGGCTTAGTCCCATGGAGCAGCCAGTGGAGAACAACTCTACTAAAAGCCACAGTGGTGTCACACTGACATGTATTTCTTCTTCTAAGAGCATCCTGAGATGACTCCAGCTCTGACCTACTTTGAAGCCAGGCTGATTTTGTCCAAGCAACAGCTGCATTTGAAGCCAAAGAACTGGAAGGAAAAGCTGCTGAAATCCAGTTTCCCGGTCAGAGGTTTTTGCCCAGCAAGACTCAGCTGTTCCACTTTGTAGCCTACTCTTTTGTCAGCTCCTTGGTTTTCCTGACACTTCCTTCCCCAGCACAGGCTGCAGCCTTGGCTCTCCCAGCAAAGGACAGGGAAGCAGTCCCTGTTTGTCACCACATCTGTTACACAGACACCAAATGGGAGAAGTAATTAACTCCACATGTTCACCTACAGTAATTACTAATTTGCATTGCTCTCTCTACCAACAAAGTGGACTGGGCTCCCAATACCCTCTCAAGTGTTTCCACAGTCCCTGCACTCCCTTTTTGGGTCAGTCCTGCATCTTTAGAACAATCACATTCAGCCTTAGCTCTGTCTGTGTTCCTTCTGTCTCTCAATGCCTTCCTGAGGCTCCTCGGATGTTTCTCGAGGGTTCCTCATCACCAAGCATTCCATATATCCTGGTTTGCTTCCATTCCCCACCTGGATGATGGGAGTACCAACTAGGACAACAAAGCTTGCAGTGGGAGCAGCAGACAGTGAGGTGCTCCAGGGTGATTGGGACTGAGCCTGTATTGGGATTTTAAGGGAATTTCAGCAGGGCCCCGATTATCTCTGGGATTTTCCATTGCATTGGCAGGAAGTATTCCATCCATGTGGCTGCTGGGACTCTCTTGCAAGACTCCCATTCACACAGTCCCCTCTGTCTCACACCACAGGCGGTGCATATCACAAAATATATTTCTGATTCGTTCCTGAGCTTGATTCCTCAGCTCGTGTGGGAGGCTGCTGGGGGTGGGCTGGCTCTGTGCACCACGCACACTCCCTGGCAAACGCTCCAGTGAACAAACATTCATTAAAAACCAGCACCTGTGAATTAGAAGTGACTGCATAAAGGTGCTGGTGAATTGACAACATATGCCCAGAGTCACAGCAAATGATCCGGAGCACAGCAGCAGGAGATGGAAAGCTCTCACTTCCCAGTCTGATCCAGATCTCAGGTGATGCTGAGCTGTGGGCTGGGGCACCTCCTGCACACTCGTGGCTGTGTTCACAGCATGAACCTAGTATTGCTGACCAGCGGGGATTTCAGTGTCTGAGGGAGCTCCAGCAAAGCCACCCCCACCCTCTCTAACAGCTTTATTGCACCTCATCCCAAACAAGCAGCGTGGATTTACTCCTGGGCTCTCTGCATTGGCTGAGCAGAGCATTCCTCCTTCTGCAGCCTGATCCATCCTTTACCTCAGGATAATCCCTCTGGATGGGGCACAGGTGAACCTTGCAAAGCACCCAGGGGTGCCAGCAGTACCAGCTCTGCCTGCAGCACAAATGAATCTTAGCGGGGTCATCACTGCCCTGCGTCCAGCGGAGATTTTGAGCTCACAATTTAGGATTCAAAAGGGACACGATGGACTCAGAGCAAACTCCCGGTGCTGCCACTAACACCAAGAGAAAGGAGGTTGAACTGCACATTCAGCACAAAGCTGGGCTGCCAGTCCCATCTTCATTACCTGAATACCCCCTAAGGCAACACAAAGTGGGTCTTAATTAGTCCACATCTGGCCCTTGATTTGTCCTGAGAGCATTCCCATATCACTGGTGCCAGAGCTCCGGCTCTCCCGCTCCCTCCCTTCAGAGATCCCAAATCTTCCAAGAGAGTGGATTTGCACTTGAAGCCTGGACCACAACTCTGCCAGGCACATTTGCTGCAGCTCCAGCTTTGCTGGGGATGTTTCCACACAGCTCTAATTACCAGCAGCAACAAGCACTTTTGAGCCATTGGAGGGGAACCCCAGCAGGCAGAGTGAATGTTCCTCCAACTGCTCCCACAGCCTTGTCTCTCTAGGAAACCAGAGGGCAAATTTCCAAATCTCTTCCCTCTGCTGCAGCACATTCCAGCCCTGTGATGGATCCAGTCTTTGGAATGAACACACAATGCATTTGCTCTCCCTTATTTATGGGATAGCAGAGCAGGTGCTCTGTTTCATGAGACAATAATTAGAGTTCCTGGGTGGGTAAAATCAAGCCCAAGTAACTCATTTCTGCAGAGGGAATTTATTAATATATTTTTAAAAAAGGTTCCTTTTTCTGTCTGTGTTGTGAGTACCGGTCAGAATCAACTGATCCAGTGCTGTCCCTCCTTTTTCTCCTTTGCTGCTCAGAGATGCCATAAATCAGAGAGAAAATTGTATTTTTTTAAACAGCAGAGAGGAGATACCACATTTCTGCTCAATTTTTGTGTCATGTCTAATACAACAGCACCCCAGGGGATCCCAGATGGGATATGAATATAGACAAACAATAATCCAACCACTCTAACGCCCTGACTTCAGTCAGATTGGCCATTAACAGGATCCCAGGGTATTCTTACCCTCCCTTGCAGGGGAGAAATTGAGTAACACTCACGGGTGTTCTCAACATTAACATTAACCTGTAATTCTGGGGAGTTCAGACCAGGGAGTGTCTGCAGTTGGGGTGTCTTGCACACATGTGCTGGGCAGATTCTCACTACAGACCACGTGAACATCCTCAAGGGAAGCTGCTGCAGTCTCCACATGGGACCTTTACGCAGCCCTGGACAGGCTAAAGCACCCACAGGATTTACACCCCACTGGACTCAATATTCCTGTCTCCATGTAGACATAGACAGGGACTGAGTGAATCAAATTCCCAGAACTGACAAGCTGGGTATCAAAGTCTTCCCAGGATCAAGAAACACAGAATTGACACTGTATGACCCCATGACCTGAGGGGAAAGAGCTTTCCAGGACATGGCTGTGATTTTCCAGGTTTTCCAGGCACCCTACTGCACTGCTGAACCTGGGTGAGAGGTGCCTCAGGTGTACAGGTGTACACCCAAGCCATTCCTTCAGTCCAGGAAAAGGTTCTTGTCCATGGGCTTGGAGAGGTCCTTGAATGCAGCCTCCTGTTCCTGGCAGCCACCTCACACAATCCCACCACCGAGGGATGATCCTGGTTAAAACCCTGCTGGGATCTTTATCCCTGTTACTTCAGGATTTCCTCTCTTCAAGAAATAATAACAATAAAACTTTCTAACTTCCAGCATCAAGTTTTCCATGATCAGTTTGTACACTTGCTCCAAAGCCAGCACCATGGTTTGGCTGAAATAGCTCCATTTCCCCCTCAGTCCTCATCCCCTTGATGGATTTCTCCAGAGTAATCCCAGTCCTTCACACAGCCTTTGCCTGACTCACTTAAGCTCAATTCTCACAATCTCCCCTACTACAACAGGTGCCTCCTTTCCTTAATCCTCCTCCCAGTCTCACTCTGTACTTGTTCCAGGCTGGATTCAGCTGCTTTGGGATGAAACCAAGGCCTTTTCCAGTAGCACTGACATTTCCTGAGCTCCAGAAGAGCTTTGTAAAGAGCCTTGGCAAGGTACCATGAGTTAAAGCAGCCACTTAATTAAAACCTGCACTAGTCAGGACCTCTGCCATGTCAGCCTGGTGATTAACACAGCTGCACACAAATGCCCAGGTGTGGAGCACTGGGAGCACTGCCTGTAACCCCTGGGATCCACCTGCAGAACAAACAGGCAGGAATGGAGCACGGAGCAGGTCTTTGCTCACTGATGTTTCAGATCTGTGCTCTTCAAAATAGTCTTTCTAATGTTCCATGATCACAGAATCACGGCATGGTTTGAGCTGGAAGGGACTTTAAAGCTCTTCTCATTCCCACCCCTGCCATGGGCAGGGACACCTTCCACTATCCCAGGTTGCTCCAAATCCCATCCAACCTGGCCTGGGACAATTCCAGGGATAGAGAGTCCACAACCTCTCTGGGAAAACTGTTCCAGTACCTCTCTGCTTTCCAGGGATGGCCCAATCATTCCCTCCATGGCAGAGCCCACGGCCTCTGTGGGAGGAGGACAAAGCTTTGGCAGAAGGGATGAGGAGAAAAGGCTGAAGGTCAGGCAGTGGTTTCAGGAAGGCCTGGGAACCCCAGGTGGCAGGAGCAGCTCCCAGCTCTAAACTTCTGCCATGGATGTAACTCCACACCAACAGAAACCTCCCCTCTGGAGCTGAGCCTGAGCTGCTCCATGGGGCTCATGCTGGGGAATTTGGTTTCTGAAGAGGAAACCTTTTACACTCTGAAGTCTTAAATATTATTGTTCCCTGCTGAGTGTGAGTTAAAAGAGGAAAACAGTGATACTTTTCTCACTGGCTCTTTTGCAGCTCTTCTAAAGGCATATAAAACCAATAATGAGTCACTCAAGCACTTTAAGCAGCCAGGCAATGATAAATGAGACCCACTAAAACCCTTCTGTCTTTGCCAAGGGCACTCTGGATTATACTTGAACCTGTTTTAACCTTAGCACTTAACCTTCTTTTCCACAAAGTTGCCTTTGCACAGCAACAACCACGACGGAGCTCAAAATAACAAGTCAAAGGAATGGCTCCCTGTGAGGAAAAGGAATATCTGCTTTACAGTTGGGGCTGGGATTTAAGTGTAGTTTGTGTGCTTGTTAAACCTCCGAATTTTAAAGGAATGGGGATATAATTCCATGTTACTGGTAAGAGAGGGAGGAAAGGTAAGAAATTCAGCGTGAAAGTATTTTATGTCAGCTTGGCATGAAAAATGTGGAGAAAGAACAGAGATAAGCATTATTTCCAGCAATCACAGAGTCCCAGAATCACTGAGGTTGGAAAAGCCCTCCAGGATCATCGAGTCCAACCTGTGCCTGATGCCCACCTTGTCCCCAGCCCAGAGCACTCAGTGCCACCTCCAGGAACTCCTGGGACACCTCCAGGGATGGGCACTCCAAACCTCCCTGGGCAGTTCCAAGGCCTGAGCACCCTTTCCATGGAGAAATTCCTGTTGGTGCCCACCCTGCCCCTGCCCTGGCCCTGAGGCCGTTCCCTCTCCTCCTGTCCCTGTTCCCAGAGCCCGACTCCCCTGAGCCCCCTCCTGTCAGGGACTTGTGCAGAGCCACAAGGTCCCCCCTGAGCCTCCTTTGCTCCAGGCTGAGCCCCTTTCCAGCTCCCTCAGCCCCTCCTGGTGCCTGCAAGGAATGGGCTGGACGTGCCAGTGTGCCTCCTTTGGGAATATCCTCTGCTGCTCCCCTTTGCCTCCCTGCATCTCCTCCCCAGTCCCACCAGCCCAGGCATTGGTCCCAACCAGTGCCCTTCCCCCGGCCCTTCCTCCCTCTCCAAGTCCACACTGGGAGAGCAGAAATCCCCAGTTTCTGGACACTCAGCTCAGGAGAAGGACACTAAACCTCTGCTCTGGGGATGTCCAGCTGGATCTCAGAGCCAGGGAACTGTTAAGGTTAGAAAACACCTCTGAGACCACAAAGTCCAACCCAAAGCGCCACCATCATGTTCACTGTTGATCCTGCCCTCAAGTGCCACATCCATAGTTTTTTGAACACTTCCAGGGATGATTGGTGAGTGCCCTGCCCTGCCCTGCCTCAGATCCAATGCTTGACAACATTTTCTGTGAAGAAATTCTCCCCAATTTTCCTTAGTATCCAATCTAAACCTCCCCTGGAGCTACTTGATGCTGCTTTATGTCTTCCCCTCAATATTTTAGGAATGTGAGATTCCCTGTGAGTAGCAAGGATCATATGCCTAAAACTGGCATTTACTGCACCACTGTGCAATAAGTGATACAAACTCATCATTTGCATCTTTGAATCATCACCACCTTTAACAATCAGGTGCCCACACCTTGACTGACAAACACCACAGGGATGAGACCATGGGAGAACCCTGGTGCACACCAAAATGCTGAAATATCTCACACCTGGATGTGCCTGGACTGAAAGAGGAGAGGAATTATTCCAAGTGAGAAGCACTGCAGGGAGGTGGAGCTGCTTGGGCTCAGCTCAGAGCAGGGGTGAACCAAAGGGATTCTCAGCACTAAAACCACAATGCTGGTTTCTGGTTCTGTTTGGTTTAATGAAAATGTGTATTTTTTGAAAGACAGAAGTGATTACAAGAACATACTTGACTCAGACTCTCATTTCTCCTCCTGACAACAACAAAAAAAAACAAAAACATGGGAAGACCAGAATACACAAAGGGTTCACAATAACTGTGTTAACAACTGACAGCTCTTCCCCAGGTTTCAATATTACTTTGCAAATGGGGACTGTCTGATTTACAACAAAATAAATGCACACATTTCCCTGCCCCGGTGGCTGAGCTGTCCTTGCTTGATCTCCAGAAATAGTTGGTCACATGAATTTACCTGTGGTAGCTGTGCTGTAACTCCCGGTCTTAGACGGGTTTGAAACCCGGGAGGAAAATACGCTGCAGTTAATTGTTGCAACAAAGAGCCACGGGCACAGCCAGTGGAGGGGTGATTTAGGCTGAGAAATACCCGCCAACATTTAACAGCATTCCAAAGTGGAAGGGAGGTGGACGCTTTGCCTCAGGACGCTGTTCAGCCTGCAGGCACTTGCAGAAGCTCTCTGGGGTTTGCAGAGCTGGGAGTAGCTGGAGGTGCTCAGGTACTCTCTGTAGCCTATTTGCAAATGCAGGAAGAAAGGCTTTCCAAATGCTTTTTGAGTGAAGACATTTGTAGAAAAATCTGTTTGGTTTAAAATCCTTCCAAACAGGAACGATGAATTTTCTCATGTCTGCACAAAATCACAGCCCATGTCATTCTCTGCAGCAGGTTAAAGCAATTCCCCTTCCTTAGTTAAAGTTTAATCAATTTTAATAATAAATGTTTAATAGCAAACATAAACCAAGAAAACAGCCCTTGCCCCGAGGAGCTGACAGTTTTATTGCCAATCCAAAGAGTAGAGTGAGAGCCTTGGATTGTGGGTTGTGGAAGCTCTGGGCTGGAAAGGATTTCCCACCCGGGGCCTGAGGAGTAGGATGCAAAGCTGAGGTCACTCCATGCATTCCGAGTCCTGCAGTGCCCCTGCAGCACCATGGGCCTGCTCCCAGTGCTGGGAATTACTGAGAATTTGAAACAGAAGAATGAATGAAGCTTGTGTTCCTGAGGATTTTGTCTTCTGACCTCTCCCTGCTCTGCCCTAGGTTCCTTAGGACCCCAACAGCACCATCAGAACAAACCAGGAGGAGCTGAGCTGCACACCCAGGACCTGTCTTCACACGCTCACCTCCCTTGGGATGGTTCCCCGTGTCCCACAGGGAGCACAGCTCTGCATCCTGGTTTGGTCTCACTTGTGCTGCCTGTGCTGCCAGGGGAGTGTGAGCTGTCTCATTACTGCCAGGCTGCTCCTGGAGAAAGTGGGGCACATATGTTTGTTGGCCAGCTGGTCCCTGTCAGACACAACGGAAAACACAAGCACTGACCCTGCTTTTCCTCCCTGCGCTCCAGTTTGGGTCTTTCCCAGCTGCCAGCTTTTGTGAAACTCGTAGAAATCAAATGGTTTTGAGACTTCTCCTGTTCTTTCAAATGGAGGAAAATTGCTGAAACCTTCTCTTATCAGGAAATAAGCCTAAAACCATCTCCAGAAAGCTCAGAGGTTGGGCTGTCAGAAGCATCTTGCTCTGAGTGCCCTTTGAAAGAGGGGACTCGTTTGAAAGTGGTAAATTAAATCCCCCTCTTCAGGGAAAGCCACACATGAAAATACAACTCAGGGTTCCCCCTCACTAACATTAGATGACACCAGGGTTTGCCTCAAAACCCCTATAAAACAGAATCTGGGTGCACCTGACTTACAAGTGCAAGGTGTAGAGGCTGCACATGGTGGAAAGTTCCGCAGTTCTGCATCACTTAATTCTGAACCAGATCATCCATTTAATGAGGCATCTCAGGGTTTCAATGTTTTACTTTGCAGTGAGATTTTTATTTTATTTCATTTCATGGAAAAGAGAAATGCTTTAAGACAAAAAGCTTTCATTTTTCACATGGGAAATCTCATCCCAGGAGACACTTGCACATTTTTCTGGTATCGTGCACAAACACCACAGAAAAATCCTTTCCCTCTTGATCTGTTTTTCCCTGGACAGATGCAGAGGTACAGAGACATCATAAGACTGACCTTTGAGGGTCTTTTTGTTCTACCAAGAGATAATGAGAATGATTGTTGCAGGGATGGATGCAGCTGTGGGGGCCAACAGAGGGATCTCACCCTCATTAATGTCGTTAGGAGGCAAACTCCACCGGGGTTCCATAGACGTGGGACTGCTTTGTCAGCCTGGAATTTGTCTCCTCCCACAGCTCATCCTGAACTGCCACGTACACCCCAGCACCTCCTCCCTCCATGCCTGTCCCTGGAATTACAGGGCCCTGCAAGGGTGTGGATCAGCTTTGTTAATTCAGCTGCAAACCCCTGTCATCCCTGACAGAAACAAATCCCTTTGTTACTCGTGGATGTCACACATATTTCAGGAGATGCTCCATCATAATTTAGCATTAGTTAATGGCCATTAGAGGGATCCTGCAGCATCTGTAGGAGGGGTGGTGGCTGCAGGATCCAAGGCCAGGGTGGAGGATGAAAAATGCAGCTCAATCAACAAGGATCAATCTTAACATCCACCACAGAACCTCCTTCTCCCCAGCATGATCTCCACACCTTCATCGTGCTATCCATGGAAACTGTTCCCACCTTTTACATAAAGATTGGTTTAGATGGGAACCTTGTTTGAGAAATTATCACAGCAGCAGTTTTCACAAAGCCTTTTGGAAACGCTTGCCTCTTTTCATTTTCATTAAACAAACAAACAAAAAAACAACCAAAAACAAACTAAACAAACAAACAAAAAACACAAAAAAAACCCCCAAACACACAAAAAAAGAATCCCCAAACAGTAAATGCTTCAAAATAAAAATTAATATACCAGGATTGTGTTACTGCTGTACCTCACCAGCAGCTCCTGCACAGAAGAGGACACAGGTTGTGTTCTGTGAGATCCTGATCCCCAATCCTAGCCCTAATCTCACCAGTATATCCAGAGAAAAATACCAGTATGATGACCAGAAACTGCAGTTGTGAACAGAATTCTGGTTCACATGTTCACAGAAACACCAAGAAATTTGGTGGTGACTGTCAGCTCCCATCCAAGGTCCCCTTCAGCTAAACCATCCCATTCCAGATGGCTGAGTCCCTCCCATCTCCCAAACCCTAATTCCATCCCCCATTCAAAGTCAAACTGACGCCTCTCTGACATCCTGGTTCAGCTTTCACAGGTTCCTCCATCACTGGAGAACTGCTGAGGAGTTCCCAGCTCTGCTGACACCACTTCACACGTGACAGAGCCACAAGCTGCTCTTCCAAAGGCTTGCAGGAGGCACTGGAAGGGATAGAGAGACTTTCCTGGATGCCTCAGCATTCACAGTCCCTTTCAGTGCCAGGGAGCAGTGGAGTGTGGTGTTGCAAGTTTAGATAATCAAGGGTTAAGCTTCTGTTACTTCATCCCACTGCTCACTAACTCTGCCCTGCAATTAATTTAGCCCTGCCTGTGGCAACTGCAGCGCTGTTGCTGGGCTGTCATTGAGCAACCCCACATGAATCCTGGCCTGTCCTATCCTGGCCTGTCCTCTCCTCCTGCTGTTCCAGAGCTCCAGCTCATCATTTGTTACTGACCTGGGAGAAATCTCCTGTCACAGAGCCCTTAAATTGTCCCTCTCACAGCTGAATCACCAGGGAGCATTTCCTGGGTTTTTTTTCTTCTCTTCTCCTGGCCTAAGATTAATGTCCCTCCAACCTTCAGGTGAACCCACAGTTTGAATCACTGTTACAGGATTCAGCCCCTTTCATAAAGGGAAGTCCTTGCTCGACTCCTCTGCTGCACAAGTGTGGGATTTCAGAGAGCCTGGAAAACATGGATGGAATGAGAAACCAAAAAATGTTTCAATGGGTTGCTTTGATTTTCTCCCAATCATGACAAAACCTTTAAAAAAGCAGAATAAGTTTTAATAATTTTTAATTTTAATTTAATTTTAAATTATTTTAATTTCATGCCCATATTTATCTTACTTTTATATATCAGTCTTCATCACCATTGAAACAGCATCATGAACACTCCATTTTATAGAGCAGCTCAAACTTTGTCCCACTAGAACTTCTAAAATTTTTGGACCTCCAGTGGTTTGGTTTGGGTGTTTTGGTTTGGGATTATTTTTCATACAGGCAAGGAGGACAGACTCAGAACTACTGGTTTCCCTCCAGAAAAACTCCAGTTCCCAGGAAACTCACACTGGAAGTGAGATCTGGACAACCTTTGGACTGACTGAAAGGGAAGCCTACAGACCTGGCCTGAGACAAGAGCCCAGAGCCTCCTTCTCATGCAAGGTCAGACAGGTGTGGGGAGTACCTGAGGAGATGGGATTTGACTCAGACTTTTTCACTTCTGATTTTCTTTTCATATTTCAGTCCCTGAGGAAATCACGGAACAGAACTGGCTCCTCTGACAGGAGCAGACAACTGAGCAGCTCCTCTTGCATATGAAACCCCCATTCCCTTGGATGGGCTCCTCTGTGGAATCCAGGTGCAGATTAAACCTCCTTCCATCCATCTCACCCTGAGCAAATATATGTGCATTTTCCATTACCCTTCACTCCTTCACTTCACCGCTCCTTGCTTTAACACACAGGCTAAATCCTTCCTTCCATGGCACCACAGCAACAAATGATCCAAACAGTTCAGCTTTTCTTCAAGTAATGGCATGTGCTTGGTTGTAAATATTCATGGCTGGGTGGAAATTGATTCTTGATGGCCCAGAGCACACTGGTGTCAATCTGCTGAAATGACTCTCAGTCTCCTTTACCTCCACAGGCAATTTTGTTTTCTTGGTGCAGGTTGCATCCATTAATCCATGGAAGATGGAGTCAGACGTGACCACCTCATCTACCTCCTTTTCCCTCTTAGCTTGTTGAGCTTCTGGTGCCTGAGAGGTTTCCTCATGGATTTCCAGAGGTCAGGAAGTCCCAACAAGCTTCTAGAGGACCATTCAATCGCACTCATCCCTCAGAAAAGTCAATCTATCGAAGGCTTTTCATCACGACCTCTCAGCAGATGCAGGAGGCAAAATAGACACTGAGACACCTTCAAATTCAGCCACAGATGGTGATTTCCTCCCTCAGGAAGATCTGAGTCCTCCCAACTCCCAGCTCTCTCCTAGCTGTGATCACTTTGTAAGAAAGAAAGTTTTCCATGGGTCTGTTTTCCCAAAGAGCTCTTGCTGTGGAACACTGCAGGGTCTCGTGAGCCCAGCAGGCAGAATGCTTTTTGTATTTTTGAGTCCCATATAGAGCTGGTGTAGCTGTGGCAGCAGCACAGTCACCTGACACCCTGCTCACACCCACCTTATCACAATCCCTTCTCACCTTGATTGGCCTCACCCTGACCACACCAATGGATGCAGAACTGTGCTACAGGGCCAGCCTGAGCCCAGCTGGCACTCCAGGCATAAATCCCTGTGACAAATGCCTTTGGGAAGGCACTGGAGGGACTCCAGGCCCTGCCAGAGGAGATGGAGATGCCTCGCATGACCTCCCCATCCTGCTGCTCCTTGGGAGCTGCCAGGCACATTTTCTGTCAGCAGGAGCTGAGTGATGGATTTGAGGGGTTTTTTTCAGGGAATCTCCACTGTCTGCTTCTAAAGCAAATAGGGACAGTTTCAGGAAATGGGAGAAGACAGGAGTTTGCTCAGAGAAACTGTGGCAGACTCATTATGGAATCAGAGCTGTGAATGCCTCGATGCTCAGTGCAGACAGAGCTGTCAGCAACTCTGCATTTTAGGGCAATTTTTGTCCTTAGGTCAATAATGCAAACTTGAACTTGTGCACAGAGTTCACAGAAAGGAAGGTGATCATCTACCCAAACTTCATTTCTCTGGAAGGCTGAGGGTGACCTAAGCCCGAGAGCAGGTCAGAGACGGGCAGAGCTCCTCAGGCTTAGAGCTGTGGTTTCCATCTCTGTTGGTGACATGGACAATGGGATCGACGGCACCCTCAGAAAGCTTGATGACACCAAACTGTGACACTCTGAAGGGAAGGGATGGGATCCAGAGGGACCTGGACAGGCTGGAGAGGTGGGAATGTGTGACCCTCACAAAGTGCATAACGGCCAAGTGCAAGGTCCCGCAAGGCTGTTCAGCCTGGAGAAAAGAAGCTCCAGGGAGATTGAGCTCCTTTAGAGCCCCTTCTGGTGCCTAAAGGGGTCCAAGAGAGATGAAGAGAGACTTTGGGCAAGGACCTATAGGGACAGGAAGAAGGGGAATGGCTTTAAACTGAAAGAGAGCAGGTTTGGATTAGATATTAGGAAAATGTGCTTCCCTCAGAGGGTGCTGAGGCCCTGGCACAGGGTGCCCAGAGCAGCTGTGGTTACCCCTGGATCCCTGGAAGTGTCCAAGGCCAGGCTGAGTGGGACAGTGAAGGTGCCTGGGACAGTGGAAGGTGTCCCTGCCCACGGCAGGGGTGGGACTGGATGGGCTTTAAGATCCCCTCCAACCCAAACCATTCCAGGGTTCTATGTTTCTATGAAAAATTTAGGTGCTCCAAAAATAGTAAAAGGATTTAAGACCCAGCAGGTCTGCACCTGCTTTTTGTTATAGAATCATCATTCATCTTGGAAGGCACCTCAGGAGGCCAGAGACCCTCGCTGAAGTCAGACCTGTTTTCTTCTTTAATCAGGTGGGAATTTCTCCTGTTTCACTTCATGACCACTGCTTTAGATTTTTACCCATTTCTGTCTATAGGGATCATGGACATGGTAGTCAGAACCTCTCAGGGAGAGTTTAGATTAAACCCACAACAGCCACACCATGATTTTTCACAGGGCATCACTGCACTTGGTCAGAGAAGCACAAAGATTCCTCAAGAGGGGACATCTGGGAGGCTGTTTATCACCTGCCAAGAAGATTTCAAGGGACACTTGCACAGGGGATATGGAAGAAGGTCAGGACAAGCTGTGTTGTTCCGCTCTACCTCTCCAGCTGGAAACCAGACTGGGTTTTTTATATATTCCTTGTCTTTTCTGACCTTTACTTCTAGCTTTGGACATGACTAGATGAAGTCTGATTGCTGGAGAGAGAGCACAGTTTTCACCCTCCACCCACTGCAGACAGAAAACTGCACCCAGAACTCATCCAGGGCCACTTGTCAGGGAGAGTCTGTGACATGAACCCTGTTAGTCACAGAGAGCCACAGGTGAAGGAGGCACCAGGACATGGCAGCTGGCAGACTTTGATCAAATTTGTTCTCTGTTGTTGACAATCTTGGCTCTCCACAGCTTTGGGCACTTCAGTTCTCAGTGCCTGTCTGGGAGAGAGGAGCTGAGGCACAAGAAGCTGCACTCAGAGGTATCTCCAACACTACAAAAAGCCTCATGCAATTCCCAAGACAATTCTGATAAAGCCTGGCAGCCCTCAAACATTTCCTCTATCCTTGGAACTCATATGACACCGCCCTTGCTCAGCAGTTCTTCCCCTTCCCAAGGGCAGATTGCATTTTGCTCCAGCTCCAGCTGCTGTTTGGAGTGCAAATCCCTGGGCAGGTGGGCTGTGGGGGACAGAGGAGCTCTCACTTGGCCTCCTGATGAATAACTCTAATGAATGGGAATCACTCAGAAGTGAGGAGTGGTTCTTGCTCTCCTCCAAACCAAGTGCCAGCTGCTCCAGTGAGGGAAGGCTGAGCCCACAGCTGGCTCTTACACACACAAATTCTTTGTCCTTCCTCTCCCAGGGCCCTCCCTGTGCCTCATGTCCCTCCTCACTCATCCCCTCTGCTCTCCAGCTGGCTCTGACACTTTGGCTGTGCCTGTTCCTGACATTTCCCACTTGTTTAAGTTACTCCCCATCCCAAAGCCTGGAGGAGGGAGGGCAGCATGCCTGGCCAAGAAACAGCTCAAACCACATGCAAACACAGCCCTTTTCAAAGGTCATCAAGGAGGACTTTGTCACTGTTCTGCTCAGGTCTGCAGTCAGATCAGCATCCCAAATGTGGAGCACCAATGTCCCAAGTTAACAACCTCCAACTCATTGCTGCAGTTTCTCTCCTTTGCAGTTGTTTCACCCAGTGTTCATACATCCAATATTAAAGCATTTAAAACCCGGCTTGCCATGAAAAGGCCTCACTGAAGTTCAACAGCCTTCATTAGATTTTAACTCTATTAACCATTCCAACCCCAGAATGCTTTTTCATGAGCATTGATCCCAACTGGAATCCACTCATGGAACTTCCTGCAAAATTTAAAGCATTATCCTACAAGTTTTTAATAAATAAAGGAAATACAAACCCCATCAGTGTCACAGGCAACTGCCACACCCATAAATCCTCATAGAGCAGAGACATTGAATCCAGAAAAGCACTGGGTGGAATGAGGGGCTGCATTTCCCAAGGACAGGATTTGCCAGATACCTGAGTTGGGAGCAATCCACCTCCTTTTAGACACCCAACAAGATGCCACCAGCAGTAAAATGATAACCCTGCACTCACTCTGTGCCTGTGCCCACACCAAGACCCTCAACAGCACCTGCAAAATTGAGATGTTCCAGTGCAGACTGGGAAGGCTGCAGAGAGACCTGATTTCCCACTGGAAGAACAGCCTCTATGTGTAAAAGTTATCACTGAATTGCACATCTCATTATTGCACATCTCATTGTGGCATCTCAGATTCTGGAGCAAACTTTGGAAAAAGTCATGATTCTCAAAAAAAAAAAAAGGTAAATAGAAAAGTAATGTTTTTTCTGAATCAAGTATTCACTATCCTGACTTTTTTTTCATGAAGAAAGTGGAAGTTGTATAACAGGAGATGAGACTAGATTAGTTAGTATAAAAAGCCAAAGCTATTCACTAGACATTGGCCTGATAGATACACTAGAAAGAATGGCAGGGAAAATATGTATAGAGAAAGCCAGAGAGATTGACAGAAACTTGTGTCTTAAAATAGCAATATTCACATGAGATACACTCCATTATGTGGACCCTGTCTGTTAGAAGAATGTGTATTGAAAATAAATGAGTTCTATCCTTCAATTGTCATGGCCACTGGCAATAAATAGACACCTGATGAGGCAGAGCAGGCACAAGGGAAAAGTTTGTGTTAGCTGGAATGATTGGATGTGTGAGGAAGCACAGCCCAGCATTGCACTTGGCAAACAACCTGACTGAGGAGCATGTTCCCAACCCAGACACCCAGAACAGACCCCTGGAACATCCCCAGAGCCACAGCTGGGAGCTGCTGGGCAGGGCTGTACTGCTGGGGAGCATTTCTCAGCATGGGTGGACTGAGGGATCCCATTCCCCTGCTGCTCACATTCCCAGTATCCACTCCCAGGCCATCCCATCCCTCACTCTGTGTTTGCCCCATGGGCTGAAAGGGTTTTCAGAGGTTTTCTCCCCGTTTCCCCCCCCCCATTTTCTGGGCCACACACAAAATCCTCCTGCAAGGCTCCCCTGCCACTGCCCAGCTCATCCCAGGCTGGAACAGCGAAGGACCACAAGCCACACCAGCAGCCCCGGGAAAGAGGCTTTGCTCCACACACGCACAGGGAACATCCCACGTTCTGGGAACGTCCCAGAACATCACAGTGGTGTGGAGAGGGCTGGTGAGCCCCAGCTTTGCCAGGCTTAGCAGCAGTGGGATGGGAAGACCTTGACATCACATCGAGCAGCAGGAGCACAGCTCCTCCAGGAAAATGCCATTTGTGAGGTCATTTCCAACCAGGACCTCCCGGGGGGAGCAATGCAGAAAACAAGGAGGGGATTTCCTTGGCTGCTGCTCTTCTCAGGCTTTCCTCCTTCAAGTACTCCAAGGGAATGGCTTTGCTAAAACCTGTTCTGCCAATTTTCTCTTCTTCGCTTCTTTGCCTACAGCAGAGCTCTGCATTATCTTCTCTGCTGTTCTGAGCGTGGCAATCCAGCGCAGGATCAGCACATCCTGCTGAGACCTGGCTGTTCCCTCTGGGCTATCTCTGCAGAAAAGCCGGGGGGACTCAGTCCCGTGGGCAGACCTTCATACGGGAGATGTTACCGGAGAGGCAGTAGGGGGAGAAGGAACAGCAAGTGTAGGGAAAGCACAGCTCAAATCCTGTGAATAAAGCTGTGACAGAGGATTTAAACAGGGCAGTGGAGAAGGAAGAGGGACGGTAAAGTCACATTTTCAAAGTGCCAAGATGCTGCCATTGCAGCTCCTGCTTTCCATGCAGCAGCAGCAGCAGCAGCAGCAGCACTGTGGGCTTTACTGAGGGACACCCTGCACACAACGTCCTGCACCAGAAGGCAGAGCTGACCAGAGGCAGCACAGCACTGACTCCTCCAGCAGCACCTTATTGCAGAGCTCCTGTTTGGTGCAGGTCCCTGCTGCAAAGCTCCTGCTGCCTCTGCTCCCAGCTGCCAGGATTTGGGGAGTGTCTATAAAACCCTCATAGTTCTTCACCCTGCTGACGTGTTGCAGAACTGCCCTGGGATTTACACCCTGTTTCCCTTCAGAAACAAATCAGGCTTCAGTGATGACTCTTCTCCAGCAGGCACTGCAGCAGGATGGATGTGCTGTCACTGAGCCCGTGTGCAGCTGCAACAGGTTGCTGGTGATTAAATGCAAAATTCATCCAGGACATGAGGTTCTGATTCAGCCTGGAGGCAGCTCACAGACCTGTACAGCATTTTCCCTGTGGAAACACCTACTCATCCTTCAAAAAGACACTTTTTGCTGCCTTTTATCTCCAAAAGGTAAAATCTGGAAGGAAAACAGGGTTGTTGTGTCCCTGTTGAGTGCTGCTTCCAGGATTTCTGTAACCTAGGGGGTTACCTGGAGTCAGTGAGACTCTGAGAGAGACAGTGTTGTCTTCTGGCTCAGGTAGGAGCTGCTTTGCAGAATGGGCTGAAGTATTGCACACAATCTCTCACTTGGAAAGGACAAGCATTGTCAGTCCATAATATCCTGTCTCTTTCTAGCTGCCCCTTATCTATTTTAGCAGAGTATTTATTTGGCAGAAGGGGAATGTTTGTCTTTTTGGAAACTACCTCCATGGAAAAAAAAAAAATTAAAATAGTTGTTTCTGAAGCAATTACCTCAAAAATTCAATAGCCAGGGTGACACCCTGTAGGGTCCCAGGGGGGCTGCCAAGAACTCCCATCTTCCCTAAGAACAGGACCTGCTTTTTAAAGTCCTTTTTTAAGCCCTGTGAGTGCTTTGAAAGTGCTAGTTGCTCCCTGGCTTTGAGGTTCTTGCTTTTGGCTAGTTCTTATTTCATTCTCGGCAAGTCCACAGGCAGAATACCTCCACCTACCCACACTTTGTCAAGGGAGGTCTGTCCATCCTCCTGGGATCTGACCTCACTCCCTAGCTCTTCTGTTCCCTGGACTTTTGTATCCATTTCTCCTTTTTTTATCCCATTCCCCAGACTCGCGCACACACAGCTTTTCTTTAGCAAGCTCCTCTCTGTGGGACTTGGTTGACACCTTCCTACAACTTGGATGACCCAACCCCTGCTCAGACCTGCCCAGGGAGTGGAAACAAAGGAATGGTTTGCCTGGATATCCAGTTTGAAATAGGCACAGTATCAGAGTTATGCACAGGCAATAAATAAGGTATAAAATTCTATGTTCCTGCTCAGAGATTTAAAGAGAGCACAGTCCAGGGGATGGCAGTGACTTTGGAGCTGGAGTCAGTCGGACTCATTTGCTGGGAGATCCAAAGCAGCAGAGACAGAAAATGTTCCCTTCTCCCAAAGCCAGACAAAGATCCTGCTGATGAACCGGGTGATCGCAAACCCTGCCCAGGACCTGCTCTCCACAGGACACACCTGAGCAGAACAAGCAGCACTCCCAAGAAACAACCACCTGAAACCTGTATCATTCCTGACTCCAGGATCACAGAGCCAAAGGCACTGCCCAGCTTGGCCTGAGAGCACAGTGGGATCTAGCTCAGACCCCAGCACCCCCCGGTTCGGCCAGGATGGGGCTCAGCCACCTCTGCAGCTCCTTGCCCAGCCCCCTCACCTGCCCCAGCAGCACACAGGGGCATCACTTCATCCAGACAATGTCCTTGTTATTTTTATTTTACGCTGACACATTTAGCACCACAGGATCCAGGCCAGCCTGCACTGCCATCAGGGTAAGCCAGCAGTTGGAAACTGAGCAGCAGCTGCTTCCCCCAGGATGCTCAAGTACCCAGCTCACTCCATCTCAGAGCAGACTGTGATCAGAGCTCAGCCTCGTTGCTTTTCCTCTCCTTTTCTTTTTCCCTCTTTCCTCCAACACAGCACCAGGCAGGTACCCAGCTGCTGCCCACACGCCACAGCAAACCAGGATTTATGAGCCACGAACGCCAGGAACAAGCAGAAAAAAAATTTCCCTTCCGCAATTCCAGCAAAGCTGCAAACACCTGGAGAAATACAGCTGGACACTGCTCAGACCAGCCCTGAGCACCTGCCCTTCTTGCTGGCTCTGTCCAGCCCTCTCTGCTTCCTTCAGCTGGCTGACATCCACTGGCCATGGCACAAGACCCCCAGGCCGCCTGTGATGCTCAGCAAGACCCTTCTGACCCTGAGCAGCCACCTGGGAGCCATCGGCCTTATGCAGGATGGAGGCTGGACCTGCTACAAGCCCCTTGCAGGTCTGGCCCCACAAAACCCCTGTTAGGACTCCAACAAACAAACTTCAGCTCAACAGGCTTCCTCCTGCTCCTCCTCTGCCAGGCCAGAGCCTGCCAGCCACTGCCTTTCCACACCACGCCCACACAGCTTGGCTAGTGACCTCCAGGGCTGTCCTGGTCCCACAGCACCACAGTCCACATGCCCAGAGAAGAGAAAAGCAGAGCATCTGCTCATACTCACAGTTTTGAAGTCCTTGTGGTTGCACTCCTGGCCTCTGAACTTGCAGTACAGCATCATATCCTTCAGGTCATGGCCAACCCGTGCCAGGAACTCCTGCATGCTGAAAACTTTAGGTTTATACTGCTTAAAGTTGGTCTTTTCTTGGAGGATGGCTAAGACAGCAGGGTCAGCCAGCTGAGGGTTGGGGATCTGCAGGTTGACATCCAGCAGAGCCAGGAGCTCCCCAGCATGGTACAGGTCATTGGTGGTGAGCCGGGAGAAGCGGAACTCGTTGAGGTTACAGATGGTGACAGCAGGAAACACCAGGCTGTTCGCCACCACCTCGTCCACTTTGGTCACGTGCTGGTAGGAGAAGTAAAAAGCCACCCTGTCCGAGCTCTCCACCAGGAGGAGACCCAGCGAGCCCACAAAGGCCAAGGTCCAGAGCAGGCGCCGGATGGTCACCGGCCCATAGACGAAGACATGACGGATCCCATGGAGCGTGGTGGTGTTGGCAAAAATCTGGATGCTGGAAGGCTGCAGGCTGCCCATGCTGCCCTCGCTGGTGCTGTCCTTCAGATCCATGGTTCAGTTAAATCCTGGTCCTGCTTTTTGGGTCAGTCTGGAGCCAGAACTGGGATCTGGATCTCTCCCCCCTCCTCTCCAAAGTAATTAAACCCTTTTAGCGGCGGGCGAGGGAAGCAGAGGGAGACCAGCTGCTGCGAGTTTATCCCACCAGCTCAGCAGTAGCTTCGTCGGGGTAAATATTTATCTAAAATCCATTCAAACTCTTGCTCTTGATTTCCTCGGTGCGATAAGGAGGGCTGGTTTTATTTAGGGAGACACCAAGGTGATGTGGAAGAGATGTGGGTGGGCAGCGAAAGCTGAGCCAATGGCAATAAAGTCCTCCCCCTGCACACACACACAGGCACACACGCGTCGAGGGAGCTGAGATGAAGCGAGCGAGCCTAAAACAAGTGGAGGCAGCTCGCAGGCTGTTAACTAGTGCGGAAAGCCGACGATGCTGCTTCCCAGATGTCTTCAGCCCGACCGGGAGATGTTCCCCGAGCTCCGGGGATGCAACTGCAGGATTCAGGCATCTCTCCTCCTCCCCACCTCTCCATTTGGAGCAGAAAACACCACCCCGAAAAACCAGCCTGTGCTGCCGGTGTGATTTGCAAGGGAAAGGTGGGCAGCGAATTCAGCGGGAGAAATAGGAGAGGAAAGGGGGGAAGGAAAAGGAAATGCTAAAAAATAAAAGGAAAGGCTGAAAAATACAAGAAAAGGCGAGGATTTCTGTTCAGTTCCGTGCACGCACACACGCAGATGAGAAAGCAGCGGCATAAACCCGCTTCTCTTTCACACGGCAGCTCCGAGCAAAACCCAGGCAGGGCAAGACACAGGGAGCGGCAGCGGAGGGGCTGCAGCATCTCTCGTCTCTCCTCTGTCTCAGAGCTTCCCTTCCCTGCAGGACTTTGAGGGAGAAGCGCTGCGAGCCGTGAGTCACACGGAGCCGGAGCCCCGCGGCAGGGCAGGGAGAGGGGGCTGCGAGCCGAGACACCCCCAGCTCCAGCCTGGGCTGAGTCTGGACGTGGCTGTGCCTCAGCGGGGCCGGGGGGGGAGGCTGTGCCCAGCAGCTCCTGAGCCCCCCGGCTCAGTCTCCCGGGCTCGGAAGGCTCCGAACCAGCAGGATTTCCAGATGTTCTGTTCGCCGCTGGAAGGCAGCTGTGACGGATGTGTTTGGGGAAGGCGCTCCCAGATGTGCGTTCAGCCGGGAGGTTGGGACGGAGGAGGGGGTGGAGGGGAGGAAAACCGGGCACGGTTTCCTACCTAAGAGATGCTGCAGATCCTGTGACGCTGCCTCGGTACAGGAGAGCATCCGTGGTGCTGCTGCCCGAGTGGGAAGGAGGGGGATCCATACCAGAGGTGTGAGGTGCAGGGTCTGAGCAGGGCCAGACGAACTCCCCTCCGTATCGGCTCCATGAGCAGCAGGGGTTTTGCTTGCTTTTTTTCAGATCCAGAATTAAACCTGGGATTTGTGTCTCTGTACAGCACCCAGCAGGTGAGGGTCCCAGAGCATGGAAGCACCCAGGAGGTGACGTTCCCAGCTGGGATGAGGTGGGAGCAGAGGGTTAAAGCACAGGCAGAGCCTGTCACGGTCTGCAGGGCAGTGCCTCATGACTCTCAGCCACCGTAGAAGATTATCTGGGATAAAATGAGCCCAGTTTCTGGATTTATAACCCTGAGTGCTGTTACCATGACAACAGACCCTTTGCACCATTTGGCCTCTTCACCTTTCAGGTGCTTGACTTCACTGGTGGACACCCAAGACTCTTGTCCCCAGGCCATGAGCTACCCTGTCCTACCCCTGATGATTTTCACCCACAGATAAGATCATTTCAGCTTTGCTGTCTCCACATTTGGCCTTGGGCCAGCTGTGGCAGCCCTCCCAGCATGGATGTTCCTTTGGGAATATCTCTCAGTCCGAGCTACTCATCCCAGCCCTGCTACAACGCTACTCTCTCCATTTTACACCACAGAATCTGAGGCAAAGAGAGGACAAAAGACTTGGGAGCCCTGAGCTGGATTTCCCAGGAGGACTTTTCAGCACACCCGGTTGCTGCCCTGAAGCTGAACCCTCCTTCCATAGCCAGAAGGCTCCAGCACTGTGTTCTCAT
This sequence comes from Lanius collurio, assembly GCA_020086605.1. Classification (NCBI taxonomy): domain Eukaryota; kingdom Metazoa; phylum Chordata; class Aves; order Passeriformes; family Laniidae; genus Lanius; species Lanius collurio. The sequence goes on from JACBWW010000131.1 coordinate 326,067, forward strand.
GGATGGCTGGGGTGCAGAGGGAGCAGGAGCTGCCTCCAGAGTATGGTTTCCTCCTGTACAAATCCACATCAGCCCTGAAATGCAAAATATGATCCCTCCTCCTGCATCTGTGCCTGTGAGTGAATCCAGGCCCTCAATGCAGTCCGTTGGCGGCTAAACAGAGCTATGTTCCTTCTGCACTACACAGAAATTTAGCCAAGGAGAGATATACAAACCTCCTGCACCTTGGGATGCCCTTTCCAGGAGAGCAGGAAAGGCAGAGCTGAGAACACCCAAACGAGCTGTGGCCCAGAATCAAAGCAGCTGAGGACAGAAAGGCCACAGCACCCTTGCCCCTGGTTCCAGACCTCACTGCCCATCTCCCCATGTGCTCATCACCCCTGCATGGTCAGGGATAAGACCCTTCCCCTCTAAAAATTTCCTGGCCAGAATGAGCTCCCTCTCCTACCCATTCCCAGCCCATCTGCAAATCCCCCTCCCTTCCCCACGCCTGCACTGGCCTGCCGGAGTGCTAATGCTTTCATTTGTTCCCCCTTGATGCTTTCATTTGCTCCCTGTGCATGCTGCCTTTGCAATCCCGTTTGCTGTAATTCACACCATAAACCATCTGCTGCCTTTTACGTTGAGCTGTGCAGGGAGCTTTGGCTGCAGCCTGGAGGGAGCAGCCCTGTGCCCAGCAGAGCTGCCTGGCACCGGCACCGGCTCTGCTCCGCTGCTTGTGGGGATGGGCACAAACCAGGGAGACAAATCAAGGAATCATGGAATGGTTTGGGTTGGAAGGGATCATGTCATCCCACTTCCTGCCATGGGCAGGGACAACTTCCACTCTCCCAGGCTGCTCCAAGCCCCGTCCAGCTTGGCCTTGGGCACTTCCACAGATGGGGCAGCCACGGCTGCTCTGGGTACTGTCACACTCTGGTGAGGTCTGGTGGCTCAGGCTGTGCCCAGGAGCTGCCATCAGCCACGATGTCCTGGGAACCAAGGAAAGCAGTGCCTGGGCATGGGCTGTGGGGTGACAGCAGCAAGGATGCAGGACGTGGGATGTAAGGGCTGATGGCCCCTCTGGTCATCCCTGTGAACAACCCCTCTAAGGGGACACACAGAGAGAGAACAAGGGAGCCTGGCTGGCCCCACAGACCCCCAGAGGAGGCAGAGCCCAGCTAAGGACACCGCACTAGGGAATGCCCAGGGAATGCGGAGCATCCCTGGCAGGTGGAGGAGCTGCTATGGGAGCTCAGAGCTCAGCCTCAGCCCCGGGTGTTCCTCGCAGAACGTGCTGCTTCAGATCTGCTTCAGCCGACGATCCAGGCAGGGCCAGAGGACATCTCCCTGAGGGAAATGCCCTTTTCCCCCCTTTGCAGAGATGGAGGGGAGAGGGCTGGCTGAGGGACAGGGGAGCAGAGCCTTCTCTCCTTTGCACAGCCTGTGCCTGCCCTCTCGCGTCTCCAGCGCTTGCTGCAGTGCTTGTGATCCCACCCCGCAACCCGGGAACGGCTCTACTCGAGGGAGAAAAGGGATGAAGAAGGGTCCCGACCTTTATGAGCCCCTCTGCTTCCACTGCCCCACCTGAGCCCTCCTGGAAGCACCGCCCAGCTAAAGGGTTTGCAATGAGAAAGGCAGGACTGACCTCCCAGCAGTGCAATGTTTTACAGAGAAAAGGGGGTGCTTTTGGTCCCCCACGTGGCTCAGCACATGGTCCCCACTGCCCTGGGCCAGAGCCCTTAGCCCTGGAAATTGCTGTGTTTTCTGCCAGGTCATTGTTTTGATGTTTCCCTCTGGGCTTGAAGAGAAAAAAAAAAAAAAAAAAAAAAAAAAAAAAAAGAAGAAGAAGAAAAAGCAGCGATGGCTGCACTCCAGGGAAGAGGTTTGTCTGAAATCACAGAATCATTTACCCTGTCCTCTGTGTCCATCGAGTCCAACTGAGTTAACCCAGCACTGTTGGGGCCACCACTGACTATGTCCCCAGGTGCCACATCCACGTGGCTTTTAAGCCCCTCCAGGGATGGGGGCTCCACCCCTGCCCTGGGCAGCTGGGCCAGGGCTGGACAGCCCTTTCATGAAAAAATTTCCCCAATCTCCAGCCCAAACCTCCCCTGGCCCTGAGGCCGTTCCCTCTCCTCCTGTCCCTGTTCCCTGTTCCCAGAGCCCAACCCCCCTGAGCCCCCTCCTGTCAGGGAGTTGTGCAGAGCCACAAGGTCCCCCCTGAGCCTCCTTTGCTCCAGGCTGAGCCCCTTTCCAGCTCCCTCAGCTGCTCCTGATCCTTCCCTGGCCCAGCTGCAAACCATTCTGTGGTTACATTGAGCACCAGGGCAATGTCCCATCAATGACTCACTGGGATTTCAGTTTCACAGGATGCTGCTTTAGCCATGAGCTTTGAAGAAAAAAAGGACAACAGGCAATTGGAAGGGAAGTCAGGGAACATTGAGCTGACTCCTGGAAGAAGGACTTTGATTAAGCTAATAGTGATCTGTTACTCTCCCTCCACTTCTCAGGCTTTCCCCAATAATTTGGCCTCTCTTGTCACTTAAATGTACTGCCAACGTCTTTAAAGTGGGGACACACAGCTCCCCCGAGCAGAGAGGACTCAGCTACTTAAAGGAGTCCACCTTTCTAAAGAAGAACATAATGTTGAATGTTGATGTTTCCCCTGAAATTCAATCTGATCACTTCCAAAATAGCTTTGGCTCAGTTAAACAGCTTTTTAATATATAGAGAAAAACAAAATTTTTATTAGATTTCAGGGCATTTAATATTGTGCTTGGATTTATAATGGGGTATAAAATGAAAGCAATGAAAGCAATTGAAAAGAAAAAGAAGTCTCCTTGAAAGAAAATAAAAAATATTCAATTGGCTGCATTTTGGGAAATGCCTTCTAAAGGAAGGTCGTAGAATCTCAGACTGGTTTGGGATGGAAGGGACCTTAAAATCATCCAGTCCCACTCCCTGCCATGGGCAGGGACACCTTTCACTATCCCAGGGTGCTTCAAGCCCCATCCAACCTGGCCTGGGACACTGCCAGGAATTCTGGGGCAGCCACAGCTGCTCTGGGCAACAAAGCTGTTGGAAAGTAAGACAATTAAATGCTCCATTTCCATGCCCATTTCCCCCCAAAGAAAAGTGATGACGAAAACACCACACTGGCAGAGAGCTGAACCAGCATTTTCCAGTGGAAGAATGATTTGGCAGGGGAAGATTTCTCCCCCAGCAGCAGAGAGGATGCTCCAGGTGCCTTCCTCCTCCCCCTTCTCCTCCCCCTTCTCCTCCATTTCCTGCAGAAATATTAATGCACACTAATAGTCCCCTGGAGGCTCTGAGCCCCAGCGAGGAGACAGTGGATCTTCAGAGGTGTTTCTCAGCACCCAGAGGCTGCCCTTCTCCCTCTGACATTCCCAGCTTCCCTGCAGTAACAGATTCACCAGGCCTCTCTCCGGGGCTCTGTTCATCGGGGTTCCAAGATGTTCCTGTCAGAGGTGACTTGTGTGGCACCTGCTCAGCTCCAAAGACATCCCAGGGACTCTGGCTCCATCCTCCTGTGCCTGTCCTTCACTGCCCACCCTGAGCAAGCCACAGTGTCTCTTCATCCTACACAAAATGAAAGCAGAGTTGCTTCTGTCCTGTGTCTTGAATTTTAAGATATGAGGATGAAAAAACGTACTAAAAAGTTATATTTTCCTTTGGTGAATCTCCATTTAAACAGCCCTTGAAATCCTACTTGTTCTCCATTAAGTTTTACATGGTTTTATTTTCAGTTATATGTGTTAGTTCTGCCTGATACTCTTGTTCCTCAGAAAGTCTGTAAAAACACCTTGAATTACTCATGAATAATTCAGGTTTAGGACCCATTCCAGGCCCTTGTTTCTGGATAAAACCAGACGTTTGTTCTTGTGGGCACATGAAACAACCCAGGAAAATTCACCAGGTTTTTTTCACTCTTTTGCCCCAAAAACATCTTCATTAGCTTTCCTTTCTTTTTAACTTCTCTTTCAGTGCCAGTGCAGCTCTTAACTGAGTTTCTCCAAAGGAGGCAGCTTTCATGGGATTACAATTCTCAGAACAATTAGAGAAAGAATCCCACAAATTAAGAAGTCATCCTTCCGTTGCCATGGCAACCATGATTGTCCTTCCTCAAGTGGCTGAACTGGGAAAACAAGAAACAAACAATCTCAAAGCTAATTGCAATCTTGGAGCAGAGCTGGGAGGTAACACAGACACACAGTCCTTGGGAGTACCCAGAGGGGATCTCTTTGTGCCATAAATTCAGAGGTGTAGGAAGTGTCCAAAGGAGGGGCATGAGGATGGGGAAGGGTCTGGAGGGGCCACACGAGGAGCAGCTGAGGGCACTCGGCCTGTCCAGCTGCAGCAGAGGAGGCTGAGGGCAGAGCTCAGTGGGGGCTGCAGCTCCTCCCCAGGGGCAGCTCTGATCTCTGCTCCCTGGGACAGGGACAGCACCCAGGGAACGGCTGGAGCTGTTCAAAGGGAGTTTGGGATGGAGATCAGGAAAGGCTCTTCCCCCCGAGGGTGCTGGCACTGCCCAGGCTCCCCAGAGAATGGTCCCGGCCCCAAAGCTGCCGGAGTTCCAGGAGCGCTGGGACAGCGCTGCCAGGGATGCCCATGGTGGGGGTGTTGGGGTGTCTGGGCAGGGCCAATGGGTAAAATCTTTTGCTTGCATTTGTCTTGAGAGCAAATCCCACCTCCCACTGTCCCAGGCTGCTCCCAGCCCCAATGTCCAGCCTGGCCTTGGGCACTGCCAGGGATCCAGGGGCCGCCACAGCTGCTCTGGGCACCCTGTGCCAGGGCCTGCCCACCCTCCCAGGGAACAATTCCTGCCCAAGATCCCACCCAGCCCTGCCCTCTGGCACTGGGAAGCCATTCCCTGTGTCCTGTCCCTCCAGCCCTTGTCCCCAGTCCCTCTCCATGTTTCCTGTATCTCCTTCAGGCCCTGCAAGGGGCTCTGAGCTCTCCCTGGAGCTTCTCCTCTCCAGGTGAACATTCCCAGCTCTCCCAGCCTGGCTCCAAAGGGGCTCCAGCCCTTGGAGTGTTTCTGTGGCCTCCACTGGACCTGCTCCAACTGCTCCAGGACCTTCCTGTGCTGGGGCCCCTGAGCTGGAGGCAGCTCTGCAGAGGGACCTCCCAAAGGCTGACACATTGTTGTGGTCTGACCCAACTAAGCCTCAAGCCCACGAAAATCAGTTACTTTTATAAGGGAAAAAAAAAAGAAAATATTGAGGAAAACTAGAGAGCTGCAAGGCAAAACAGGTTCAAGCTTAAATGGTTGCAGTACAAGGAGAAAGTTTTATTACTAACAGAATTAAAAGTGAGAAGATCTAACAAGAAATTAAAACAAACACCCCCCCCCCTCTTTTTCCCAGCACTTTTCTCTTTTTCCTAACTAGCACGAAAGATAACACGACATGGGATTCTAGTCAGGGTTACAGTTCTTAAAAAGTCTCTTTCTTATGCTTAAGGAAAAAGGATTTCTTCTTCTTGCTTCACGTGGTTTCTCAAACTGCCTCCAACAACAGACAGAAACAATCTGCTGTGGTGTAATACACCTCTTCTATGAAAAAAATATCAGTTTTTTCACACTGCCACACATGGGCCATCACATGGGGTTATCAGCCTTTTAAGGATGGGTCATTTTGGCCTGAACACAAAGGCTTTTTCTGCTACAAATCCTTAAAAGCCTCTCACTGTTTCTATATATCCTGGCATAGGCAACTCTTCACAAACTTCACTGGCCACATGTGAGTCCTCCATCCCCCCATGGACTCCAAATGGATTAAAGAGACAAACAGTTTGAGATGTTACAGTTTCTCACCACCTCATCCAAGAAGGATTTTTAAGCTCCATGCAAGGAACGCGGCACCGCCCCTTTTCTCCGTTGCCATTTCAGCTCCGTCTCACAGGGCTCACTCTCTCTGTGACTCCGAATCCTCTGTGTTGAAGAGTGTTCTTGTTCAGGCTTTATGGTGAAGAAAGCCTCACTCCCTTTTTGCTGCTGGCTGCAGGGTGTTTTCTTCAGTTCAGCCCGAACTGTGCTGGCTGCAGAAAGGAGGCTCCGCTGGCTCCGTGTGGGGAACAGGGGGAACCCGCCGGTCCTAAGGAGCCCCTCTGGATGGATTTTAGCTGTGCCAGTCCATGGCTGGGTTTAGCTGTGCCAGTCCATGGCTGGGTTTAGCTGTGTGCCAGTCCATGGCTGGGTTTAGCTGTGCCAGCCCATGGCTGGGTTTAGCTGTGCCAGTCCATGGCTGGGTTTAGCTGTGCCAGCCCATGGCTGGGTTTAGGTGTGCCAGTCCATGGCTGGGTTTAGCTGTGCCAGTCCATGGCTGGGTTTAGCTGTGCCAGCCCATGGCTGGGTTTAGCTGTGCCAGTCCATGGCTGGGTTTAGCTGTGCCAGCCCATGGCTGGGTTTAGCTGTGCCAGTCCATGGCTGGGTTTAGCTGTGCCAGCCCAGGGATGGGTTTAGCTGTGCCAGTCAATGGCTGGGTTTAGCTGTGCCAGTCCAGGGATGGGTTTAGCTGTGCCAGCCCAGGGATGGGTTTAGCTGCCTGGGCTCTGGGATGGTCCCTCCCCACTGACCCAGGGTCCGTGACACAGCATCAAGAAGAGGGGAAGGGGGCTGGGGCCTCAGCCCAGTGGGGCCTGGAGGCTCTGAGGCCCCCCCGCCTCCCTCAGGCGGGCTGGAACAAGAGGAACTCCTGCCTTTCTGTGCAGTTTAAATGTGTAAATTGTAAGAAGCGTTAGTGGTCTAAAAATCTGTCTATCAACTCAGATTCAACCCACTACACACATGAGGGGAGTTGACCAAAAGGACAGTTTGCTGTGGGGACAGATTGATGCACTGGAGATGCGTCCTGTGGCATCACCAAAACTTTACGGAGATCAGAGTCTTGGATAAGGGCTGAAGTTTGCTCGAGGCCACTCAAGAGGCTTTTGGCTGGAACATGTGATTTAATTTGTGCTCCCCAGTGTGCTGGATGGGCCTAATCCTTTCTCCCCTCAGAAATGCTGGGTGAGTTAGTCCACGGTTATTCAATGGGATGAGAAGCAGCAGGGACAGGAACTCGACCAGATTATGGTATTTACTCTCAGCAGAATTCTATCTACTCCAGAGGAGCTGTTCCTGCACTGTGAGAACAAAACTCATCTTAAATCCTTGCCCTTTCGGAGGGGGAAGAACACATGAAATTTCTGTGTTCCTTTTGGATGTGATTTAAGTCAGTACAATAATAATTGCCCTGAGCTGCTCTTGGCAGAGCTGAGCAGCTCAGGCATTTTGCTCCATGGAGCTGCCCCAAATTAACAGGTTCCTTCAACTTGTGTAAGACGTGACAGAAGAGGGTCCTACCCTGAGCCCTTGGCTCATCACATGGTCTCTGAGAGGGTATCTGAGGTGGTGGGTGAGAGAAAAGGTCCAGGCATGTTAAAGAATAATTTTGCCTGCTTTCAGAGAGAAAAAATTTACAAATTTGGTTCAATATATCTTTTATCCAAGTTCATTTCTGTCTATGAATAAATACTTCCCTGTGAGAGTGGCCAGGCCCTGGGTGCCCAGAGCAGCTGTGGCTGCCCCTGGATCCCTGGCAGTGCCCAAGGCCAGGCTGGACATTGGGGCTGGGAGCAGCCTGGGACAGTGGGAGCTGTCCCTGCATGTGGCAGGGGGGGCACTGGAGGGGCTTTGAGGTCCCTCCCAACCCAAACCAGTCTGGGACTCTCTGATTGTATGAAATGCATCACCAGTCCTCTACTCCAGTGTCTTTGCTGGTCTCCTCTCTATAGAGGTGCAGAAAGTTCATTCCAGAATATGAAGGTAGGTTCTGTTTTCCCATCAGACAGGAAAAAACCCTCTGCTGAGTCTTCTCTGTGGGTGAGAGCTTTGCTGGCCTGGCTGGGGGAGGCTGTGATCAGGCTGGTGGGGATGGGAGTGACTCTGCTCTCACTTGGCAGACAGCAGTGAACATGAATTATCTGAGCAGTGGAAATGCATTTTCAGGTCAGTCAGAGCTTTCTGATGTGAAGCTGGTCAGTGGTATCTGGGCAGGAAAAGGCTGCCTGGAAAATGAAATTAAAAGGACTTACACCTGGTGTAATAACAGCAAAAAATCCAAACAAAACCAAAGCTTTGGAATTTTTTTGGAGTGTTCTGAAACAGGGAATAAGTTATATCAGCCTAAACATAATAGATTAGTGTCCCCATCCCACCATGTTCTGGGTGTGGGTGGGAGAGAGTTCATTTCCTTCACAGTAACTTGTCTGGGGCTGCGGTTGGGATTTGCTGGAGGTCATCCAGGGACATTTCGCTTTTGCTGGGCAGGGCTGACACAGAGTCAGGGCCTTTGCTTCTCCTCACCCCACCAGAGGGGAGGCTAGGGGTGCCCAAGAAGCTGGGGGAGGCACAGCCAGAATCCCAGCTGATCCCAGCTGGTCCCAGGGATATCCCAGACCATATGAAGTCCAACTTAGCTGGGGGAAGAATAAGGGAGAGAGAGAATATTCCAAGTGATGGCTTTTGTCTTCTCAAGTCACCATGGCAGTGATGAGGCCCTGCTTTCCTGGGAAGGCTGCCTGTGATGAGAAGTGGTGAATGGATTCTTTGGTTTGCCTTGCTTGCACACACAGTTTTTGCTTTACCTATTAAAATGTTTACCTCAACCACAAGTTTTCTCCCTTCAGTCCTTCTGATTCTCTTCCCCATCCCATCGGGATGTGTGGGGTTGAGTTGCCTCTGGGGTTAAACCACAACTCCCACCATGTTCCCTGCAGTCCTTCCAGCCATGCCCCAGCAAGGGGGATGTTCCTGGGTAGGAGTTTTAGGCTCGATGAGGGATTTGGGGGTATGAATCTCCACGCCTAAGAAACCCATCACTGAATTTACAGCTGAACGAGATCTGGGCAGCTGCTGCTCTGAGTTACAGCAGAGCTGCCCTCTAGGAGGAGCATTTTCTTTTCTCTACAACCCTATTGTGGTGATTTACAACATTGCAAACTACAAACTAGCAGGTTCAGGAAAATCCAGGTGCTATATTAGGATCCCTGAGAGTGCTTGCAACCTCCCTCAGAGACAGAAGAGGCCAATTCCCTGTTTTCATTTTGCAAAGGTAGCAGGGATGGCTCTGTAGGCAGCCTGATTTAGAGTTTTAATAACAGCCAGCGAGGAGCAGAGCCCTGTCTTTGCCTTCTCAGTTATTCATGTTTAAATACAGCACCAAATCAAGTTCTAATGAAAGAACAAAGCAAGCACTGCCTGCTTCCCTGCTGTAGCTCTGTGTCTGGTGATGTTTCTGGCCAGGCAGGATGTGATGGAGGTTTGCTGGTAGCCAAAAATGAGCTGGGACTCAGATCCCAGGTGCTGCTCGGGGCAGTGAGGGAACAGCTCTCCAGGGCAGGTGGGGAATTTCAGAAGCAAATTCTCAACCAGCAGAAAACTGGCCATCACTCATCTGCACTTGGAGCCAGATATGACAGCAGTTATTGTCAGAGCTGCAGCCCCTGCTGCTAAGAATGGAAGAGCATTTCAAGGATTTTGACTTTTACAAAGTGGCCAGGAAAGGTCTCACTGAGTCAATGCTGAGAGGACAATTGGGAAGGAATTCCTCCCTGGGAGGGTGGGCAGGCCCTGGCACAGGGTGCCCAGAGCAGCTGTGGCTGCCCCTGGATCCCTGGCAGTGCCCAAGGCCAGGCTGGACATTGGGGCTGGAGCAGCCTGGGATGGTGGGAGGGGTCCCTGCCAAGGGCACTGGATGGGACTGGGTGGGCTTTAATGACCCTTCCAACCCAAACCACTCTGGATTCTATAAGCAGAGCAAAGCCCAGCAGTGGGCAAGGATCCCCAGTGCAGTCACTGCAGCTGAGCTGGAGAGAGCAGCAGAGATGGTGGAGCTGAAACATCTTCTGAAAGAATCTTCCTGAATGCATCTACCAAAAACCTCTTACTGAAACCATCTCCCAAAGGCATTTTCCTAAAAGCACCTCCTGAAAACATCTTCCGAAAGCAGCTTCTGAAGGCATGTCCCAAAAGCATCTTTCTGAATGCATCTTCCTGAAAGTCTTTCCCGGGGTGGCATCACTCCAACTCTTCAGCATCGTGCCCTTGCAATTATCATTTCTGCTGTGGGTCACCCCCATACCCCAGAGTCCTGCCAGGGAGGAGCTGTAAATACAAGCAAAGCAAATTTGCAAGTGCTAAACGCCCTTAAAGAGAAAATTGTGGCTTGCTTTAGCAAACCTTGCCAAAATCTGTTTTGTTTCTTCCTCTCAGGGAAATTGCTGAGAGCTGCTGGATGGATGCAGGGCTGATTCTTGTAAATCAAAAGCAGGCAATGCAGCCCAGCCTGTGCCAGGGCTCAGTCACTGACATTTACTCATCATTCACAGCACTCAGTGGCTGGGATACAGGATGGCCCCAGGCCCTGGGGGAGTCACTTTCAGCATGCCATTGGTTTTTTGGCTGACTTTCCAAGGAAGCTGCTCTGTGGTGGTGGAATTCAAGCATTTAGGAAGGTGAAGTATTTCTGTGTTCCATTTTCTGCCCAAGTATTACCAAACCAGTCTAGTTCAAGCACTGGGATCTGCTGTCAGGATGAGCGTTCTGATGGCACATTTCTGTTTACCCTCTTTCATTGACTTATGAAATAGTTTGGGTTGGAAGAAACCTTAAAGCTCATCTAACTCCACTCCTTGCCATGGACAGGGACATCTTCCACTGGACCAGCTTGTTCCAAGCTCAGTTGAATCCAGCCTTGAATGTTTTCAGGCTCTGAAAGCATCCTCTGGTTTCATCCTCTCCCCAGTTTCCAACCAGTTTAAGAGGAATGGACATGAAACCACTTGAAAGCAAAGTCAGAGAACGTGCAAACCTTTTTGATGATGATTCCCATTCTCTTCATTAAAGCACTGTCCTCCTGCAGAGACCAGGTGTAAAATCACTGATGAGGATTTCACTGAATTTCCCAAGGTGCGAATCCTTTGGGAAGTCTCATTTTTGTTGCTGTTCATTCCAGTGTTGAGCTTTTCATGAGATACCCTTCCTTCTCGGACCAGGGTAAGAGAACAGAGGAAGCTGCTGTTCTGCTAAGTGCTTTATTTCAGTCTCACAGCTTTCTTGAAGGCAGAGTTCAAGGGGGATTTGTGTGTACAGTTTCTATCCACTCCTATTGTTTATGTGAACACTCTTAAAATTGTGAGCAGTACAGTTCTAGCTGTGTTTTGTCTAAAGTAAAGAATTCTGTGAAAAGGTAACAGTGCTGCAGTAAGAACTGTGTTTAAAGTCTCTGCTGCAGCTTTTCAGTGTTTACAGCACTTAGCATATATTTCTAGTCAAAGTTAAAAATCTGTATTTCTATTTCGCTTTGGTGTGACTTCAGTGATCTCAGCTTGTCCAAAGGTTTTAATTCAACCCATGTGCTTTGGCTTTCCTCCGGGCCTGGGTCCAGAGGAGCTGTCACTCCAGCATTCCAGGATTGCTTTTCACTGCACTAATACCAAGCTCAGAAACCAATGCAGGTGAGCACAGGGAGCCTGGCCCTTCAGGCAGCAGGGGATGCTCTAGCTGTTCAGCCTCTGCTCACCCTGTGCTCTCCACACTTTGCTATTGTTATGCTGAGACCAAATCTAAGTTCATGTAATTGCAGAATAACTCTGTGTGAGAGTGCATTTACTCCAGAATAGAAATGCCTTGCTCACAGGAAGGTTAATTAGGTGTCAGAGGGTAAACCACAAGGAGACTTTGCTGCAGTTCAAGGGTATCCAAACTGGTTTAATCCGAGCCCATTTATTTGGCAGAAAGATGTGTTTGGGGCTGCTTGGTAGCAAAGCCAATGCCAAGAGAATGATACAAGTCTTTGAACTCTGATCAAAACAACCACCTTTTAGCAAATGGGGGTTTATTCATCTTTTAAAAGTTTGAAAAGGTTTAAAAAGAGACATTGAGTCCTTTTTGACAGCCCCAAAGACTTATGGGGATTTGATGAGTTTAGCTTAAAAGAAAATGGGTAGAAAGACTGGAAAAGTAGAGATTCTTTGTCTTGACACTTGCAAAATGAAGTGTCTTGATTTCTCATTGCAAGGCTTTCAGCTCAGAAACTGCCATGGTGCAATATTAGGAAAACCTGACAAACCCAGAATTTTAAGGCCTTTTAAATTAAACAGAAACATTTTGTTGTTGTTGTTGTTGTTGTTGAATACAACTTCTGGTTTCACCCACAATTACTCCTGTTTTTAAGGTGAGTAATAGTTTTACTCATATTCATTTGGTTCACCTTTTAATACAAAACTATGCTTGTCAAACAAAAGCAAAGCAAACTGCTAATTCCTGAGGTCAGACTGTAAATAAATGAATATTTTAATGTTTTCATATGATTATTTTGCACTGGATGTTTAGCAGGAGGAAACATTACTTAGTTTCCTTTGCAGGCAATGGGTTGCAGTCTTCTAGTTCAGTCCCTGCAAGAGACTTGAAATCTCTCATCTGCACTCCTCTCTCATGCCAGTTCCTTGCAGGTTCTGAGAATACATGGCTTCTAATTTAATCTGGCAGAAACCAATATATTTTCCTGAAGCTGTGAAAAGACAATGTATTTTTCATGAAATCAGCTCTGCCTGGAATAACGTTGTTTGATTTCCACTGCTTCAAACTTCTGCTTGACTGTGAGTGAGCGGTGGGGCTGGAGAGTGCTCCGCTGGCTGAGGACCCACTACCACCACCTGGAGCTCTCAGCCCATGGTCCACTCCCACAAAACATGGCAGGCCATTGGGCCTGATGATCCTGAAGGTCGTTTCCAACTGAAATGATTGCATGGATCTGTGATTCTATGCTCAGGTTGTGACCATAAACAGGACCCCCTGGCTTGGGAACAAACAGGGCACATGCCATGGCTTTACCCTGTGCCTTACCCGGCAATTCTTCACAAAGTCTGCAACTGGGAGACTCTCTGTCTTCATATTTGGGAAAATCAGCCTCTGTTCAAAACCAATCTCGGAGTACCTCAAGGCAAACCAAAATGCAAAGCTACTTAACCTGGAGGTAGTAGTCACATTGCTCCCTCTTTCTCTAATTTTGGGGGAAATTCCAGCACCCTGGAAGGAAAAGCAGGTTGTAAAAATCATGGCATGATCCAGAAAAACTCTGAGACACTTCTCAGGTATGGAAAAGCCATGCAACCTTTCTGTTTGCATCTTCCACTTTCTATACCTGATCCAGCACTGGGGCTCTGGGAGAGGGAGTAAGTGCTGGCTCAGGAGCAGAGATCTCCTGCACACCAGGCCGGTGCTGCATCCCTTTGGAGCATGTGAAAAATGAACTGAAAAATGAGCCAGACTGAGAGTTTGAAGGGTAAACAGGCAGGGAAGCATCAGAGGAGAAGGATGACCATGTGAAGGCTCTGCTCAGTGCTCCTCTCTCCAGATCCCTTGGGAAACGTCCTCAGCCTTGACTCACTTGGTGTGAGGTTCACATACAAACCTCCCAGGAGGGGAGGATTTTCTCTTTCTCTTTCCCTTGCTCTTGCTTATGGTTTGCCCATGGTTTAGAATAGATAAAAGGAAGAAATTCTTCCCTGTGAGGGTAGTGAGACACTGGAACAGGTTTCTCAGAGAAACTGTGCCTGTCCCATCCCTGGAAGTGTCCAAAGCCAGGTTGGATGAGGAGCACCCTGGGACAGTGGGAGGTGTCCCTGCCCATGGCAGGGTTGGCACTGGACGGGCTTTAAGATCCCTTCACACTCAAACCAGTCTGGGATTCTGTGATTTTATCCTGCCTGCCTAGACAGGGACTGAAGCAACTTCAAAATCCCAAAAAAGAGCAGCCAGAGCAGCTGCTTTGCAAATTCCCTTTTGGAGACAATGAAACCATTGCCTGGCTGTGGAAATCATGCCCGCTTTGAGAACTGTTAGCAGTGGTTAAAAAAAACAAACACCTCAGAGCAGGGGTTAATTTATTAAGCATCAATTATTCCACCAGCTTCACCAATCGATTGCAATTGTGGAATAAAATCCAAGGGGAAAACATGAAGTTCCAGTGCATTGCGCTAGGTGGTGGTGCCTGCAAAGGAAAAAGCCTGGAGTGGTTCTCTCCAGGATCCTGGGCACGGGGCACCCCAAAGTTAGGGGGAGATTTGGAAGAGAGGCACGTTCTCCCACTGGGACAGGATTTGCCCCTTTCTAGTCCTGTACCACTCCAGACAAACCTATCAGCAGAGTTCAGAAACCAACTCTGTATGGAAGAAGAAGGCAAAAGGAACCTTGTAAGAAAATAATCCCCACCCAAAGCAATGAACAACCAAAAAAAAAATCATCCCTGAGTGAAAGCATGCACCTTCCAGGAGTAAAACCCTCGAGGGTCCAGGGAACATCCCAGCAGCCCGAGCTCCATTGTGTAAATGAGGAAGATGCAGCAGGGATTAAGAGAGACTTCTTCCCCAGATTACCTCTCTGGCAATGAAATGAGCAACTCCTGTGCAGGAGCTGTAGATGATAACAAAGCTGCAGGCAGAAATACTCCTTTGGCTTTAGCTGGGGGCACTCTCTGGGCAGTGCTGGTTTTCTCCAAAGCCAATTACAGAGGCTCGGGCACATCCATCCATCCCCTGCTGCAGCCGTGGGGTGTTGGTGCTGCCACAGCCCAGCGTGACCCCTCTGAACTCCTGTCACCAGCCATGACTCGCAAAGGCACAGAGTGGCTGGACTCCAGCAGCAAAGCCAGAGCTTTTGCAGTTGGGCATTAATGAAAGGAGAAATTCTCTTGTAACCTCTGAGCTTGTTTGCCCTGGAGTCCCAAAGATTGCTGCCCTTGGCTAAACCCCTGTCTGAGAGCTGTGGGAGGGGGAAGAAACAGGAGTTATTTCAGTAATAACCAATTCCCAAGGAATCCCTTCCTATGCCAACATTAATAATTCACCTGGAGACCAATATGTCAGCTTTGCCACGTGTTTCCCTACAAAGGGATGTCACTTCCCACCCCACCACCCCCTCAATGTTACCATCTTTTTTCTTCATGAAGGCAAAAAACGCAGTTAAAAAGTTTCTACTTCTTAACTCTGTGTCATCAGCTCTAGACCTGGAAAAATACACAAACATAGAGCTCGGGGGCAGTGATGGGAGTGGGTTTCACACCCCCATTAATGGATTTGGATGCACATCCCCACCCTCAAGGCCAGGCTGGACAACCTGGGATAGTGGAACGTGTCCCTGCCCATGGCAAGGGGTGAGACTGATGCCATTTGACGTCCCTTCCAATCCAAACCATTCTGGGATTTAACCAGATGGTTTATCTTCTCTTTACACAAAGGACCCACAACCAATTGCTGGGATGCAGCAATTTGGAAGAAAGGGAGGAAAGGGTTCATGTTTGCTTTTGGGTGGAGCAGCAAACGGATCTACTAGGAATGCCCTTATAGGAAATCGTGGGCAATTTCCATTGTCACATCAGAGCAGAAGGGTCTGATGATGTGGAAGTCTCAAATCCCTGCTCTAGCTTTTCACCATCAATTGAAAATACATTTATGGAATTTTGAAATTCCTGGCATTTGCCTCAGAAGTATCAGACTGGTTTCTTTAATAACGTCTAAAGGTTTGGGTAAATAAAAAAAAAAAAAAGCAAAAGTTCAGTGCTCTTCAGCATCTGAGTATATTAAAAATCCTTTCAGTACATCCTACAAATTGTATCAAAAATACCAGCATCGATGTAACAGTGCAAGATGTAAATGGAACAAGGACACCAAGGATTTTATTCCGTGGGAGTGAGTCTACACCATTTTTTAAAACATTTTCCCTGTGCTGTGGTAGCCAAGCCTGTGTGTTACTATAAACCATTTCTAACATATTTGCACTTGCAATTGGGGGCAACTCCGGGTAATTTTGCATCTACTGAGGACACGAAACAGGATTTGGAATTTGCAAAAAGTCAACTGGGCAAAGTATAGGGAGCAAAGTCATATCTTTTATTACTCCAGCTAGCATAGTTGGAATAAAAAATAACATTTGGGAACAGCAACACAACTGTCACTTGAGAAAAGACATTGCTCTCTTGTTCAGTTTTATATGATTGAGACTGTAAGTTCATTAAGTTCCCATCTTTCCTCCCTCTGCAAGAGTCTGTTTTTCATATTCAACTCCTACTCAAGGCTACGTGGTTGTGACTCCTCGTCTGCTGGAAATTAAACAAGAGAATTGCTCAAAAAAGGAATTATTTTTCATGCCAAAAAAGTTCTACTGTGTCAAAATCAACCTGCTCAAGTTTCTTCCTATCATGAGGGTTTCTAGAACAATCCATAGCCTTTGCAGACTGGAGCTATGGAAAAAATAGACCTGTCCTCAAATGAAATGCTTTGGTGTTCCATCCTGGGAACATGAGGGGAAGAAGCTCATTGGTCTTGGTGTTTCCCACCATAGTCAAAGAAAGTATAGTATTAAAAACCTCCTTTCCCACCAATTTTGATGGAAATTTTCAAGATCCAGGTAGAAACAATTCACGTGCTGCTTGAAGAAACCAAGGCACAGGAGTTACAGAGCCTAGGATTAATCCTGCTTGGTCTGATTTCCATGGGGTTCTCAACAGGTCCAACCCTTCAATTCCACCAGTCTCAGGCAGCATGAACTCGGCACTGGTGGGGCTGCACCTCAAATCCTGTGTCCACTTTCAGGCTCCTCACATCAAGAAAGACCTTGGGGGCTGAAGCGTGTCCAGGGAAGGGAACGGAGCTGGGGAAGGGTCTGGAGCCCCAGGAGAGGCTGAGGGAGCTGGGAAAGAGTTTCAGCCTGGAGAAGAGGCTCTGCACAACTCCCTGACAGGAGGGGCAGTGAGGCAGGTCAGGCTCTGCTCCCAGGGAACAACAGAACAAGAGGCAACAGCCTCAGGCTGTGCCAGGGGAGGTTCAGATTGGGTATTATGGAAAACTTCTTCATGGGGAGGGTTCAAGTCCTGAAAAAGGAGTGGAGGCTCCACCCCACAGAGGTGCTCAAAAAGCAAGCAGACAGGGCACTTTGAGATGTTGTTTATTCAATCAAAGATTGGAGCTGAGGATCCTGGAGGTCTTTTCCAACCTTAACGATTCCATTCTATTCCATACTTGTGTCCCTCTGCTGGAGCCATGCTAAGAGGAGTGAAAGGCTGTATCCCAGGTGGGAGCTGTGCGCGTGAGGTCTTGAGTCTTTAAAATGTGGGGAGTCCACTCCAGCTCCTTCCCCAGATGATCAAAGCCTCATTCCCTGCTCTGGTGGATGGTGTGGCTTGACATTCATTTTTCTCCTTTGATTCCTGTAGGGAGGATCCTTTACGGCCGCACAGCCAGAGCTGTTTGTGCGGCGGTGAAGAGCCAGTAACATTTATAGCCCTGAAGAAGGGGGGGAGGGCGTGAGGGCTGTGTCAAAACCTTTTCCATTTTCCAGCTCTATCTGTCGGTGCATTATCCCTCTGAATGCACTTCACCTGTGCCACGACATTTATGGTCTCTCCGTGCCCAGCTGCATCCTCTGTGGCACCAGGCACGAGCTCTGCTCCAACAACGGCTCCACAGGGATGTGATTCCCAGTGATAACCACCCAGTCTCGCCGAGCTCCTGCCTGCCAGCACATGGAGCTCTGCCTCCTCCTCGGTGCTCCCAAGCCTGGCGAGCAGTATAAAGTAAGATTGTTGTCAACAGGAATCAGGGCTGCCCATTAAATAACCCCCTGGCCAGGAAATCAGCTCTGGGATTAGGGATTTGTTGAGCCACAGGAAATGAATCCCAGCACTGTGTGAGCAGAGGAACCAGGGAACTGGGAGGGATGGTGGGGAAGTCTGAATTGTCACCAAGACACAGCTTTTCTCACCATCAGGAGATCTGCTGCTTTTCTTCTCTGCAGAAAAGCCCTCAAGACATTTTTCTCTGAATTTCCTTTTTTTCTCCCTGTTTCAGGTGCAGGTCAGAAGTCCAGAATTTTTCAAAATTAAGAACCTCCATAGAAGTGCAGAAATTCAAGTGCTGCCAAGTGCTGTGTTCTCTCATTACTTTTCAATGGTTTTAACTTCTGCTTTATACAAATCCCCAGATTGGAGGCAATTGTGAACCAAAATGGTAATTATTATTTTGCTCATATCAAAACAAATAGTAGATATTATCAGATTTTCTTTTTTCCTAAGTTTTATTAGGAACATTATCTTTACCACAAGTAGCTGTAAATCCACGGAGGTGGCATTTGGGGAAGAGACTTTCATTAACAAATTTCCAGCTCGCTGTTACTCCAGATTTGGAAGCAACATCACATCATGTCTCCAACTGCCCATTCCACCCTGCTCAAAGAAAACACAGAGCCCTGTCTACCCCCCTTCCTGCATTACTCCAGCAGCTTTTCCAATCTGTTGTGGTTCAGCCTGAGTTCCCCTGGCATTACCTTTAACACCAGTTGACCACACAAAGGCTCAGACCTCAATAAGGAGAAGTATTGGCCAACCCAAGACATGAATCCCTTATTTTATTTCTGCACATAGCAATCTCCAGCATTCCCCTCTGCTCCTTTTCCAGTAGTGAGGCTGCAGTTTGAACAGCAAAGGGCACAGGGATTTACTACAGGCAGAACAAAAACTGAGTAGCAAAGGGAAGATTAACAGCAGCCGCTTGTTGTGTCCCGCTGCAGGGGAACTTATCATTCACTCACTTCTCTCAATTTTATGCCTTCAGTGGGATGCACTGGAGCAGCTCCACAGAAAGCAGCCCTAGAATGAATAGACAGGTCTGCTACAGACAAGGGTTGCAGAATTCATGTCCTGGAGGTGGGAAGGTGCCACAACTGCCTCCATGCACCCTTTGGGGCACTGCTGGCCGGGCACAGGACAGAGATGCCCCACAGGTTCATTTGCTGGTGGTCCCTGATTTGTCCATGAGATTTTCTTTGGAAGATCAGGCAGGCTGCAGAGCAAATCCCACATCCTTCTGGCAGATCCCTTGGGAACACATCCTTGGCATGGATTCTGGTGAGGGCCAAGGAGCCCAAGGAGGTGCTTTGGCCATCAGACCACTCCAGAATGGGTTTGCAGCACTGGGATAGAGACTTAGGAGTGGGATGGATCAGTGGAGCTGCCTCAGTTGGGGAAGGCTTCCAGCCACGTTGGAAAGACACTTGCCATATTCAGTCTCCTGGGATTTTCCTAGAGTGAAACCAACATAAATTGGCTTGAGCAACCACGCTGCTCCAGTCTTGGCTTTATCCTTATCCTTATTTTTATTCAGCAGTTAAACACTTTTGCCAGTGGCATGTCCTTGTTGCAGCATTTGCTTGGCCATCTGTACCTCCTCAGCTTTTCTGAGAAAAACAAACCAAAGCAAAGCAGCCTTTCCCTCATCTCTGGGCAATTTTCTCTTCTGATTCAGCATTTTGTCTGGGTTTAATTGCAATTATGTTCTTGGGTCATCTTTAATTAACCTGGTGCTTTTGTCTCTCTGCCAGGCCAATGGCAGCACGAGGACTCTGCAGAACCAAGAGTTTTCCTGGGGAAAAGGCCTGGCAGGTAGGAAAGCGGGGGATCTGGGTTGTGCCAGCCACACAGAGCTGCCAGCAGAGGAATTTCTGCTGTGTCCTCTTCCCCTCACGATTTCAGCCTCCCATGGCTGTTCCAGGAGTTCCAAGTGTCCTGTGCTGGACCTCCACAGCCATGGGTAAGTTACACCTCCCTCCCACCTTTCTCCACAGCAGCAGAAGGATCAACAAGATGGAGGAGATAGAGAAGCAAAGGCCTCAAAACAATACACACCTTGGGCCCATTCACACTTGGGATGGTTTCACAGAGTTGTGCTCTGGAGTTCCCAACAGATCTGATGGGGTTTTTCACCCTTTTCTGGGTACAGAAAGCCATAGCGGAGAAAGCACTAGAGATGCAGAAGAAAGCAGGGACAAGGAAAGTATCTACAGCATCTTCTTGTGAGGGACGTTCAGATATGGGCAGGAGGGTCCCTGTGGCCCCCAGCAGCAGCCAAAGCTCTGCTCACCCAAACTGCTGCATTTCCTGCTGCTCCTGGCTCACACATCCCAGAACACACTTTGCGATCTTCCAGCACGGGGGACAAGTTGAAATCACTCACTAAACAAAGCCTTGGGAGAGTGTGACAAATGTTGACAAACCTTGAAATGCTTCAGCCTGGTGTGGCCAGAAGGGCCCCTTCCAGCTACAGCTGTTCAGTTCTCCATCTGAATTTGATAAAAGCAGAAGGCAAAAGCTTCGATTTTCACTTTAATCTTCCTCTTGACAAAAGCAGTCCCTTCAGGGGCACATTCAGTTCCTTTAAATCCTTATTTAGAGCTGAAAAGCTGAACCTGTCAGGCACTTCTAGCCAGTGGTGAAAATTAGAAGAAATGCCCTTCGAAAGCAGGAGAAAGCTGCCTTTTGTGTACCCGGCAAGTTCAGAAATGTCACACACCACAAAAATGGACAAGTTTCACAGCTCCCTGCCTGCTTTGCAGCAATACTCAGGTGTAACATTTATGTATTTTACCTCCTTTTTCTCACAAGGACAATGATTTTCACTTGTCCCTAATCCAGATTTTGGTCTGGCCAGGGGAGTGAAAAATCACATGTTCCTTCTTTTTATTTTTATTTCTGTTTAACTTTTTCTTTTCTTTTCTTTTTTTTTTTTTTTTTTGGTCTTTAATACCTTTATTTCCAATACTCAGTGCATGTTTTGAGCTTCAAAAGACAACTTTCCCAAGGAATTCCCTAAGGTGCAAAACTTCATGGAGTGTGTGGTGGATCCATCCTTTTATGCATTTCTAAAAGATGCAGTTGCCAAGAAATGGACTGTAAATCAAATCAAAGAAATAAATAACTAAAGGCCATTAGCCTGGTAAAGATGCACAGAGTCCGTGGAAATTTATCACAGGGAGCAGGAGTTCTCTGAGCTGGAGAGCCTTGATGGCAGGGATGTCTGTGTTTTCAAAAGCCTTGCTCAAGCACGAGAATGTGAGAATCTGGCAGTGCCCAAACTCAGATGAATCTTTTCTCCTCACCACTAGAAAGCATCAAGTTTCCAATTCCTTGTCACTCCAGCTATTAAAAAAAAAAAAAAAGCTTCGTATTAATCACACTTGGACTGTGATTAATTTCTCCAATTTTCTTCTGGCTTGTAGTTTAGTAAATTAAAGACTCTTTAAAGTCTTTAATATCTCTGCCTGCTTCTGCTTCTAGATAACATTTCTTGGTTTAAAGAGTGTATTCAAGAGTAGAAATAATCAACTGGCCAGAAGGGATTGGATTTTTAATTGAAGCTGAAGCAAAACTGTCACAGGAACTTTTTTGCCTGGTTGTATGGGCATGACCTGCTGGGCTTGATTCCCCATTGCTCAAAAAAGGCAGTGGGAGGAAAAAGCTATTTCCTACCTCTGAGACAAATCGTGACCATTAATACACTGACATTTATGGGCAGGCAGAGAAGAGAACAATTCACAGTGTAGAAAAGTCTTTTAATTATGTTTAATATTCAAATTGGGACTTAATATGGCTTTTTCTAGATGTACTTAGAATAATTGCTGTAAAAATAAGGGATCTTTCTTTTCAGGGATCTAAATAAAAAATTATGAGGGAAGAATAAATAACCTTTCGACAGGCCCACTGTTAAATCCTTGCAGAGTCCACAATGAAACTAAACAAAGAAAAATAAAACCCAAAAAACAAAAAACCCCAACCTGTTTACTTTGGGTTGATTAAAGCATTATTCTCAAGCTGATATGAAATGTTTTCTCCTCATCTTCAGGCTCACCTTTTGTTTTAATTTAGGCAGAGAAAGGATAAATTGATTTCTGAGTCAACATTCTGTTCCAAAAATAACAAAATACAACTGCTTCAACTGCTTCCACGCAAACATAGGGAGAGGCTGCGGATCCTGTTCACTCCCACCTCCTTTGCCTGCCTCCTGATCAGCAAAACTCATTTCATTTCCAGGGTCACAGCTTCAACTGCAGGTGAGATTTTCTTGTTCCTGGGGCCATGTTTGCCAACAGCACCTTCCCAGCGAGCCGGACCATCAACTGCCTGTGGGTGATGTTATACATTGAAATGACCAAGAGCCAATATAGGTACAGATCAATCAGGAATTTATTGGATCATTAAGCAAGCGGCACCGAGCAAAACAGCGCTGGGCGGCCGGGGAGTCTCAGCTCCGCCAACGGCGCGCGCCCCCCATCCCCCCAGTACATCAATTTTTATACATTTTCTCTTCCAGT
>JACBWW010000132.1:0-44360 GCA_020086605.1 Lanius collurio
AGGGGGGGGGAGGTCACAGCCCCCAAAATCCTGGGAATTTTGTGGGATCAGGGTCGTCCCCAAACATCCTGGAATTTTGGAGGAGTCACGGTCACCCCCCCGTTCCCAGTCCTAAATCCCGGGATTTGGAGGGGTTGCGCTCACACCCCCTCCAGCCCGGGATGTGTGGGGGTCACCGCCGCCCCTTTCCTCCCAAAATCCCGGGCTCTGCGGCCATCAGGGTCATTCCCCCGGGGAGTTTTTGGGGCGAGGGGGCAGCCCGGAGCTCCCGTGGCGTTTCCCCCTTTGGAATCAGCCGTTCCCTTCGGGAATTCCCGGAGGAGAAGGGGCCGAGGGGGGCACTGGGAGCTCCTGGGAGAATCCAGGGATTTGGGGGTTGTTATTCCCGCCCGGAATTCCTGGCATTGGGCTTCTTTTGGGGAGGTTAAAAACGGACAATCCCCCCCAAAATTCCTTCCCTCATTCCCATGATTTTGGAGCCCCAAATTCCCGAGGGAATTCCCTCGTTCCTTCAAATTTTTTTGGGGAGCGGCCGTGGGAATCCAGGAGCAGGGAGGGATTTGGGATCCCTTTGGATGTTCCCAGATCCCCGGAGATCCCCAGGGAGGGTCCAAGGAATCCCGAGAGTTTCAGAGTGAAGTTTGGGCGTGTGGGAATTCCGTGATTCCAATGTTTGGGGGTTTTTTTTGTGGGGGAACGTGGGAAATGTGGAGTTTTCCAGGCCTGGAACAACTTCCCGAATTTCCAGGGATGTTTGGGAAAGTTTCTGGTGGAATTCCAGGTGGGAAAAGCAGGAATCATCCTGGATTTGGGGATAAATCTGCGTCGATTTTGTACTGGGAGGAAACTGAGGAAAAACTGGGAAAATTGGGATAGGGAGAAATCTGGGAATAAGGGGGAAAAACCCCTGGGAATAAAGGGAAAATCTGAATAGGG
This sequence comes from Lanius collurio, assembly GCA_020086605.1. NCBI lineage: Eukaryota > Metazoa > Chordata > Aves > Passeriformes > Laniidae > Lanius > Lanius collurio. Next base: position 937 of record JACBWW010000132.1, read on the forward strand.
AGGATTAAAAGGAGATTCCTCCTGGGAATGCCCAGAGAGGCTCCCGAGTGGTTTTGGGGTTTGGGAATTCGGGAATTCCCTGATTTCCCTGGTTCTGGTGGGAGGAAAAAACCTGGGAAGTGCAGAGAGGAAAGGAAAAGGAAGAGGCCAGGGAATGGATCTTTCCCAGGGAAGTTTTTCCAGGGTTTTTCTTTCCCAAACCCAGCTTCCCTTCCCTGTTCCTGGGCCCTGCCCCTGGAAAATCCCGGGATCCCGTGGGAGGCTGGAATTCCCTGCCCACAATTAATTTAATAGCAGGGAATTCCCTGGCAACGTTTGGGAGCGGAGGAGTTTGGGAATCGAGCTGTGTTTCCCTGGAATTTCCCTGGAATTTTCCCTGAGCTCTTCCAGAGCAGTTGGAGAGGCCTGTAAGTGCCTCAGGATCTCCTGGGCTGCCCTGGAATTCCCAGGAATTCCAATTTTCTGGGTTTATTCCATCCCAGCTGGGATTTTCTGGATCTAATCCCCCTTCCTGAAAGAAGATTCCAAGGAATTCGATTTATTTTGGCATCCAGGTCTTAGAAAAACCATTGGGATGCCCTGGGAGCAAGGGAGGGAGTTCCCTGGGGTTTTTTGGGATCCCATGGATCAGCTTTTCCATTTTGTATTCCTGGAATTTCAGTGGGATTCCCTGGCTGGGTTAAGGGATTTTGGATTGGGAAAACCCAGTGGAAAACTGGGAATGATGGAGTTGGGATGAGGGGCTTGGGATTGGGATGGGGAATTTAGGATTGGGATGGGGAGTTTGGGATTGGGATGGGTGCCTTGGCAAGGGGAAGACCCCACGGAATCCCTGCCCAGACCCACACAGCCCTGTTGGGAATCCCGGGGAAAACAGGAATCCCAAACCCTCCTGGCTCCTGCCGGGCTGGGCTGGAAAATTCCCTTTCCCGTTGGAGCCTTCGGGATTCCGGGATCGGGGCCAGCCCCGGGTGGTGCCGGCAGATGGCCGGGAATTAATTCCCTGCAAACCCCGGGAATTTAATCCCGGGCGGCTCCCCTGGGAGGCAGCAGCTGCACCGGGCTGGGGGTGGGATCGGGGATTTGGGGTGGGGAGTTTGGGATCAGGGGCTTGGTGTCGGGATGGGGAACTTGGGATCAGGACAGGGAATTTGGGATTAGGACTTTAGGATCGGGATGGAGGTCAGGGCTTTGGGATCGGGATGAGGAGTTCGGGATCAGGATGGGGAGTTTGGGATCTGTGTGAGAAGTTTGGGATCGGTTTGGAAGCCGGGATTTGCCACCTGTGGATTTTTGGGATAGCCCCTCCCTGTTTTCCTGCTCGTGGCTCTCCTGCTTTTCCTGCTTCCTTTTCCAAGGAAATTGAGCCATGAAAGGTTTTCCAAGCCCTGCTCCTGATCCCAAACAGCTCCTTTGGGATTTTCCAGGCCTGGATGTGTTTGTTCCCAAAAAAAGCTGCCTGTTCCCCTCGGGAAGGGATCCCAAACCCTTGGGATTCATGGGAAGAAGGGACTGGGGTGAGGAAATGCCGGATCCATCCCGGACATTCCCATGGATTTGGATGCGAATGGGAAAGGACAATGAGAAATCCCTGGAGAACAATTCCCAGCTTTTCCAAAGGATTATTCCCTACCTGGCACCCTATGGGGAGGATTTTCAGGGGATAAAAGGGCAGGAAAAAGGGGATTTGGGGAGGAAAAGGCACATTCCAGAGGGAAAATGAATGGAATTCCACCTGCTCGGGGTTTTCCAGGAGCAGTTTGGGATTGGGATTCTTCCCACAGAACCGGTGGCTTTTCCCCTCACATCCTGGGGGATTGGCTGGGAGGTTTCCCTTGGGAAAGGGGCTTGGAAAACCCCAGGAGAAGGGGATTGGAAACCCCAGGAAAAGGGGATTGGAAATCCCGGTTGGGCTCCTTAAATCCAGTTGTTCTTCCAGGGGAAAAAGAGCTTTGGAGCAGGGATCACTTCCCAAATAACCCTGGATTTGGGGCTGGATCTGTGGCTCTCCCCCTCAAATCCTGAGGGAATTCGGGGCTGGAATTGGGGTTGGATTTGTGGCTCTCTCTCCTTTCTCTCAGTTTTCCCAGCTGGAAAACCACGGGATCAAACCCCTTTTCCCTCTCTTCCTCTGGAAAGGAGTTTTTTCCCTAAAATCCAAACCCTTGGAGCTTCCAGGCCTGCTGGAAGTGCCGGAATTCCAGGGGTTAACAGGGAATTGTTGTCCCTGGGATGTGACGGATCCCGGGCTCGGCTCCAGGTCGGGAACAGGGCCTGGATTGAGCCGGGATGGGGCCGGATCCAGAGGCTTTCCCAGCGTTCAGGGGGTGGATCGGCAGCAGGGCTGGGGTGGGATGGGGATCTTTGGGATAAAAGGGGGATCTTTGGGATGGGAAGGGGATTTTTGGGACAGGAAGGGGATCCTGATAGAAACCAGTCAGGGATTGCTTTGGAGCACAGAACATCTCCTGGGAATCTTCCTCCTTTTCCCAGCGGGAATTCCCTTCTCCAGTCTCTCCCTTTCCCCCCTTTCCAGCCCTTTATTCCCAAACCAAATCCCTGCTGCTTTCCCAGCACAAATCCTTTTTTTTCCCTCGCAGCCACCTCCCCTTTGGATTTTTGGGAGATTCCAGAGCCGGGATCCAGGGGGTCTCTGGAATGTGGCCCCGGAGCAGCCGATTCCTGATGATCCCACGGATCCTGAGTGGATCCTGAGCATATCCCAAGCAGATCCCCTTGGCCTGACCTCCAGGGAGTTAAAAATAAACCCAGACTAAGCTCCGGCTTAAGCTCCCAGCCGGAAAACCTCCGGAATTTCCCATTCCCGAGCCTGAATCTGGAGGAAAAAGGGAACAGAACCCCCCAGGAGCAGCTCTGAGAGGGATCCCGATCCTGATTTGTGCTGGAAGAGGGGAAAAGGTCAGGAATTCTCACCTGCCTCAGGGATAGGGTTTGTTGGGATGCAGCTGGAGCTGCAATTCCTGGTTTTCCATCCCTTTTTTCCACATCTCGCATATCCCAGGCCTCTCATTCCACAGAATGGCCTCAGGAAAAGACCAAGGAGACATTCCCTGATCCAATGGATCTGGGATCTCTGTCCACAAATTTGGAATTGGGGCTGGATCCAGTTCCCTGAGGCAGGTGGGAAACACCTGGATTTGGGTGGAAAAACTGGGAAAAGCGGAATTTCCTCTTCTCGTGGGTTGTTTTTCCAAAGCCTCTGGATTCTCCTTGTCCCCCTCCTCAAATCCCAAAATCCCCATTTCCAGAATCTCCCTAAAAGAGGAGATGGGAATGGGAATGGGAGTGGGATGGAGAAGGGATGAAAACAGGTTGGGAAATGAATGGGAATGGGATAGAAATAAAATGAAATGGGAATGGAAATAGGATGGGATGGGAATGGCAGGGAAGAGGCTGAGGAACATCAGGATGTGCTGGGGTTCCGAGGGAGGGGAGCCCCCACATTCCCACAGCTCCTTTCCCGTTCCCCCCCAGCCTCCCCCGCTCCCAGCCATGGGGGACATGAAAACCCCGGATTTCGACGACCTCCTGGCCGCCTTCGACATTCCCGACATCGACGCCAACGAGGCCATCCACTCCCACCACGAGGAGCCCGAGCCCCACGGCAAGGCCCTCCCGGGGGAGCCGGGAGCCGCCGCGGCCGAGCACGTCCTGCCCCACCCGGACATCTCGGCCGTCAGCGTCATCGTCAAGAACACCGTGTGTCCGGAGCAGCTGGAGAGCTTGGAATCCCGCGGGAAGGATGGGCACGGGATGGCCCCGAGGCTGCTCCAGAACGGCTTCGGAGCCACTGACGTTCCCAGATCCCCAAATTCCCGCGGGGTGGAGGCGTCTTCCAACGGGGAGTGTTGGGGGAAGGAGAAGAACGCCAAAACTTTGGATTTGTTCTCGCATTTCAGCCCCGATCCCAACGAGGACGGCGCCAATTTGATTGACAGATCCCGGGAATGCAAAGCCAAGGAGAAATCCTTGGCTGTGCCCTCGCTGGCCCCATCCCCCACCCCGTCCTTGGACTGCAAGGAGCCCTTGGGAGAAGCCGCGGAGAGCTTGGATCCAGCTTTTCCGCCGCCGTTCCGGGCGGGAGTGGCAGCCGACGGATCCCACCCCATTCCCTGCATCAAAAAGGAGGAATCGGACTCGGAAGAGGCGATGCCACGAAGCTCCAGTCCCAAGAGATTGGCCGTGAGCCTCGGGGACAGCCCCCTGGAGCACCTGAAATCCGTCACCGTCCGCTATTCCACCGAGGATTCTCCCGTGGCCGCGTGGCCGGGATCGGATCCGGTGCTGGACGGGAATGCCGGGAACGCGGCTGAGCTCAAACGCTCCCCTGGGAGCCCCCAGGAATCCTTCTCCTCTCCAGGGATTCACATCCCCAGTTCTCCCAAACAGCTGGAGAGCCTCTCCTTGAAGGAAGAGCAGGAAATGCTGGACAGGTCCATGGGAAGCCCTCCGAGCGTTTCCAGCGGCGAGGAAGAGGAGGAGGAGGAGGAGGAGAGCACCAACTCCCCATCCTCCAATTCCTCGCGGCCGCTCAAGGTCCGGATCAAGACCATCAAAACCTCCTGTGGCAGCATCACCAGGACAGTCACCAGGGTGTCCTCGGACTCGGAGCCGGCCTCCACCAAGCAGAATTCCCAGGAGAGCCTGGAATGTCCCGGCGGGATCGCTGCAGAGGCATCCAAGGACAAAACGGAGCTTCCCAGTCCTTTGAAAAACGCGGAAGGGCCGAAAATCGTCAGCGTCCAGCTGGGGAACGGCGCGAAGCTGAAGGGGACGGTGCTGCCCGTGGCCACCATCCAGAGCGCCAGCAGCGCCATGCTCATCGCCGCCAGCGTGGCCCAGCAGAAATCCGTGGTTCTCCCGGGAAAACCCGGAAAATCCGTGGCCAAGAACATCCTCAACTTGGTGCCGCAGCCCCTTCCCAAGGCGGACGGCCGGAGCAACGGCAGCGCGGCCGCCCAAAGCGCCAAGGCCAACGGCGGCGCGGCGCTGCCCAAAGCGGCGCCGAGCGTGGCCGGCACCGTCATCTCCCGCTCGCAGTCCAGCCTGGTGGAGGCCTTCAACAAAATCCTCAACAGCAAGAACCTGCTGCCCACCTACAAACCCAACCTGAGCCCTCCGGCCGAGGCCAGCCTGGCGCTGCCGCCCTTCGGCTTCCGCTGCCTGGAGTGCGGCGACGCCTTCGCGCTGGAGAAGAGCCTGGCGCGGCACTACGACCGGCGCAGCATGCGCATCGAGGTCACCTGCAACCACTGCGCCAAGCGCCTCGTGTTCTTCAACAAGTGCAGCCTGCTGCTGCACGCGCGCGAGCACAAGGACAAGGGGCTGGTCATGCAGTGCTCGCACCTGGTCATGCGCCCCATCGCCCTGGAGCAGATGATCGGCCAGCCGGACATCACCCCCCTGGTGTCGCTGGCCTTCCCGGCGGGAAAGGTGGCGCAGGACGCCGGGAACGGCGCCCAGGAGCTGCCGGTGCTGCCGCTGGGCTCGGAGCAGAGCAGCTACAGCTGCTTCCGGTGCCTGGAGTGCAAGGAGCAGTGCAAGGACAAGGCCGGGCTGGCGGCGCATTTCCAGCAGGTCGGGGTGGCCACCAGCAGCAGCAGCACGGTGAGGAGGGGTGGGCGTGGGAACGGGGTGGGAGAACGGGGAGAAGGTGGGAGGTGGTGGGAAGGGGGTGGGAGAGGATGGGAGAGCAGTGAGAAATCCATCCGTCCATGGATCCATCTCCTCCCATCCCATCCCATCCTCATCCCATCCCTCCATCCACCACCCGCCTTCCCTGAGGGTTTCCCACGGAGGAGCTTTGGCCTCCGAGGGCGATCCGGGGCCACGTCCCAGGGGGAGCGAGCGGATTCCGAGCAGCGTTATCCCGGCGGGATCGGCGGGATGGAGCCCGGAACGCCCCGGCGCGCTCCTGGGCCGCTCGGGGCCGGCATTGCCGGCGTTCCGTGGCGAATCCCGGTTTTGCAGGTGTGCTCGGCGTGCCCCATGATCCTGCCCAACCGCTGCAGCTTCGGCGCGCACCAGCGCATGCACCGCAGCCGCCCGCCCCACGTGTGCCCCGAGTGCGGCGGCAACTTCCTGCTGGCCAACTTCGAGGCGCACCTCAAGGACTCCTGCCTGCACTTCTCCCGCAGGGTGGGATACAGGTACGGAGCGCCGGGAATTCCCGGGGAGGCGCTGCTGGAGGCCCTGTCCGTGGAAAGGTCCGAAACCGGACACGTTGTCCCGTGGAGGTGGCGCTTGGGAGTGTTGTGGGAATGATCCCAGGGGGCTTTTCCAGCCTGAAAATTCCTGGATTCCAGGATTGTAAAGGGAAACCCATGGATGTGGCTTTGGGAATATTGGGAGAATGGTTGGATTTGGTGGTCCTAGAGAGCTTTTCCAGCCTAAACAAGAGCTGGGTGAGATTCTGATCCCTGCTGGAACTTTCTCAGAGTTTTTTGGGATCCTGGTTTCTGCTGGGAATTTTCCAAGATCCCAGAACCATTTTGGATTCTGATCCCTGTAGAAATTTTCCCAGAAGTGTTTGGGATCCTGGTTTCAGCTGGAATTTTCCCAGAACTTGCTGGGATCCTGATCCCTGATAGGAATTTTCCAAGAATCCAACACTGATTTGGATCCTGATCCCCGCTGGAATTCCCCAGGTGTCCCAGCTGCTCCGTGGTGTTCGGCGGCGTCAATTCCATCAAGTCCCACATCCAGAGTTCCCACTGCGAGGTTTTCCATAAATGTCCCATCTGTCCCATGGCTTTCAAATCCGCCCCGAGCGCCCACGCCCACGTCTACACCCAGCACCCCGGCTTCAGCAACCAGCAGTCCAAGTGAGTATTCCCGGGAAAGGAGTTCCCATGGATCGCTCCCAGGATCCAGGGAACGGCCTCGGGCTCATCCCAGAGAGGCTGCAATGGGATTTTTGGGAATGCTTTGGCGTGGGAAGGGTGGGGAGTGGTGGTGGTGGTGGAGCTGGCTGGAAAACCTGGGAATTTGGCACTTGGGAATGGCGGGCGTGCTGATCCCACAGGGCTTTTCCAGCCTGAGCGATTCCAGGACTGGGAGAGCTGGGAATGCAACCTCAGCTATTCCATGGTTGGCAGGACCTCCTCCATGGGTGGGATGAGCTCAGCCCCCACCTTCCCTTTTCCCTTTTTTCCCCCTTTCCCATCTCTTTTCCCTCCCTTTTTCCTTCCTTCTCCCATCTCTTTTCCCTTTCCCCTCCCTTTTTTCTCCCATTTTTTCTCTCCTTTCCCTCCCTTCCCCGTCCCTTTTCCCTCCTCCCTCCACGCCCCGGTGCCGAATCCCGGGATTTGGGTTTCCCAGGATGATCTACAAGTGTGCCATGTGTGACACGGTGTTCACGCACAAGCCGCTGCTGTCGTCGCACTTTGACCAGCACCTGCTGCCGCAGCGCGTCAGCGTCTTCCGCTGCCCGCAGTGCCCGCTGCTCTTCGCCCAGAAGCGCACCATGCTCGAGCACCTCAAGGTCAGCCGGGATTCCAGCCGGGAATGCCGGAATTCTCGCCGAAATTCCCAAAATTCCAGCCAAAATTGGCGGAATTCCTACCCTGGGAGAGCCCCTGTTGGGTGGGGATTGGAGCAGGCAGGGGGGACGTGGCCGTGGGTGGGATCCAGGAACGCACTGGGTTCCTCAGGGTCAGCTGGAATTCCAGCTGGGAATGCCAAAATTCCAACCCTGGGAGTGTCCCCAGAGAGCGAGGATTGGGTGGGGAGTGCAGGGCATTGGGAGCCCCGGCCGAGGGCTGTTTGAGGCTGTTCCATCCCAAACCATTCCAGGATTCCTGGGACTGGCTCAGAGGGGATTTTAGGGATAAATCCCAGACCCTGGCCCAGGTTATCCCATGGATTCCCCATCCCTGGAGCCACCTGGAACAGCAGGAATGTCCCTGCTCTTGGTCTGGCTGATCCCTCCCCATTCCCTGCTGACCCACAGCCGGACAGAATTCCCTTCTCCAGCAAAATTCCCACCCCCACATCCCGAATTTTCCCTTCCCAGAACACCCACCAGCCCCAGAAATCCAAGGAAGACGCTTCCAAGAAGTCCCCGGCACTGCTGACGCCGAAGCCGGAGCCTCTGGAGACTCCGGTGTCCAAGATCTCCGAGGAATCCTCATCCTCCACGGAGGAGGACGAGCCCCCGAGCTCCCCGGAGCTGCGGAAAACCAAACGGAGCCGATTCCAGCGGAAATCTGGGAATAAATCCAAGGGCAGCGGGTGGACGTGCGGCGTGTGCCACTCCTGGTTCCCCGAGCGCGACGAGTACGTGTCCCACATGAAGAAGGAGCACGGGAAGGTGAGGATTTGGGAATGGGAATGGGAATCTCCTGGCATTCCCCAGAGAAAATCCATCAGGATTGAGATTTTTTGGGATAATTCCCGGCTGGATGAATCCCAGGCAGGAGCGGGTATTTGAGGGAAAACCAAATTCCCACCTTGAGCTGGAGTAGGAATCGCAGCTCTTGGATCCTCTTGGATCCTCCTGGATCCCTCCCGGATCCCGGACACGGATTTTTCCCGGCAGTCCGTGAAGAAATTCCCGTGCCACCTGTGCGAGCGCTCCTTCTGCTCCGCCCCGAGCCTCCGCAGGCACGTCCGGGTCAACCACGAGGGCATCAAACGCGTCTATCCCTGCAGGTACTGGCGCTTTCCCGGGATTTTGGGGCTGGAGAACGGGGAATGGCGGGCTTTTGGGGAAAAAGCGGGGGGATGAAGCTGCAGGGGGTTGGGATATCTGGGAATTGGGAGGGATTTGGGGAGGATTCCAGGGGTTTTGTCAATGCCGGTTTGGGATTGGGTTTGGGGATTCCAGAGGCAGAATTCCCGGGAAAAGCCGGCTGATCCCGCCGCGCTTGCCGCAGGTACTGCACGGAGGGGAAGAGGACGTTCAGCAGCCGCCTGATCCTGGAGAAGCACATCCAGGTGCGGCACGGGATCAAAGTCACCGACCCCGCCAAGAGCCAGGAGGTCGTCATCGCCCGCATCGGCTCCGGGCCCGCCCAGGTGGGGACGCGATGGGATTCTCCTGGGATTTCCCGGGAATTTCGGAGGTTTGGGGTGGGATTGGGGGTGTCTCATCCTGGAATTCCCACTGGGAGCTGCCCCAATTCCCAAGGCGTTTTCCACCCACAACTCCCAACCGGGGCCTTTCTGCAGACCCCCAGAATTCCCAGATTTCCCCTTTCCCAGGTGTCCGGCCGCAAGCGGAAGCTCTCCTCGGACGATTCCTGCAGCGAGGAGCCCGACAGCACCACCCCCCCCTCCAAGAACCCCAAATCCAGCGGCAAGGCCCCGTTCCGCTGCCGCAAGTGCGGATTCCTGGCGGGAAGCCGGGCGGAATTCCAAGCCCACATCCCGCAGCACCGCACGGACGGGAATTCCCAGCAGTGCCGGGAATGCGGCCTCTGCTTCACTTCCCAGATTTCCCTCAACCGCCACCGCTTCATCTCCCACAAAAAGAAGAAGGGAGCGGCCGATCCCGAGGATTCGGGAAGCGCTTCCCAAGGCGGCGGGAACGGGAATTCCGGAGCCGGCGTGGACGGATCCGAAGGAAAGTTGGAATGCAAAGTTTGCGGGAGAGGCTTCGAGAGCCAGCTCAGCCTCAAGACGCATTTCCGGACCCATGGGATGGCCTTCATCCGCGCCCGGCAGAGCGAGGAGAACTGAATTCCCGGGAATTCGGGACTCCTGGAATTCCAGGATCGGCCCCGAGGAGAACTGAGCGCTCCTGGGAATCCTGACATTTCCGGACCCCCGGGATGGCCTTCGTCCGTGCCTGGCAGAGCGAGGAGAACTGAGATTCCCGGGAATTCGGGAATTCTGGGATTGGCCCCAAGGACAACTGAGTGTTCCCAGGAATTGCGGTGTTCCCAGAATTCCGGATTTCCTCCCGGAACGGGCCCTGAGCGTGGGAATCTCGGCATTCCCAGAACTCCGGGGTGGCCTTCATCCGCGCCCGGCACAGCGCCGAGGAGAACCGAGTGTTCCCAGGAATCTCTGCGTTCCCGGAATTCCAGGATCAGCCCCACGGACAGCTGAGCATTCCCGGGAACTTCAGCATTCCTGGAATTCCAGGATCACCCCTGGGAATCGGCTCCGAGCCGGGATTGGCACCGTGTACATAAAACATCCCCGAGCTCTTCCCGGTGTCCAAGGAAAAGATGGGATTGGGATCAGGATTGGGATGATCCCAGACCCCGCTGGGATTGGGATCCAGGCTGGGAGGATCCCAAATCCTGCCGGAATTCCCCCGGTAATGTTGGATTTTGGGGGGATTTGGGATTCCCTGTCCCTGTTCCGGGACCTGCCGAGCACTTGCCAGGAATTCCCAGAGCCTGACGGGACTGGGGAAGCTTTTCCAACAAAATCCACCTTTTTTGTTGGCTTTTCTTTGTTTTTCCTGGAATTCCCATTTGGGAATGTTTCTGGTGAGTTTTGTTGGGAAGCAGCAGATTCCAAACTCCTGGAATTTCCAGAGGTCCCCGGGCTGGAAACTCAGACACAAGGCCAGACATTCCTGAGGGAGCAGGAGGAGGAAAATAGCAGGAAAAAAGCTGGAAAAGAGGAGGGGAAAAGGAGATTTTTCCTTTGGCAAAGGAATAACAATCCCAGAAAAGCCAGGACTGGGAAGGGATCCCCCAAATCCCAGCCAGGACCCTTTTCCTGAAGGAAAAGTGGGAAAACTGCTCCCAAATCCCAGACTGAGGGGGAGGTTTGGGGCCTTTTCCAGCCCTTTTCCAGCTGCTCCTCTCCCTCAGGACCAGGGACCTTTCCTGCTTCAAATCCCCCAAAAACCCCTCTGGAAAAGCCCCTTTGGACTCGTCCCTCTGGTGCTGAGATTCCCAGAATTCCTGGAATTCCCTGTGAATAACTTTTCCCTTCCCCTGTAAAGTTGTATCATACACTAAAATCCACAAATTCCAACAACTGCTGTGCTCATTTTGGGATTTGGTTCAGTTTTACAAGGTTTTTTTCCCGTGTTTTTGTGTTTTTCGGGATGGAGGAGCTGCTTTGGGATTGATTTCTTTAGTTTTTGGCTTTTTTTTCCCTTTTTTTTTTACTTTTTCCAAGCAGGAATTTGGGGAATCCTCCCTCCCCTTTTCCCTGCAGGTGGATGGATGGGAAAAGGGTGGAAAAAAAAAGGAAAATTCAGGTGGAATCGGCCATTCCCAAATCCCCTGGGGCCAGGTGTAAATTCTGTTGGAAAATAGAGAAGAAATTAAAGTTTCTACGAGTTTTAGAAGGAAAACAATTCCCCCAAAAAACTATGGAAAAATGGCTTTGGACCCTTTGGTTTTCCAGCATTTCAGTGCCTTGAGCTGGATTTGGGTTGGAGGGAGGGAGGGGATGGAATTTTGGGAATGTGTCCCCGGAATTTCCGGGATGCATCCCTGGAATTTTGGGAATGTGTCCCCCCGGGATTCGGGGAATGTGCTCCATGGAAAGCCGCGGGCGCTGGAGGCTCTCAGGAATTCTTTATTCTGTAGGAATTGACTCCATTAAACTCCAGTGGTTTCACCCCTGCTGTGCCCTGGCTTCGCTTTTCCCTGGATTTCACTTTTCCCAGGTAAAGCTCCTGGGAATGGGAAGGGGAGAAGGGGGGGTTGGGGTGGCTCCCACTTACCCCAAATTTTGGTCCTGCCCCCCAAAAAGGGGGCTTGGGAAGGGCCGGGGTCCCCTCCCTGTCCCCTCCCGGTGTCCCCATCCCCTCCCCCCCCCTTCCCAAGGGGTTTAAAATCGGAATTTTGGGGTTTTTAATGCTAAAAATTAAAGGATGAAAAACTGGGGACTTTGGGGGGACATTGGGGGGACACTGAGACACGAGGGGGGTCCTGGGGGACGCTGGGGACACTCCGAGTGCCCCCCCTGCCCAGCCAGCCTGGGGAGGGAGGGGAAATTCCAGGATTTCCCTTCCCTGGAAAGCTCCGGATCCTTCCTGATTCGGGATTTGGGATCGGGGCAAAGCCCCCCAGCCCCTCCATGTCCATCCTGATCCCGGCCCGACATTCCCGGCTGGAATTTCCGGAGAAAGGCGGGGGAGGGGGGGGAGTCCCAGCCCCGAATTCCTGGAATTGCAGGAGCTCAGGAACCCCACCTGGAATCCCTCACCTGGAGGGAATCCCACCCAAATTCCCATCTGGAATCTCGCCTGGAATTCCCACCTGGCCGTCCCTGAGTGTTCAGGAGAGGGCAGCAGGGACTGGGAGTGACCACCAGGGCCGGGAATTCCAGCAATTCCAGGATTTTGGGATTCCCACCCTTCAGGAGACCCCCACAAGCGGTGCCGGACCCCTCCCCCTTCCTATCCCCCCATTCCATTGGGATCGGGGCGAATTCCAGGGAGTAACACCATGAGGAAGGGGAGATCCCCCATCCCTATCCCCATTCCCATTCTCATCCCCATTCCTGCCTCATTCCCCCATGATCCACTCGGGAATTCCCCCCCCCAAAGCACTCGGCTTCCCCGCTCCTGCTTTCCCACTGTTTTTCCTGGCTTTTTTATGGAATTCTGTCCCATTCCTCCAGCAGAGTCTGGCCCAGGAAGCCGCCGAGCCTCCCCCTCTCCCCCGAGCTCCGTGCGGGCTCTGAGGTTTGGGGGGTTTGTTTTGGGGGAGGTGGGGGGAGGTGGAAAAATGGGGAATTTTCCTGGGAATTTTTTTTTTTTCCCCCGGGGATTTTTTTTTTTTTCCCCGGAATTGTGTGGAATTCACATGATGCCGTTGGTGAGGTACTGGAAGCCGTCGTAGAGTTTGGTGGTGATGGATCTCATGGAGCCGTCCACCATCTGCTCCACCAGCAGCTGCAGCTGCTCCTCCGTCAGGTTCATGTGGAAGCGCTCCTTGAGGTGCCGGATGGTGGAGGAGCCGTGGAAGCACGGCAGCTGCGAGCCTGCAACAGCCGGAATTCCGCCCTTGGAACGGGAATTCTGGCCAGGGAGGGGGGCAGTTCTGGGGTGGGAATGGGGGATTCTAGGTGTGGAATGGGGGGGTGCTGGGCTTCTGTGGGAAAAGGGGGGCTGGGATAGGGGGAAGGGGGTCTGGGAAGTGGGAGCAGGGAAAACGGGATGGGATGGGATCAGGGGAGTTGGGAATCTCTATCCAGAATGGGGAGGACAGGGAAAATGGAGCCCCTGAGGGCTTGGGGGAGCTGGGAATCCCTGGGAAGGGACGCTTGGAATGGGGCTGAAGACCCCAGGGGTGCTTCCAGAGCTTTTCCCACCCCTCCAAACTCCCAGAAATTCCCAGGAATTCCCTCCTCACCCCCAGGAGAGCCCCCTGAAATGCTCAGGATCCTCAGGGCCGTGGGATCCACACGGATGTGGGATCTCCTTGAGCATCCCACAGCCCGTGGGTGCTTCCAGGGGCGCTCCCACCCCTCCAATCTTCTGGGAATGCCCAGGAATTTTCCCAGGAATTGCCAGGAACTCGCACCTTGCTGCATGATCTCCACGATCTGCACCACCTTGTCCATGTGCTTGCGGGCTGCGATCAGCCCCTGCAGCATCAGCATCTTGTAGTAGTTGAACATGTCCCCGTCCGGGCCCCCCATCACCTGCGGGGAAAGCGGGAATGGCAACGGTCGGGAACGCCGGGAGCGCCCCCGGGAAGCTCCCGGACCCCACTCACGTCCACGAACTCCGTGGTGAGCTTGAAGGCCGAGGTTTCGAAGCCCAGGTTCCGGGGGGAGCTGGACAGGATGAAGCCAAAGTCGATGTGGATGATGTGGCCGTCGGCATCCAGCAGGATGTTCCCGTTGTGCCTGGGGGAAATCCCATGAAATCCCATTAAAATCCCATAAAATCCCATTGAAATCCCATAGAATTCCATAAAATTCCATTAAAACCCATAAAATTACATTAAACCCCATAAAATGTCATTAAATCCCATTAAACCCCATAAAAGTGCATCAAAATCCCAGAAATCCTGGGAATTTTACCAGTCCTTGACCTGCAGCAGGTAGCACACCAGGCTGTACACCCCAGACATGATCCCATCCATCCCATAATACCTGTCCTTCACCTGCAGCAGGTAGCCCATCCCATAATACCTGTCCTTCACCTGCAGCAGGTAGCACACCAGGCTGTAGCCCGCGCAGCTGCGCACGAAGTTCCTCTGGGCGCTCAGGAAGGCCTCCGAGGTGTGGCTACCGTGCTCCTGCAGGAAGTAGCCCAGCAGCGACAGCTGCGACTGCTTCTTGATCTGGTGGATGGAGACGGCGCTGAGCACGGGCTCGATCATCCCGCTGTCCGCAGAGATCACCAGGATCTTGTAGGGCTTGATCCACAGCGGGACCCGCTCCTGCTCCCAGATGGACTGCGGGGCAACCCCACAAAACCCCGTCAGATCCCCGGCCACGCCCGTTGAAATGGCATTAAAACCCCATCAAATCCCCTTAAAATGCCATCAAATCCCATTCAAATCCCATAAAATTCCCATAAAATGGCATTTAAATCCCATAATTCCCATTAAATCTCATAAAATTCCCATAAAATGGCATTTAAATCCCATAATTCCCATTAAATCCCATAAAATTCCCATAAAATGGCATTAAAATCCTATCAAATCCACTTAAATGCCATTAAAATCCCATCAAAACCCATTAAAAGTCATTAAATCCCATAAAACCCCATTAAAATCCCATAAAATCCTACAAAATGCCATTAAATGCCACAAAATCCCATAAAAACCAGGGAATTCTTTCGGGATTGGGGTTTTTGGGGGGAATTCTTTGGGAATTGCTCCCCTGGAGCTGTCTGAGTGCCTGGAACTCCAGCGGCATCCCATAAAACCCCATTAAAACCCCACACCAAGGCGGGAATCCTTTCCGGGATGGGGGATTTGGGAATTCCTCGGGAAGGGCTCACCTGGAGCTGTTTGAGCACCTGGAACGCCAGCAGCTCCTGCCGGAGGTCGTCGCCGCACTTGACTATGACGGAGAGGAGGCGCCAGGACGGGAGGTGTCCGTAGGGAGACGCTTCCCGGATCCTCCTGAGGGAAAACCGGGAAAATCGGGATCACCCCGGGGTATCCCGGTCGGGAAAAGCCCTGGGAATGCCTGGGCTCTGAGCAGGGAATTCTCTCCTGGAATCTTTCCCATCAGGACATGGATGAGACCACCCCAAATTCCTCAAATCCCAGAGGTTTTCCCGCTTTTTCCAGGAGGAATTCAGGGCCTGGAATTCCAAGGGGTTTATCCTGGGAGAAGCCAAACCCTTCGGACCTCAGATCTGCCTAAAAATCCCTGGCAAATCCCTGGATTTGGGCAAATCCCTGGATTTGAGCAGGGCTGTGGCTGATTCCTGGAAGAACCACAGATCTTTCTCCTGGAATTCCCTGGAATTCCCAACCCCTACCTGACTTTCTCCTGCCAGGGCTCCTTGAGGGCCACGGCCGACGGATCCTCGGGATCCCTCCGGAAGGACGTGGGGGTGTGAGCCAGCTGCTCCGACAGGCGCCGCCTGCGGGGGGAACGGCACCACTCCAGCCATTCTGGGAAAATTCCCACATTTCCGAGGGAAAATTCCCAGATTTCCGCTCCAGGTAATGCCAGAATCCCGGGGCTTTTTGAGGAGGAATTCCCACATTTTTGCTCTGGGGAATGCCAGAATCCTGGGGCTTTTTGAGGGGGAATTCCTCCAGGGAATGTCAGAATTATGGGGTGTTTTTGTGGGAAAATTCCCAGAATTCTGGTGGTTTCCTGAGGGAAATTCCCGGATTTCTGCCCAGCTCACCGGATGTCTCCGGCAGCGATGAAGACGGGCTCCCGGCTCTCCTGGCTGGTGATGGAATCCACGGAGAACTGGGAGATGTTGTCACAGCTGTTGGTGTGCATCTCCGGGAGCTGCGGGAATCACGGGAAAACAGAGTCAGGGAAGCCCCAGGAATTCAACCTGGGATGGACTGGGGCGGATCGACCCTGGGGACACCTTGGGGACACCTTGGGGACACCGTGATGCCAGGACCCTCAGGAAAACCCCATCCCCAGCATTCCCACCTCCATGAGGACACTCTGGGGACACCGTGGGGACACCCTGGTGGGTGTGACCCCGTGTCCAACCCCATTCCCAGTGCTCCCACCTCCTTGGGGACACCCTGGTGGCTGTGACCCCACATCCCACCCCATTCCCAGCACTCCCACCTCCTTGGGGACACCCCGGTGGCCGTGACCCCGCATCCCACCCCATTCCCAGCACTCCCACCTCCACCTGGAGCTCCACGATGTCGTCCACGGACCAGGCCTCGTCGTCGTTGTCGTAGTTGGGGACGGTGCTGAAGCTGCCGGCGCGCTGCTCCGGGCCCATCCCGCACTCCGGGAGGTTCTCGGCCGAGCGCGTGCTCCGGATGCGATTCTCCGGGATGCGCGCGGGGACATTCGCTGTGTCGAAGTTGTCACATTCCAGAACTTCCACGTAGATTAGATAGGGAGCCTGGGAAAACGGGGAAAGGCACACGGATGATCCCGCATGTTCCCCGGGTTGTGTTTTGGGGGGAGATCGGTGGTTTTAGTGGGTATGGAGGAAAAAGAGATTCCAGAGGTGCTCCAGGGGCATTGGGAGTTCTCAGGGGGTTTGTCCCCAGATCCAGCTGTCCCAGCATTCCCAGTCCTGGATGTGACACCTCCAGCCCCCTCCCACCATTTCCAATCCCAGAACCAGCACCTCCAGCCCCCTCCCACCATTCCCAATCCCAGAACCAGCACTTCCAGCCCCCTCCCACCATTCCCAATCCCAGAACCAGCACCTCCAGCCCCCTCCCAGCGTTCCCAATCCCAGAACCAGCACTTCCAGCCCCCTCCCACCATTCCCAATCCCAGAACCAGCACCTCCAGCCCCCTCCCACCATTCCCAATCCCAGAACCAGCACCTCCAGCCCCCTCCCAGCGTTCCCAACCCCAGCACCTTGTCCTTGGAGTTGAGGACGACGGCCTGCGAGTGCGGCACGCGCACCACGTGGTGCTCGAAGGCGGCCGTGGGCAGCCAGGCGCGGGCGGGCAGTTTGTGGTTGAGCAGGGACAGCTCCGAGATGAGGCGCTGCGTCTTCTGCTCCTTGGTGGGCAGCGTGGCCAGGCGCTTCCCGATGGCCATCAGAGACTTGATGAACTCCCGCTCCGGAGCCAGCCGGACTGGCTGGAAAAGGCCGGGGTGGGGAGCAAAAAAGTTGGGGAAAAAAAGGAGGAAAAGTGGAGGTGATGCTGGTGGGTTTTTGGTGGGAGCAAATTCCTGCCCTTCCCTTTTCCTGCTCTTCCCTCTTCCCATCCTGGACCAGCTGGAAAAGGGCTGGGAAAGGGTTGGGAAAGGGTTGAGAAAGGGCTGGGAAAGGGCTGGGAAAGGTTGGGATGAGAAACACAAAGTTTGAGAAAAATAGGAGGAAAAGTGGAGGTGATGCTGGTGGTTTTCCACTGGGATCCAATTCCTGCTCTTCCCTGTTCCTCGTCCTTCCCTCTTCCCACCCCGGACTGGCTGGAAAAGAGTTGGGAAAGGTTGGGATGAAAAGCAAAAGGTTTGGGAAAAAGGAGGAAAACGGAGGTGGTGCCAGTGGTTTTCCACTGGGAAAAAAATCCCCACCCTTCCCTTTTCTGGATGGAAATGTCTTCCTCCCATCCCACTCCAAAGGATTCTCTTCCCTCTTCCCACCCCTCCATCCTCCCAGATCCTGGAAATTTGGGATCCCATCCACTGGCAGAGCAGGATCCCAGTCTTTTTCCCTTCCCCCTCCCATTGCACTGTCCAGAAAATCCTCCCTGGAATTCCAGAGCCAACATTCCCAGCGGGATCTCCCGGTCCCTCTGGGTTCCCAGGATTTGGGAGGATCCTCACTCCCATCCCTCTGGATCACCCTCCAGATTCCTGGGATTTGGGATTTTCCAGCTCCCTGGGAGATCTTCACTCCCTTTGGATTCCCAGGATTTGGGATTATCTGGATCCCTGGAATTCAGGAAGATCCTCCCCCCAGCCCTCAATCCAACCACCCCACCCCACCAAAATTTGGGATTTCCCTCTGGATGCAGGAGCCCCTCCCTGCATCGATCCCAAATTTCCACCCCACATTCCTAAAAACCAGGAACAACCAAGGGCTGATTTTCGGGATCACCGAGCGCTCCGATCATGCTGGAAAAGGCGCATGCAAAAAGCCACGGATCGGGAAGAGGGGAGCAATGGAAAACGCCAGAAAAATCGGGAATGGCTGATTGGGAAAGAAAGGGATCAGGAAAAATCAGGGAAAGAAGGATCGGGATGGGGATTCCTGGCTGGGAATCCGATGGATTTGTAGTCCAGGTCCAAAAATTCCTCAGGAATTCCGGGATAACGCTTGGCTTCCCCGCCCTCACCTCACTCCAGGCACGGGATGAATATTCCAGAGGTTCCTGATCCCGGCCAGATCCCAAAAATCCCTTCACCTCCAAAGATTGAATCCCATTCCTGCAAAAACTGGGATGTCCCCTGGATGTTTCTGCCTCCTCTTCCCCGCTTTTCCCATGGAATTCCGGTGATTCTGATATTCCTGCTCCTCCCATCCAGGTGTTCCATGGATGCTGTCCCCTCAGACCACTGGGAAACGCTTTTCCCAGTGGGATATCCCAAGGAATTCCCACTGGTGGGGACTTGGGATGAGCCCAGGGATCTCTCTGGATCAGCCCTGCCTCGATCCGGGGGAATTTTTCATTCCTCTTTTCTGGGGATCCCAAAATGCTTCCTAAGGATCTTTTCCAACACTTGGGAATATCCCAGCAGCTCCAGGATCTGTTTGGAGCCTCTGGAATTCTGGGTCCAGTGGGAAATGTGGAGATCTTGGATCCTCCAGGCAGAGAGGCTGGGAAAATCCCTCTTCCTCCCATTCCAGAGGAAAATGTCTTCATCCCATTCCTCATCCCACCATTCCCAAGGATCCTTCCCACATAAAAGCTTCCCATTCCAGCAAAACATTCCAAAGGGAAAGAGGAACCATCCCTGTTTTCTGCTGATGTTTTGGAATCTCGAAAAACCCCGGTGAGGAGCTGCTGGCTGGGCTGGGAGGAGCAGGAATGGGTGGAAATAAAGGAATTCCTGGAATTCTGGGTGGGAATTCGGGGCTTGGAGCTTCCATAACCCCATATCCCTAAAAACCACTGGGATTGGGGAAGAACAGAAGGATGAGGCCAGAATTTGGGATAAAACCCCAACAATATTCCCAAATCCAGGCGTGGGAATGATCCCAGGATGAGAGCTGGGCTGGCATCCAGGAATTCCTGAAAAAGCCTAACAAAAAGCTGGAATTCTTCCCAAAAATCCTCACGCTGGAGGAAATCATGGACTACACATTCCCACTGGGAATCCCAGCGGGAAAAGAGGAGGGAGAGATGCCATGGATTCCAAAAATTGAATGGAAAAAAAGGGAAAAGGGCTCATTCGGGAGAGAAAAATCAGGGAAAACGCCGGGATTCGATTGGAATTTTCATGGAAAAAAAAGAAGGAATTAAAGGAATAAATCGAGGAATGATCAGTGGGAAAAAAACAAGGAAAAAAAAAAAGCAAATGAATCCCATCCGGCCAAGAATTTTGGGAGCCAAATTCCAAGGAAACAGCATTTCCTCTTCCACCTGCAATGGACGCGGCCGGAAAAGCGGGAATCTCCTCATTCCCGGATGGATTTTGGTGGGAAAAGGGGGATTTTCCTTTCATTTATCCCAACCAGAACTCCCATTCCGAGGGCGTTTTGAGTGGGAAACGTCGTGGCAGCGATCCTGGGACTTTTGGGGGAGCATTTGGGGAATGCCAGGAAATCCCCGAGGGGTGGAAGTGAGGAAATGCTGCCGTGGGGAGAGGGAGCCTCCGGCACGGGGACGGAACTTACGGGAGCCAGGGACTTATCCAGGCTTTCCGTACTCGAGGAGAACTCCTGGGAAAGGCAGGAAAAGGGGGGATCGGTGGCAGGTTTTTTGGGGAATTTTTTCCGTAGGGAAGAGGGGAAGGAAAAGGGAAAAGGGGGAGAAAAAGCAAAGTTTAGCTCCAGGTTCACTTCCAGCAGTTCCCAGATTTTTTTTTTTGGTCCCATCCTATTGGAATTCCGCTGATTTTCCCCTCTGGGAGAGGAAAATTCCAGGAGGGAAAATTCCATGGATCTCAAGTGGGATGGGATCAAACTGGAGCAGATCTGAGCGCAAAATTCCCACAAAACCCCCGGGATTTTCCCGGTTTTCTTCCTCTGGGATTCATTATCCTGCCCCAGAAGGACAAGGAGGGATCCAGCTATGAATTCCTTGGATTTCTGACCTCAGATCAGCCTCTTTCCAGCACCAAATCCACCTTTTTTTCCTTCCCTGGATCCTAGTTTATCCCTAATTTCAGCACTTCCCTGGAGATCCCTTTCCCAGCAGGACGAGCCTTGGAGCACAGGAGCTCTGGGATGAATCCCAAGGCACAACCATGACCCCAGAAGAACTCTGGGATGAATCCCAAGGAATGACCACAACCTTGGAGCACAACCCCAGTCCAAGAACACTTTTTCCCACAGGAACATCCCGAATTTACCTCCTCCTTGATCTTCACCTCGGGCCTTGAGCCTTGGAGCACAACCCCAAACCTGGAGCAGCTCTGGGATGAATCCCAAAGCACCACCATGGGATTTTCCCGACACATCGAGCCCTGGAGCACAACCTCAAACCTGGAGCAGCTCTGGGATGAATCCCAAAGCACAACCATGACCCCAGAGGATCTCTGGGATGAATCCCAAAGCACCACCATGGGATTTTCCCGACACATCGAGCCCTGGAGCACAACCCCAAACCTGGAGCAGCTCTGGGATGAATCCCAAGGCACTTCCACCTCCCTGGAACAGCATTTTCTGGCAGGACCAGCCTTGGAGCACAGCCCCAGTCCCAGAAGAGCTCTGGGATGAATCCCAAGGAACAACCACATCCTTGGAGCACAACCCCAGTCCCAGAACACCTTTTCCCACAGGAACATCCCGAATTTACCTCCTCCTCGCTCTCCACCTTGGGGTTGCTGGCCGTGCGCTTCAGGTTGCTGCTGAGGCTGATGGAGACGGTGGCGTCCGACTTGGACCTCTGGTGAGTCCGTTTGGAAGGCGACAGCCCCGTGTCGGGCCCGGGGGCGGCTCCTCCCAGCTCCCTCCTCCTCGCCGCCGGCTTCAGCTCGTCGGAGAGGATGAGCCTGCGGAGCTTGGTGCCGCGGGAGTGGCGCTGCGTGGAGATGTGCATGTCCGAGGAGTAGGCGCCGAGCAGCAGCGCGCACTGCAGCGAGAAGTCGACGCTCTGGCGGCAGCGGTGCACGATGTAGGGCTTGATGGCGTCGCCCACGTCCTCGTCCATGTGGATGTACATGTTGAGGAGCTGGGGCAGGTAAAAATCCACCTCCTCGTTGCGGAAGCAGAACAGGCGGTTCCCGATGTACGCCTGCACCCCGGGCTCCTTGGAGTTGTACAGGTAGGAGATGGCCATGGAGATGTCGAAGAGCTTGGACTCGAAGAGGCGGAGCAGCCACGACTGCTTGGCTTGGTTCTGCCGCTTCCGCGCCGTCCTCACCGTGTTGGAGTTTTCCTCCTCTTCCTCCTGGATCCGGGATCCCGGCGGGTCGTCCAAGCAGCGGATCTGGCAGCTCTCTCCGTTGGGAATTCCGTCGGCTCCGTGGAGCTGCTTGACCTTCTCCAGGACTTCCTCGCAGGCCTTCTTGGCCACCTCGGGGTCGATGAGGGCCAGCTCGCCCACGCCTTCCGTGATGACGCTCAGGGAAGAGCCCCCCCCGCCGTTCCCTTGGGAATTCGCCGGCTCCGGGGGGCTTTTCCCGAGGGGAGGGGCCGCGGGAGAGTCGCCCATGGCCGAGGAGGGGCGGCACGGCTCAGAGCTGGGGAGAGGGGGAAAAACTGGGATTAGGGAGGGGATCCGAGAGGAGGAGCAGCAGAGGGGCTGCAGGAGTCAAAGATGGGGGGAAAATGGAAAAATTGGGAAAAAATTGGGATTAGGGATGGGATTCAAGAGGAGGAGCAGCTGTGGGCTGCACAGCTCAAAGTTGAGAGGGAAATGGGAAAAATCAGGAGAAAAATGGGAAAAAATTGGGAGAAAAACAGGAAAGAAATAGGATTGGGGATGGAATTTTTTTCTATTGATTTAGCAGTTTTCCTTGTTATTTTAAGATTTTTCTCTGTTAATTTAAGATTTTTCCCATTTAAGATTTTCCCTGATAATTACGGATGTTTCTTTAATTCCAGATTTTCCCTTGTTGATTCCAAATATTTCCCATTTAAGGAACTTCCCTGCTAATTTAAGGATTTTATCCCTTTATTCTTCCAACTCCCAGAGAAAGGACAGAGGAAACCCTCAGGAATTCTCCCTGAATATTCCCAGAGCCCATTTTTCCTCTTTTTCTCCTCTTTTTTTTCCCCATTTCTTTCCCAAGAAATCCCAGCTGACCAAATCCTGACCAAAGTCCAAGAGTTTCGCTCCATCCCTGCCGTTCCCAGCGCTCCAAATCCCACATTCCTCAAATTGTTGTGGCTCTTAGAGCCCAAAAACCCCTCGAGAGACAGAAAAAATCCCTGGATGCTCCAATTTCTCAATGAATCCCCCCCAAAATGTGGTGGAAATTTGGGATTGGGAGCAGGGAAAAGTCCCACAGAACTTCGCCAGCATTCCCGAGCTCCTGTAAACATTCCCAGGGATAAAAAACTCCAGGAAAATTAAAATATTGAGAGGGAGAACAGCAATCCCAGTGCCCACTAAACATTTTCCAAGCCTGGAAAAGTTGGGAAAAGCTTTTCCATCCCCATTTTTGGGGATCCAAGCAGAAAATTCCAGGGATTCTCTCCCTCCTCTTGTACTTTTCCACACCTCCCATCCCTGTTTTATCCACATATCCGCCTACATCCAGGAATAATTCCACAAAAAAATCCCTCCTGGAGGGAATCTTTGTGGAATTCCAGCCCCAAAATGGATCCCATGGATGGGCTCCCACTTGGCTCAAGGACTGTTGGGATAAAAAATTGCTGGGATAAAAATTGCTGGAATTGAATTTTTTTGGAATAAAATTTTGTTGGGACAAGATATTCTTGGGATAAAATATCAGAATAAAATATTTTTTGTGATAAAATAAAATGCAGGAAGAAGATGGGAAACTCCAGCTCCCAACACTCCTTGGCCAAGGAAAAATATCCCAAATCTCAACTCCAAACTTACAGGGCCATCTATTAATGATGTTAATAATTAATAACCATTACTAATTAAAAATTGAATAACTAACAAGCTGCTCCATCCCCTTCCTCCTCTGTGGAAGTGGGAAAAGGGGAAGCTCCAGGCTGAAAATCCCAAATTCCTTGGTTCCTCCTCATGGAAAGGAGGCAAATCCAGAGATTTCCATGGAAATAAACTTCCCCAATCCCCCAAAAAATCCAAACCTGTGGGAACGCCCAACCCTCTCCCACCTCTGGGATTTGTCTCAACCCTTTGGAAAAGGATTTAGCAAGGAATCCCTTCCCAAAGCCTTCGGCTCAGCCCACAAAAACAGATCCAGGATGTTCCCTCTTCCCAGAGATCCCTCAGGATCCCAAGGCCTGGAGCAATCCCTCCTCCCATGGATCACGAGGTCCCACATTCCCACACTCCTTTATTTATGCAAATTCCCCCTTTTTGAGATATCCCAGGGTTTGTGGTTTTTTACTCCCAAAGGTTGGGAAAGAAGCTGAAAAAAAAGCAGGAAGAAAAGCAGGAATCCACATTCCCACCTGGCTATCAAGGGCAGCTCTTGTGCTGATCTAAGCATGGACCCTGAACTGTGGGATCATAAATTTTCCAGGAAATCAGAAGCAGAAATCCCCTAGGAATTCCAGGAGCAGGAATCACCGGGAATTCCAGAAACACAGCCCTGAAATCTCACTCAGAATTCCAAGCAAGAAATCAGGGATTGTTTTCCCCCCACCAATCCCAAGGCTGCTCCTGCAGGAGCAGATCCATGGCATCCACACCAGGAACGACTCCAAAACCTCAAAAACTCTTCCAGCACCAGAAAAAAAAAAAAAAAGGTGGAAAATCCCCTTTTCCACCCAGTTATTCCCTCACGGATTACAGGGAAGCGGAGGGAATAAAAAGGGAAGGATTAAAGGTAATTATTTCTCATTATTCAACTTCTCACCAACTCCAGCCGAAGTTTTCCAGGGGAAACATTCCCGAGGGGATGAGTGACCCTCGCCAATCCCAACTTTACGCAATCCATGGAATTTAAGAGGGGGTTTTGGGCAATTCCAAAGCCCTCAGAGGCACCAGATGGCCCGGAGGGGGGGGGGGGGGGGGGGAAGGGTTGGCAAATCCTCATGAGGAAAAGCGGCTGGAAAAGGCTCTGGAAGGGGAATTGCGCCACTTCCCGCGCGGGGAGCGGGGCTTTGGGAGTAATTCCCTGGAAAAGGAAGAGGAAAAGGATTGGGATGAGGTACCTGGAGCGATCCCATCCCGCGCGGCTCCGCTCGGCGAGCCCGGCCCTGAGGCCGGCGCAGGCGGCTCATCCCGGGCACAGGCGGCTGCTGCGGGAAAAGGCGGAAAAACACCCCAAAATCACCACAAAAATCCTCCGGGAGGAAAAGGCGATTTCCTGCCGAGCTCCTGCGCCACGAAGGCCGCGGGGGGAACAGGAGGAGGAGGAGGAGGAGGCGAGGCCGGACACGGAGCGGCCGCGGAACCGCCGGAGAGACCGGGCTGAGGGGGATGGAAGAGGCCGCGGGGGCCGCCGGCGAGGGTGCGGCGGGGCCGGGCTCACCTCGGGAGGCCGAGTAGGAGCGGGGCCGACAGGAGAGAAGCGGAAGGATCGGAAGGGGCCGGTGGAGCGGGGCCAGGGGAGCGGGGCCGGAGCGGAGCGGGGCCGGAGCGGAGCCTCCCCAGGCCCGGCCCGGCGCCGCCTCACGGGGCTGAGGGGCCGCCGCCGCCCCACAGCGCCCCCTGGCGGACCGGCGGCGCAGAAAAAGGGCGGGGTCTGTGGAGGAGCAGGAGGCGGGGCCTATGCGCTTATATGGATATGGAGGCGTGGTTTGCATGCTAATGACAATGATGGGCGTGGCTTGCATGCTAATGATAATGGACGTCGCCTATGTACATATATGGTCTATAGGGCGTGGTCTCCTGGCGGGTGGGGGCGTGGTCTCGGCACGGAACGAGCCCGAGGAGCCCCCACGGGTTCCGCGTTTGACGAAAATCGGCGTTTTTGGGGGGAGAATCGCCTCGGTTGTCGCTGTCACCACCCCGGGGGGTCGGGATGGGTTGTCCTCTCCCTTGTCGGTGACCCCTCCCAGTGCCCCGTGTTCCCTCCCCACTTCCAGTGTCCTCTTCCCATTTCCAATATCTCCTCCTATAGCCCGTGTCCCCTCCCACTTCCAGTGTCCCCTGCCCACTTCCAGTGTCCCCTTCCAACTTCCAATGTCTTCTCCCCACTTCCAATGTCCCCTCCTACTGCCCGTGTCCCCGCCCAGTGCCCGTGTCCCCTTCCCATTTCCAATGTCCCCTCCCCACTTCCAGTGTCCCCTCCCAGTGCCTGTGTCCCCTCCCCCGGCTCACAGACAGGACAGCCGCACTGGAGTGACTGGTTTTTACTGGTGCGACGCATGGGACCCCATCCCTGTCCCCGTCCTCGTGTGTCCCTCGCGGTGTCCGGAGCGGAGCTGTCCCTGCGGGTCCCCAAGGGGGGACCCGGCCCTGCTGTGTCCCCGCTGTGCCAAGGCCTCCGGTGTCACCGTGGTGCCCGTCCTGCCATCCCTGATGACGCTGACGCGGGCGGGCGTGATGGGCCTGCAGGAGCTCTCCCTGACGGGCACGGTGGCACTGCCACTGTCAGGCCTGTCCCCCGTGGTGGCACTGGCCCGGGATGGGCAGTCCCTGAAGGGGATGGTGGCACTGCCACTGATAGGTGTGTCCATGATGGGGGGACTACCACTGCCCATCCTGTCCCCAAGCGTGGCACTGCCCCTGGATGGGCACTCCCTGACAGGGATGGTGGGACTGCCACGGACCGACCTGTCCTCAACAGCGACAGTGGCACTGCCCCTGGACAGGCAGTCCCTGATGGGGACAGTGGCACTGCCCCTGGATGGCCACTCCCTGTCAGGGATGGTGGCACTGCCCCTGGATGGGCACTCCCTGTCAGGGATGGTGGCACAGCCTCTGCCTGACCAGTCCCTGTCAGGGATGGTGGCACTGCCCCTGGATGGGCACTCCCTGTCAGGGATGGTGGCACTGCCCCTGGATGGGCACTCCCTGTCAGGGATGGTGGCACTGCCCCTGGATGGGCACTCCCTGTCAGGGACGGTGGCACTGCCCCTGGATGGGCACTCCCTGTCAGGGACGGTGGCACTGCCACATGCCAGCATGTCCCCGAAGGGGAGGATGGCTCTGCCGGGCACTGCCGAGTCCATGATGGTGGCAGTGACCCTGGGAATGCTGTCCCCAACCAGGACGGTGGCACTGACAAAGACGGGCGTGTCCACGATGGTGGTCGTGCTCAGGGACGGGCTGGCTCTGACAGGGACGGTGAAAGTGCCCAGGATCCGCCTGTCCATCACAGTGCCACTGAGAGTGACCAGCGCGTCCACGATAGTGGCAGTGCCCCTGGATGGGCAGTCCCTGATGGGGATGGTGGCAGTGCCAGCGACCAGGCTGTCCCCAATGGTGCCACTGCCCCAGAAGGGGCTGTCCCTGATGGGGAAGGTGGCACTGCCAGTGACTGACGTGTCCACGATGGTGGCAGTGCCCCTGGATAGGCTGTCCCTGACGGGGACAGTGGCACTCCCAGTGATCAACCTGTCCTCAAAAGTGCCACTGTCCCTGGAGGGACAGTCTCTAGCAGGGATGGTGCCACTGTCGGTGACCAGCCTGTCCTCAATGGTGCCACTGGGAGTGACCAGCCTGTCCTCGATGGTGCCACCACCACTGACCGGCCTGTCCTCAACAGGGACAGTGGCAGTGCCAGTGACCGGCCTGTCCCTGGCAGTGGCACTGCCCCCAGCTGGGCTGTCCCTGACAGGGATGGTGGCACTGCCAGAGACTGGTATGTCCCTGACAGTGCCACTGCCCCTGACCGGTCTGTCCTCAACAGGGACAGTGGCATTGCCCCTGACCAGTCTGTCCCTGACGGGAATGGTGGCACTGCCAGAGGCTGCCATGTCCCTGACAGTGGCACTGCCCCTGACCGGTCTGTCCTCATTGGGGACAGTGCCACTGCCCCCAGCTGGGCTGTCCCTGACAGGGACAGTGGCACTGCTCCTGCCCAGCCTGTCCCCACTGCCACTGGCCCTGGGTGACCTATCCCTAATGGGGACAGTGGCACTGGCCCTGGGCAAGTCGTCCCTAAAATGGACAGTGGCACTGCTCCTGCCCGGCCTGTCCCCACTGCCACTGGCCCTGGGTGACCTGTCCCTGATGGGGACAGTGCCACTGCCAGTAGCTGGCCTGTCCCCAGTGGTGCCACTGGTCCTGGGTGACCTGTCCCTGATGGAGACAGTGGCACTGCCAGTAGCTGGCCTGTCCCCAGTGGTGCCACTGGTCCTGGGTGACCTGTCCCTGACAGGCATGGTGGCACTGGCCCTGCCCAGCCTGTCCCCACTGCCACTGGCCCTGGATGACCTGTCCCTGACAGGCATGGTGGCATTGGCCCTGCCCAGCCTGTCCCCACTGCCACTGGCCCTGGATGACCTGTCCCTGCCAGGGACAGTGGCACTGCCACTGACCGGCCTGTCCCCAGTGGGGGCACTGGCCCTGCCCAGCCTGTCCTCAGTGGTGGCACTGCCCCTGGATGGGCTGTCCCTGACAGGTATGCTGGCACTGGCCCTGCCCAGCCTGTCCCCAATGGTGGCACTGCCCCTGGATGGGCTGTCCCTGACTGGGACAGTGGCACTGCTCCTGACTGGCCTGTCCCCAGCAGTGGCACTGCCCCTGGATGAGCTGTCCCTGATGGGAACAGTGGCACTGCCCCTGACCAGCCTGTCCCCACTGGTGGCACTGCCCCTGGCTACACTGTCCTTAACAGGGACAGTGGCACTGCCCCTGGATGGCCTGTCCCCTGTAGCACTCACCCTGGATGAGCTGTCCTTAATAGGGACAGTGGCACTGCCAGGAACTGGCCTGTCCCCAGTGGTGGCACTGTCACTGACCGGCCTGTCCCCAGTGGCACTGGTCCTGGGTGACCTGTCCTTCATAGGGACAGTGGCACTGCCACCAGCTGAGCTTTCCCTGACAGGGACAGTGCCACTGCCCCTGACCACCCTGTCCCTGATGGTGCCACTGCTCCTGCCCAGCCTTTCATCAATAGTGCCACTGTCTCTGGGTGACCTGTCCCTCACAGGGACAGTGGCACTGCCCCTGCCTGGTCTGTCCGCAGTGGTGGCACTGTCTCTAGCTGGGCTGTCCCTGACAGGGACGGAGGCACTGCCCGTGCCCGGCCTGTCCCCAACAGCAGTGGCCCTGGGTGAGCTGTCCCTGACAGGGATGGTGGCACTGCCCATGCCCGGCCTGTCCCCAGTGGTGGCACTGTCTCTAGCTGGGCTGTCCCTGACAGGGACGGTGGCACTGCTCCTGACAGGCCTGTCCCCACCGGCACTGGTCCTAGGTGACTTGACCCTAATGGGGACACTGCCCCTGACCAGCCTGTCTCCACTGGTGGCACTGCCCCTGGATGAGCTGTCCTTAACAGGGATGGTGGCACTGCCAGTGACTGGCCTGTCCCCAGTGACACTGGCCCTGGGTGAGCTGTCCTTACTGGGGACAGTGGCACCGTCCCTGGCTGTGCTGTCCTTAACAGGGATGGTGGCACTGCCAGGGACTGGCTTGTCCCTGACAGGGAAAGTGGCACTGCCCCTTGATGAGCTGTCCTTAATGGAGATGGTGCCACTGCCACCAGCTGGGCTGTCCCTGACAGGGACAGTGGCACTCCTGGTGACTGGCCTGTCCCCAGCAGTGGCACTGCCCCAGGATGAGCTGTCCTTGACAGGGACAGTGGCACTGCCCCTGACCAGCCTGTCCCCACTGGTGGCACTGCCCCTGACTGCGCTGTCCTTAACAGGGACAGTGCCACTGCCAGTGACTGGCCTGTCCCTGACTGGGACAGTGCCACTGCCACCAGCTGGGCTGTCCCTGATGGGGACAGTGGCACTCCTGGTGACCGGCCTGTCCCCAGAGACGCCACTGCCCCTGGATGAGCTGTCCTTAACAGGGATGGTGGCACTGCCAGTGACTGGCCTGTCCCCAGTGACACTGGCCCTGGGTGAGCTGTCCTTACTGGGGACAGTGGCACCGTCCCTGGCTGCGCTGTCCTTAACAGGGATGGTGGCACTGCCAGGGACTGGCTTGTCCCTGACAGGGAAAGTGGCACTGCCCCTTGATGAGCTGTCCTTAATGGAGACAGTGCCACTGCCACCAGCTGGGCTGTCCCTGACAGGGACAGTGGCACTCCTGGTGACCGGTCTGTCCCCAGAGGTGCCACTGCCCCGGGATGAGCTGTCCTTGACAGGGACACTGGCACTACCACTCACTGGCTTGTCCCTGACTGGGACAGTGCCACTGCCACCAGCTGGGCTGTCCCTGACAGGGACAGCGGCACTCCTGGTGACCGGCCTGTCCCCAGTGGTGCCACTGCCCCGGGATGGATTATCCCTGACAGGGACGGTGCCACTGCTACCAGCCGTGGGGACAGTGGCCCTCCTAGTGATTGGCCTGTCCCCAGTGGTGCTGCTGGCTCTGGAGGGGGTGTCCCTGACAGGGACAGTGGCACTGCCAGTGACCGGTTTGTCCCCAGTGCCACTGCCCTTGGATGAACTGTCCTTGTCAGGGACAGTGGCACTGCCCTTGGGTGAGCTGTCCTTGACAGGGATGGTGGCATCACTGGTTGGCCTGTCCCCAGTGGCGGCACTGCCCCGGCACGGGCTGTCCTTGACGGGGACAGTGCCACTGCCACCAGCACTCCTAGTGACCGGCCTGTCCCCAGTGACACTGCCCCTGGATGAGCTGTCCTTAATAGGGACAGTGGCACTGCCACTGATTGGGCTGTCCCCACTGGTGGCAGTGCCTGTGGCTGGACTGTCCTTGATGGGGACAGTGGCACTGCCACCGGCCAGGCTGTCCCCAGTGGTGGCACTGCTCCTGGATGGACTGTCCTTGACGGGGACGGTGCCACTGCTGCCAGCCATGGGGACAGTGGCACTCCTAGTGACTGGCTTGTCCCTAGGGGTGCCACTGCCCCTGAAAGGGCCACCCTTACCAGAGACAGCGGCACTGCCAGTGACCGGCTTGTCCTTGACAGGGATGGTGGCACTGCCAGTGACCAGCCTGTCCCCAGAGGTGGCACTGTCCCTGGATTGACTGTCCCTGACTGGAACAGTGCCACTGCCACCAGCCGAGCTGTCCCTGACGGAAATGGTGGCACTCCTGGTGACTGGCCTGTCCCCAGAGGTGCCACTGCCCCTGGATTGACTGTCCCTAACAGGGATGGTGGCACTGCCAGTGACCGGCCTGTCCCCAGAGGTGCCACTGCCCTTGGATGGGCTGTCCCTAATAGAGACGGTGCCACTGCCACCAGCTGGGCTGTCCCTGATGGGGACAGTGGCACTCCTGGTGACCGGCCTGTCCCCAGTGGTGCCACTGCCCCTGGAGGGGCCGTCCCTGACAGGGACAGTGGCACTGCCAGTGACAGACCTGTCCTCGATGACAGCCCCGGGTGAGCTGTCCTTGATGGTGGCACTGCCAGTGACGAGCCTGTCCCCAGTGTCACTGCCCCTGGATGAGCTGTCCTTGACAGGGGTGGTGGCACTACCAATGTCTGCCTTGTCCATCACAGGGATGGTGGCACTGACAGTGACCGGCTTGTCCCTGACAGGGACAGTGGCACTGCCACTGACCAGGCTGTCCCTAAGGGGGATGGTGGCACTGCCATTAACAGGCATGGTGGCATTTTCCCCAGCTGGGCTGTCCCTAATGGGGACGGTGGCACCATCATTGACTGGACTGTCCCTAAGGGGGATGGTGACACTGTCCCCAGCTGGACTGTCCCTTGGGGGGACAGTGACACTGTCATTGACCAGACTGTCTCTAAGGGGGACAGTGACACTGTCATTGACTGGGCTGTCCCTAAGGGGGACAGTGGCACTGTCCCCAGCTGGACTGTCCCTTGAGGGGACAGTGACACTGTCATTGACTGGACTGTCCCTAATGGGGATGGTGGCACCATCATTGACCGGACTGTCCCTAAGGGGGACAGTGACACTATCATTGACTGGGCTGTCCCTAAGGGGGACAGTGGCCCTGTCCCCAGCTGGACTGTCCCTCAGGGGGACAGTGACACTGTCATTGACTGGGCTGTCCCTAAAGGGGACAGTGGCCCTGTCCCCAGCTGGACTGTCCCTCGGGGGGACAGTGACACTGTCATTGACTGGGCTGTCCCTAAGGGGGACGGTGGCACTGTCCTCAGCTGGACTGTCCCTCGGGGGGACAGTGACACTGTCATTGACTGGGCTGTCCCTAAGGGGGACAGTGGCACTGTCCCCAGCTGGACTGTCCCTCGGGGGGACAGTGACACTGTCATTGACCAGACTGTCCCTAATGGGGATGGTGGCATCATCACTGACCGGACTGTCCCTAAGGGGGACGGTGGCACTGTCATTGACTGGACTGTCCCTAAGGGGGACAGTGACACTGTCATTGACTGGACTGTCGCTAATGGGGACGGTGGCAACATCACTGACCGGACTGTCCCTAAGGGGGACAGTGGAACTGTCCCCAGCTGGACTGTCCTTTAGGGGGACTGTAGCACTGTCATTGACCAGGCTGTCTCTAAGGGGGACAGTGGCACTGTCATTGACTGGGTTGTCTTTAATGGGGACAGTGGCACTGTCATTGACTGGGCTCTCCCTAAGAGGGATGGTGGCACTGTCCCAAGCTGGACTGTCCCTCAGGGGGACAGTGGCATTGTCATTGACTGTGCTGTCCCTAAGGGGGACAGTGGCACTGTCCCCAGCTGGACTGTCCCTAATGGGGACGGTGGCAGCATCATTGACCGGACTGTCCCTAAGGGGGACAGTGGCACTGCCATTGACCAGGCTGTCCCTAAGGGGGATGGTGGCACTGTCATTGACCGGGCTGTCTCCACCAGCCACCATGTCACTGTCAACGTCCATCCCGTCCCCATCAGCTGCCATGTCACTGTCCACCTCCATCCTGTCCCCACCACCCTCAGCAGCACTGCCAGCAATCCCCCTGTCCCCACCCGGCACGGTGGCACTGCCAGCTCCGGGAGACCCCCGAGCAGGAGACCCCCGTGGGGATGACTCCCCGCCCTCGTCCCCCTTGGGGACATCCCCATCCTCGGGTGACCCCGCCGTGTCCTCCGGCCTCTTCCGGGGCCTCCCTCGCCGCCTCTTGTGCGCGGCCCCGTCCCCGCCTCCCTCCAGAGGCCGCTTGGTGGCCTTGGCGCGCTGTCCCTCGCTGTCCCCTCCCGCCCGGGCGCTGCCGGGGGTCTCGGCCGCGGGGACCCCCACGCCGGGCAGCAGCACGTTGAGCACGGGGATGGCCGCGGGGGGACTCAGCAGCCCCGCGGGGCCGGCGGCGCCCGGGGCCAGCGCGGTGCCCACGGGCAGTGGCAGTGCCACCTTGACCGTGCTGCCCAGCGGCGCCGCGGTCAGTTTGGGCACCAGCACGGGAGGGGATGAGCGCACGGGGGTGGCGCCGGGGGCCGGGGGTCGCTCCGAGGGGGGGATGCGGGGCAGCAGCAGGGGCAGGCGGGCGACCAGGGCATTCACCTGGGGGCTGCTGGCCGGCCGGGGAGGCTCCGGGGGCTTCTTCTTCTCTGGCCGCGGCTGGACATTGGCTTTGGTGGCAGCGTCCTTCTTGGCCTGCGGGGAGGGAGGTGGCATTGGGACGTGGCCACCCCTGAGTGATCACCTGGCTCGGGATGCGGGAAGGGTCTCACCTGCTCCTGGCTCCGGTCGCTGCTGTCCGCGGGGTCCAGGCCGTTCTTTTTGGGGGCTGAAGGTGGCCGAGTGTCCTGGGGGGGCTTGTCCGTGTTTTCTGTGGGAAGAGGGGAAGTGACCGGGGTGGCAGGGGACGGTGGGAGGGGACACGGGGAGTGGGACACTGAAAGTGGGAGAGTGACACTGGAAGTGGGAAGGGGACATGGGCAGTGGGAAAGGGACATTGGAAGTGGGCAAGGGACACGGGCAGTGGGACACAGCCACTGGGAGGGGACACAGACAAGGGGGAGGACAACCCGTCCCGACCCCCCAGGGTGGTGACAACGACAACCGAGGCGATTCTCCCGCCAAAAACGCAGATTTTCGTCAAACCCGCGGGGTCGCCTCAGGCTCGTTCCGTGCCGAGGCCACGCACCACCCACCAGAGACCACTCCCTCCACACCATATATGTACATAAAACACGCCCACATTGCCATATTTGGGGTGCAGATCACGCCCCCACAGCCACCCGAGGTCCCGCTCATTCCATTCCCATTCATGTCCCACCCACAGCCCCATCCCCGGCAGAAAAAGGTGACCCCGGGGGGGACAACAGTGACCTCAGGGGGGGACAACGTCCCCAGGCTGCCCCGGCGCACCTGAGACCACCATGGCCATGACGAGGTCGGCGTGGGCGGAGCGGGAGCTGATGATGTGCTGCTGCAGCAGGAACTGCGCCACCTCCACGATGTTGTTGAAGGAGCGCTTGAGGATCTTCTCGGCCCAGTCGCAGGTCAGGGCGCAGGCGGCCTCCATCACCTCGCTGCTGTAGGACTGCACCAGCTCGGCCAGCTCCGACTGCTGCCGAGGGACGGATGGCACGGTGAGATCGGGGGCAGGGTGGGACAGCGGGGTGGGGACAGGAGGTGGCCATGGAGCAGAGCAGGACACCGGGCCACGGGAACGGGCAGGACTCCACGATGGAGACAGGAGGAGGCCATGGGGCAGGACAGGACCTGCATCCCTCCACCCCCATCCCATCAGTGCCTCCATCCCTCCTTTGGGTCGTTATCCCACCATAACTCAGCCACGGAAGTCCGGAGCACTCACGGTCTCAGTCACTTTGAGGTCCAGGCTGGGCAGGGGAGGAAGGCTGACCACGGTCTTCCTCCGGATCCCACCATAGCAGTACGTTGGGAAGAGTCAAGGATTCTTCCCGAGCCCAAGAAACTGGGAACCGATCCGTCAGGAGGAGATCCATGGGGCAGAGCAGGACACCGGGATGAGCCCATGGAAAAGAATGGGACGTTGGGATGGGGACAGGAGGAGGGTCATGGAGCAGGACACCAGAATGGGGACACAGGAGGTTCACAAATGGGGAAAAAACAGGAAAAACTGAGAAAAACAGCAGCTGCCACCACAAATTCCATCATAGGGAAGGATATTTGGATTGTCCTCGGCCTCCCAGGCGCCGTGCTTTGATATTTGGGAAGATTTCCCGGATGATCTTCCCGAAATTGGCCGTGCTCAGCGGGCGGCAGCCGAGGTTGTCGCAGTAGCGCCTGCAGGGAGGGACAAATGGAGCCATTCCCAGGTCATTCCTGGAATTCCAGGGCAGGGGGTTCACAGGGACACCAGGGCAGGGTCCCAGGCTCACTTGTAGGCGTCGTAGACGTCCTGCTTGGGCAGGCAGGTGTCCGTGTGCTCCTCCAGGTGGTTGCGGATCCAGCTGCAGGCGTGCATGTGCTCGGCCGTGCCCAGCGAGCTCAGCTCCAGGGAGCTGCTGCTGTTCCCACGGGACACGGGCGTTCCGGAGGCGTGGGGAGGCAGCAGGAGGGAGGAGAGGCCAGGAGAGGCCATCGTCACCCTCCAGACAGCTCCATCCTGATCCATCCCTGTCCCAGCTCCATCCTCGTCCCAGCTCTGTCCTGATCCACCCTCATCCTCCTCCATCCTTGTCCCACTTCCCTCCCCATTCCATCCCCATCCTTGTCCCACCTCCATCCCAACACCTCCATCCTCATCCCACTTCCAACACCTCCATCCTCCATCCCATCCCATCCCATCCCATCCCATCCCACCCCACCTCTTCTCGCCCAGGCTGGGCCCTGAGGGCAGCTGCAGGTACAGGTAGAGTTTGTCACTGTCCG
The DNA here is from genome assembly GCA_020086605.1 of Lanius collurio. Classification (NCBI taxonomy): domain Eukaryota; kingdom Metazoa; phylum Chordata; class Aves; order Passeriformes; family Laniidae; genus Lanius; species Lanius collurio. The sequence goes on from JACBWW010000132.1 coordinate 36,024, forward strand.
AGAACTTCTGCACATCTTGCTGCGCTCCCAGGGGCCGCGGGGACAGCGGGAAGGACACGGAGAAGGTTAAGGATCCATCAGGAGCAGTGCCCAGGGTGATCCCGAAAAACGGGATCAGCCAGGAGAGGTGGGAATTCCATGGGAACACTCACCAGGATGGAGTCCACCTTGCTCTGCACAGATTTGCTGCGTGGGACGGAGACTGCGAGTCAGGGATGATCCCAAAAATCCTGGGATCCCAATTCTAGCTCTTCCCGAGGCTCCTGAGACCCTTCCAGACCCCACATTCCAGGGCTCCCAGCCCACTCCTAAGCCCTCATCCCATGGGATGGATCCCCATGGGATCATGGCCCGCCAGGGAAGCATTGGGCTGGTTTGGCACCCGAAATGGGCACCTCTGCTCTCCTGCTGTGCCCTGTCCCCATTTCTCATCCCTTCGGCCCCCCAGGGCTCCAAATTCCCAAACCCCATCCCATAAACCCCACTCGGGGTGGTCCGAAGGGGTTCCCTTACGAGATGTTGCCCCGGAGCTCCTGGAGCAGCGTGCTGGACTCGGTGGCACTGCCCCGGCCACTGCCAGACGACAAAGTGCCCCTCCTGCCACCCCGGGCACCCAGCTCCTCGTCAGCCATGGCAGCTGTGTCCTGCCGGGAAGAGAAAAAACGGGAATTTTACTTAAAAACGGGAATAAACCCCGTTATGGACATGTGGTCACGGACACGAGCCACTGGTGGCCACGGAAATGGGACAGGGACATCTCCAGTGACCCTGGCAGGGTCGGGGTGTTGGGGACACCGCGACAGGGGGTCCCCAAAGAGGCGGGGAGATGGGACAGGGGGACAGGGACATGCGGCACCAGGAAGGAGCAGATCCCGGGGGACAGGGGGCCGTGGGACACCGGCAAGAGACCCCTCGGGGCCATGGAGACCCAGGGCACCGGGAAGAGACCCCCAGGGACAGGGGGACATGGGGACATGTGGCCGTGGGGCAGCAGGAAGGAGCAGACCACGGGGGACAGGGGCTGTGGGACACCGGGAAGAGACGCCAGGACCATGGGGCCATGGGACACCAGGAAGCGATCCCCGGGGCCATGGGACACCAGGAAGCGATCCCCGGGGCCCCGGGGACACCAGGAAGCGATCCCCGAGGCCACCGCCACCCTCCGCGGCCCTCCCCGCGGCCCGGGGCGCTCCCGGCGGCCCCGGCCCAGCGCGACCCCCGCGCTCCGGACCCGGGGCGGTACCGGCGGCCGGGACCCCCGTCCCGCGGCCGAGCCCGGGGTGTCCCCAACCCTGTCCCCATCCCCTCCCCATCAGCCCCGCACCCACCTGGTCCCGTCCTGCTCGGGGGGTCCCGGAAGGGGGGGAGGGGAGGGGTCCCGCCACGTGCCCCGCGCCCCCCGCGCGAACCGAAAGTGGACGCGCCCCGCGCTCTGCCCGCGCGGCCCCTTCTTTTTTCTGATTGGCTGCGGCGCCGCTGGTCTGCCCGGATACGGCCGCGCCCGCGGCCGCGATTGGCTGAGCCCGCCCCCCCAGCAGGGGGTGAGTGCCCGGATGCAGGGGGCGGGAGGGGCTGAAATCTGCCTGGCAACAGCGATCTGATTGGCTGGGGCGGGCGGCGCGAGGGGAGACGGGTGTGCGGTGAGTGTGCAAACGGGCGGGGGCGGGCGGTCACGTGGGTGAGTCACGTGTGTGTGGGTGTGCAAGGGGGTGATGTGAGTGTGAGTGTGCAACGGGTGTGTCACGTGCGTGTGTCACGTGCGTGTGTGTGCAACGGGCGGGGATGAGTGTGCAAGGGGGGGTCACATGGGGAGGTCACGTGTGGGGGTGTGCAAAGGGGATGTTGCGTGTGTAAATGGGGTGAGTGTGCAACAGGGGTGATGTGAGTGTGAGAGGGATGCGTCACTCGTGTGTGTGCGTGTGCAAGGCGCGTGCAAAGAGAGCTCTGGAGCAGGAAAAGGAAGGATCCCTTTGGATTTATTTCATCCCGCGGGCCACGCACATTCCCGACTCCTGGAATCCCCGAATTCCCAAACCCCCGTTCCCGGATCCCAAATCCTGGGGTTCACATGCAGATGTCGGAGGTGCAGTCCCTGCATTCCCAAATCCCAAAATTCCCGAATTTTCTGGGATCACAGCCAGATGTCGGAGGTGCAGTCCCCCCCCGGGTAGCGCATCTCGTGCGCCAGGCAGGGCCCGCCCGGCTCCTTCCCGAAATCCACCAGAAATTTGGGATTCACGCTCAGCCCGCCCCGCTCCGTGTCCACGTCCAGCTGCAGCATCACGGCCCCGTCCCTGTGGGACAGTTGGGGACACCGAGACCACTTCATTATTCATTATTGGTTATTAATTATTAGCTATTAATTATTCTTTATCATCATTTATCAGTTATTGATTGCTATTAATTATTAGTTTGTTGTTGTTTCTTAATAATTTTCTAATAATTTTTTAATTATTTAGTAATTATTTAGTAATTATTTGTTGATTGTTCATTATTTATTATTACTAGTTATTATTTATTTTTCTATTATTTAGTATTAATTATTAATAATTGCTGATCATCATTTATATTATTTATTGTCTCATATTTGTTATCTAGTGTTTATTATTTAGTAATTATGTAGTACTTATTTGTTGCTTGTTATCAATTACTAATGAATCGCAATGCTCTATTAATTGATAATTAGCGGTTCCTGACCTGATGAGCTCGGGGTAGAACTGCCGGTCCCAGGCGCTGAACAGGGACGTGGTCACGTAGAGCCTCCTCCCGTCCAGGCTCAGCTGCAGCATCTGCGGCCCTCCCGCCACCTTCTTCCCCTGGAAGCGCACGGAAAATTCCGGATGGGGCCGGAGACGGGGAGATCCCACCCGGATCCAGGGCTGTGTCCGGCAGGGAGACAGAGCCGATCCCAAAGCGGGATTTGGGAAGGACAGAGCCAATCCCAAAGCGGGATTTGGGAAGGACAGAGACGATCCCAAAGCGGGATTTGGGGAGGACAGAGCCGATCCCAAAGCGGGATTTGGGGAGGACGGAGCTGATCCCAAAGTGGGATTTGGGGAGGATCCCGGGAAGGACAGAGCTGATCCCAAAGCAAGATTTGGGGAGGATCCTGGGAAGGACAGAGCTGATCCCAAAGTGAGATTTGGGGAGGACAGAGCTGATCCCAAGAGTTTTGGGATGATTTCGGGACCCACCTGGATGACGAAGGGCTCCGGCTGGCTCTGCAGCTCCTCATCCTCACACACCCTGACCGGCCCTCCCTTGGTGATGCTGCCGCCCACAAACACCTGCAGGACACTGAATGCTTGACTGATCCCAAAATTCCCCTGGAAAGCCCACCGGAATTCCAGCTGGAGCCTCACCTGCCCCACGAGTTTGGGCCGCCGCGTGTCAGAGATGTCGTACTGCCGGACGTCCCCGTGCAGCCAGTTGCTGAGGTACAGGAATCTGTCGTCCAGGGAGATCAGGATGTCCGTGATGAATCCTTTGGGAAGGAATTACGGAGCTGAACGATCCCACGGCAGATCCCGGGAACGATCCTGACCCTGGGAATGATCCCAAACCCTGGGAATGCACCCACCTGGCATCTCCGGGAGGAGCCAGCCCTCCACCTTCTTGCTGGGCACCTGGATCACCTTCTCGGCCGCCCAATCGCCGCACTGTGGGACAAGAGGGCAGGACAGGACCTCGGGATCCCACCACCCCAAATCCCTCAGGATCCTCATCCAGATCCACAGGGAATGAGGGCTCTGGGATGATTTGGAGGGCTTTGGGAGCCAAAAACGTTGAATTTTACAGCTGTTTTGGTGGAAAACATTCCCAGTCCTCCTCACCCTGTTGGGCCCAACAACCCCTGTGGCGAATATTCCCAGGAAGTTCTAAATCCACTAAAAACTGAACCATTCCAGCCCCAAATTCCCGGGAATCGGGGGTACCTCGGTCTTGTAGAAGCGGTGGATGGCGCTGCTGATGGTGCAGCCCACGAAGCCCTCGGAGGCGTTGGGATTGTGGAGGAACCGGATTTCCAACGGAGCCGAGTCCTCGCCCACGTCGATGGCCTGGATGTACCTGTGGGTGCTCCAGTCCCACACATTGAGCCGGCGGCCATAACGCCCTGGGAAGGGCAAAACATGGGAATTTTGGGGAATTTTTGGAGGTTCAGGTGGGTGGGATCCAGGTCCGCATGGGACTGGATGGAGCTTGAAGGTTCCTTCCATCCCAAACCATTCCAGGACTCCCTGGGCTGGCTCAGACGGGATTTTAGGGATAAATCCTTCCCTGGTCCCCATTATCCCATGGATTCCCCATCCCTGGAATTATCCAAAAATCCCCGGATGGACGAGACCCCATGGCCTCCGTGGGGACACAGAACCGAAATTCCAATTCAGCTTTGTGGCTTTCTGGAATATTCCAAGGTGTTCCCTGACCTTTGCCGAGGTCGTTGGGATCAAATCCATATCCCAGGACTTTGGGAATGCCCCACTCGGTGCTGATGAGGACGTTGTGCCGGGGCTGGTACCAGAAGTCGTAGCCCATGGGGGGAGTCTTGTCCCCCTTCTCCCAGGTGCCCTTGACCTCGAAGGTCTCAGCATCCAGCAGGATGAATCCCCCTGAAATCGTCATCCCAGTTAATGTTTGTTTGGGTTAAAAAACAGGGTTTTAAGGATTCCACGATTCCCAGCCCCTGTTCCCACTGCCACCTCCCACCAGGCTCCTCCAAACCCCCAAAGTTCCCCAAATCCTCTTTCCAAGCTGGATCCATTGGAGACCTGGATGGAGCCTCCAGGTGGGAATGTGGGACAATTCCTGTGGGACAATTCCTGGTGTCCCAGCCCCTTTTCCATGGGAATTTGGGATACCTTTCCCATTCCCAGCTGGGTCTCCCAAGGTGCTGATCATGACCTCTCCACTTCCCAGGCAGTGGGTGGTGTGGGGGTATCCCAGGCCGCACTTCCAGAACACATCCTCAGGATTCACCACCTGGAAAAACGCCCCAAATCCCGTTTTCCCAACACTGTGTCACCCTGCCTGAGCTCGGGGTGGGATTTCCCATGGAAAACGAGAGTGGGGTGGAGAACTGGGGGGGTTTTAGGTTGGATAATGGGGAAAATTCCTTCATGGAATGGGGTATCCCTGTCCCTTGGGATGGTGGCACTTGGGGACACGGATCGGGTTGGACCTGGCAGTGTCAGGGGAATGGACTCGATCCTAAAGGGCTTTTCCAACCTTAACAATTCCATAATTCTGTAATTCCACGGTTTTCAACCAGGATTTGCACCCCCACCTCCCACCAGGGCTTTCCCAACATTAATAATTCCACAATTCCCTACCCATGTTCCCACCACCTCCCACCAGGCTCCTCCAAAACCCCCAACCTGCCCCAAACCCTCTTCCCTGAGCTACCACCGATCCCAAATCCCATAGATCCCAACCAGCCACAGGACCTGGCAGAGCCGGGGTGCCCGGGGCTCCGTGCCCACGTCCACCACGTAGATGCGCGAGGAGATGAGGCCGGGCAGCACCAGGCGGTTCCGCCTCCGGCCGGGCTCCCCGAAGCAGCTGCTGCAGACGTTCCAGCCCGAGTGGTGCAGCTCGTCCCCCACGTTGGGCATGGGCAGGCGATGGATCACCTGGGAAAGGGCGGAATTCCTGCCGGGATGGGGCTCAGAGCGGCCTGGGGGGCAGGAGGTGTCCCCGCCCACGGAGCTCCAAGGTCCTTCCAATCCCAACCCTCAGAGGGGATTTTAGGGATAAATCCTTCCCTGGCCCAGGTTATCCCATGGATTCCTCATCCCTGGGAGTGCCCAATTCCAGCTTGGATCCACTTGGGATGGTGGGAGCTGTCCCTGCCCGTGGATCCGGACGATCCTTAAGGTCCCTTCCCATCCAAACCATTCCAGGAAATCCCAGCTCTGCCTGACCTCGATCCTCTCCCAGTTTTTGGGGTCACAGAGATCTGGGGATCTCCAGCTCCAAAAATCCACCCCAAAGGGGGATCCCAGGATGGAGTTTGGGGTGGCTTTCCATGGGTTTTGGGAGCAGAAGCTTAGATTGGATATTGGGGAATATTCCATCCTGGAAAAGGGGATCAGGCAGGGCATCACCATCCCTGGAATACCCCCAAAAAAGTGGAGATGTGGCACTTTGGGAACAGGAATTGGTGCTGGAATGGTTGGAGCCTGAAGACCTTTTCCAGCCTTAAAAATTCCATAATTCCCTGATTTTCTGATTCCATTGGCACATCCCAAATTGTACACTCTCATTGTGCCATCCCTGGACACCAATCCTGGGAATTCTGGGATTTTTCCCATGTCCACAGAAGGTACCTGGCTGTAGCAGGGGGATTTGGGATCCACATCCACAGTGGCCAGAAAATCGGGAATTTTCTTCCCAGTGTTCCTGTAGATGCAGGGCACGTAGATGATCTCTTCCCGAGGGCCTGGAAAAACAGGAATGTTGGAAAAACATCAGCAAAATCCGGGTCTGGATGAGGAAAAACCTTCCCAGAGCCTCTCCCAGGAGCAGGAATTCTGTGGGATGGTTGGATCCGAGTTTTCCCACTGATTCCAGAGTTCAGGGATCCCAGGAGGGGAATTCCTGATCTCTCCGAGGTTTCAGGGACAGGAATTCCAGAGGTGAATCCCAGAGCTCCCCAAATTTCTAGGGAATCTTTTCCCAATCCCTGGAGAGGAGGATTAAGGGCGGGACAGGGAAGGCAAAGGTGACCCATCCCAAATCCCATAAATGCCATTGTCCCGCTGGAATTCTGGTTTGGGAGGATGGGATCTCCGGGATAACGCCCTGGTGAGAGGACGGGATTCATCCCAACCCTTCCCATTCCCTGGGTTTCGGGCTCACCTTTCATGGCATCCAGAGGGGAGGCGTAGCCAGGACCGCAGGATCCGCATTTTCCTGGAAAAAAATATTGGGAATTAGACAAGAAAACCCCTCTTTTAATCCATTTTTTAATATAAAAATGCTGCTCCTGGTTGGAGCTGATCCCACCGGCTGGAGTCGGATTTTTGTTTAAATTCATTCTTATTTTTTATATGATTCATATCCCAGCTCCTCCCGGGAATTTCTCCCACCTGAGGGATTGGGAAACCTTCTCCCTTTTCCTTGGATTTTTTTCTGCAAATCCAGCCCCAGACAAAGCAGGATTTTCACCCTGCTGGGGAATATCCGACTGGAATCAGCCCAAATTCCAGGGGAATAAATCAAATAATCATAAAAGTTCCTTTAATCATCCAAATCCCTGAACATTCCATGGGATTTTGAGTAATGTGGCTGAAAAATTCCCTTTCTTGGGCAGAGAAACTCCAAAAATTAGTGGTTGGAAAGTGGAAAAAAAAATCCATTTGGGGGTTGGAAAAGAGGAAAAATTCCTTTCTTTCCAAGTTTCCTGCCTGTCAGATCCACAAATTCCAACTCCTAAAGGATTCAGGAAGACTGAAGCAGGAAAAATTCCCAAATTTTCTCCTCTTGGGAGCCTCTTACCTGTGCCGGATTCCACCTGCGGAGGGACGGATTCCACTTCCATTGTTCCAGCCGGGAAAAATTCCAGGGAGGAGGAGAAGCAGCTCCGGGAGGCTCCAAATATAAAGGGAAGACGAGGGGAGGATCCCAAAAATCCCGGGGGCGTGGGAGGCACCTGAGGACGTGCAGGGAAGAGGCTCCAGCGGGATTTGGAGCTTCCCGACCCTTCCAGGGGCCCCTTTGGGATGGGGGATGGAAAATCCCACGTTGCCGGCGGTAGGAATCGTTCTGGGGACGTTGCAGATTTTTATCTGGAAGGGGAAGATGGAAAAGTGGGGCCCAGCCGGGGTTTAATTGCAGGGGGTGAGGATGAGTCAGAGCCGGCTCCGGCTTCTGGACGCCGAGTCGGGCGTCAGGAGGGATCCTGGGATCGTGGGATTGTGGGATTGTGGGATTTTGGGATCCTGGGAGGTGCGGGATCTTAGAGCTCATCTCGTTCCACCCCCACGGACACTTCCCGCTGTCCCAGGTGGCTGCGAGAGCTGTCTGGGCTGGAATTTGGCAATTCTAGGGGTGGTGAATCCATGGAATAACCTGGGCCACTCTCCGGGATTTATCCCTAAAATCCCATCCGAGCCAGACCAGGGAAACCTGGAATGGTTTACAATGGAAAAGATCCCAAAGATCCCTAAAGATCCAAGGGCAGGGACACCTCCCACATCCCAGAGGGCTCCTGGACCCATGGAATAACCCGGGCCCACTGGCGAAGAACCAGCAAAGGGAATTTCTCCCAGAAACTTCCAGCAATTCCTGCACACCTCGTGCCTCATCCCGGATTTTCCCAGCCCCGCTGCCACCCTC
>JACBWW010000132.1:74282-95340 GCA_020086605.1 Lanius collurio
CCCAAACCCCGCCCCAACAAAGCCCTGCAGAGGACGAGCAGGCCCCGAACGCGCCCGAAGCGGCCCCGAGGGAGCCGGAGCCCGGCCGCAAGGAGCAGCTGTCGGTGAAGAAGCTCCGCGTCGTCCTCTTCGCGCTCTGCTCCAGCACGGAGCAGGCGGCCGAGCACTTCCGGAACCCCCCGCGCCGCATCCAGCGCTGGCTGCGCCGCTTCCAGGCCTTCCAGGACGACCAGCCCGCGCTGTCCGAGGGCAAGTACCTGAGCCTGGAGGCCGAGGAGAAGCTGGCCGAGTGGGTGCTGACCCAGCGCGAGCAGCAGCTGCCCGTCAACGAGGAGACGCTCTTCCAGAAGGCCACCAAGATCGGGCGCTCCCTCGAGGGCGGCTTCAAGATCTCCTACGAGTGGGCCGTGCGCTTCATGCTGCGCCACCACCTGAGCACCCACACGCGCCGCGGCGTCGCCCACCCGCTCCCCAAGGAGATCCAGGGCAACGCCGGCGCCTTCATCGAGTTCGTGCAGCGCCAGATCCACACCCAGGAGCTCCCGCCGGCCATGATCGCCGCCGTGGACGAGATCTCCCTGTTCCTGGACCTGGAGATCCTGGGCAGCGACGACCGCAAGGAGAACGCGCTGCAGACGGTCGGGAACGGGGAGCCCTGGTGCGACCTGGTGCTGACCGTGCTGGCCGACGGCAGCGTCCTCCCCGCGCTGGTCATCTCCAGGGGCCACCTCCCCTCGCCGGCCGCCGTGCCCGACTCCGTCCTGCTGGAGTCCAAGGAGAGCGGCTACGGCGACGACGAAGTCATGGAGTTGTGGGCGGCCCGAGTGTGGAGGAAGCACACGGAGTGCCAGCAGGGATCCAAAGGGATGCTGGTCCTGGATTGCCACCGGACGCACCTGTCCGAGGAGGTGCTGGCCGTGCTCAGCGCGGCCGGGACGCTGCCGGCGGTCATCCCGGCCGGCTGCAGCTCCCGCATCCAACCTCTGGACGTCTGCATCAAGAGATCCGTCAAAAACTTCCTGCAGAAAAAGTGGAAGGAGCGAGCCAAGGAGCTGGCGGATTCCGGCTGCGACTCAGCCACGCTGCTCCAGCTGCTGCTGGGCTGGTTGGGAGAGGCTTTGGAAGTCATCCGAGATTGCCCGGATTTGGTGCGGAGATCCTTCCTGGTGGCCAGCGTCCTGCCGGGGCCCGACGGCGACGCCGGCTCTCCGCGGCGCAACGGCGACGTGCAGGAGGAGCTCATCACGTCCCTGGAGGAGCAGCTGAAACTCGGCAAAAACCGGGAGTCGCCGGGAAAATTCCCCAAGAACGACGACCCCGCCGCCGATCCCGAGGTGCTGCACCGGCTGTTCGAGGGCGAGAGCGAGGCCGAGTCGTTCTACGGATTCGAGGAGGCGGATCTGGAGCTGATGGAAATCTGAGAATTCCCGAAAAAACGGCCGAACTCATCCCAAAAATTCAAGGATGATCCCTGGTTTGTGAGAACCCCAAAAATTCAAGGGTATTCCCTGTTTTTGGAGAGTTGAAAATTAAAGGGTGTTCCCTGGTTTTGGTCCCAAAAATTCAAGGAAATTCCTTGGTTTTGGAGTTCCAAACTCGCCCCAAAAATTCAAGGATATTCCCAATTTTTGGCCCCAAAAATTCAAGGACGTTCCCAGTTTTTGGAACAAACGGAGGAGATCCCAATTCCCGGCAGATTCGCGGGGTTTGGAATTCCAGATGTGCCGTTTCTGCTGATTTTTTGGGAGGATTTTCGTGGCTTTTTTTAAATTTCAAGATGACAGAAAAGAACTTTAAAAAAAACTTGGATTCACTGTGTTGGTATTTCCTTGGAATTCTCTCTTGTGGGTGGATATTTTTTGGAATTTTCTTTACCTCACTTGTACCATAATTCCTGTTTTTATCGGTGGGAATTTAACGTTGTTTGTGCCCTTTTTTTGGGGGGGGGGACTTTTAACCCCAAAAATTCCCCATTTTTATGGAAAATTCCTTCAGCCTTCAGCTTGGCCGCGAAGATTTGGTTATTTGGGATTTTTTTAAATGGGAATTTTGGGGGAGGTTTGAGGGAATGTGGCCTGGGAAAGGTGAAGTCACCATTCCATGCCAGCAGTTTTTGGGATTGGCGCTGCTTTTCCCACCCCAACCTCGATTTTCCCCATTTTTTCCCCCAAAAATTCCAGCTGGAGGGGCAGAAAAAGCCAAATTTTCCTTGGATTTCCCCTTTGGGCTGTTAATTATCAATATTAATTTAACAACCCAAAACACCCCTGAAAACCCCTCCTTCCTTAGGATCTGAAAATCCAGGATTTGGGAATAAAACTGTGATAAAACCCTGGAAAAATCCCTTAAAAAAAAAGAACATTTTGGGTTTATTTTTCACTGCCAGCTCCGATTTTTTACCGGAATTTGCATGATTTTTGGGAAAAGCTTTTTTTTAGTTTCAAAAATTGTCGAAATTCCCAAATTCCAGAGGCACCCAGCACCTGTTTCCATAGGATTTGTGGAGCTTTTAAAGGTTTTGGTTTGGTTATTTTTTTTTTGGTTTATTTTTCCCTAAGGAAAACAGGAAAAAAAATAATAAAAAATAATAAAAAAATTCAAAATTAATTAAAAAAAATAAAAAAATAAATATTCTGGTTCAGCTTGGAATTGTACAGGAGTGGAAAATGTGGAATAAACGCAGGGAAATGGATTTATAAATAAACGGTGTTTTTATTGTGGAAAAATCTCCCTCATTCCCGCGGGATCCAGAGCGGCCGATCATGGGAATTCCCAGGAATTCCCAACCAGACAAATCCAGGTGGGGACACAGAGCAGGGGGCTCTGCCCTGAACCCCAAATCTCAGTAACCCCAAATAATCCCAAACCCAGGGGGCTCGGCCCCCATCAGCCAAACTGGGCCAGTGACCCCAAACCAGTGACCCCAAACTGGGTCCGAGCCCCCCCCTCCCCCCACTGGGCACTGGGAGGGACCCCCTCAGTGCCCCCCAATTTTGGGGGGGTTGGGGAGGGGCACTGGGACCCCCCCCTCGCCCTCGAGGCTTTGTTGTTTCTTTGCCTTTTCTCACCGTGTTTTTTTGGGTTTTTTTTCCTGTCGAAATCAATAAATTCAAGAGCCCTTCAGACCCCCCCAATTCCCAAAGTCCCGACGCTCAAACGCAGCCTTGGGATTCTCCCGCGTTCCGGGAAGGAGCAGGCCACGGCCCCGCGGGCTTTCCTCAATAAATCCATTTATTTAAAAGAATATGTTACAATTAATTACACTAAAGGGGCTTTTCCCGAGGAATGGGAATGCCGGGAGCAGCTGGAAGTGGGAAAATGGGAAAAGCGGGGCAGGGGGGCTTTTTTTGGACTGATTTTTCCCTTTTCCAGGGTTTTTTTCTTTTTTTTTTTTTTTGAATAAAAAATCCCTGGAGAGACTTTGGCTCCCTCCGATCCCTTGGAATGTGGGGCTGGTTTAAATTGGGATCAAAATTGGGATTTTCCCAGGATTTTCCCCTAATTGAGGGGGTTTGAGGGATCCCAAACCTCTCCCAGTTGTCCCTCCCATTCCCAGGTTTTGCACGGCTCGGGGCTCCCCGGGACAACGGGAATCCAATTAATTACAGGGATCCAATTAATGGGATTCATTCCCGGCTCCCAGCTGCTCCAGAGCCAAGGATTTGGGATTTTTCCCCCCCAAAAATCTCCCCCCTCCTGGCTCCAGGGATCCAAAATGGGGACTTTGGGGGAATCCCACGTAGGAGCAATTCCCGCTCATTCCAGGGCTCGGGAGTGGGGCCAGGACGCCCCTCCCGGGTTTTTGGTTCCAAATATTCCCAAATCCTGCCCAAACCCCGGCAGGAGCCAGGGGAACGGGCTCCAGGCCAGCCCCAAAACAGGGGACATCCTCTTTTCCAGGTGATTTTTCCCCCTGGGAACTGCTTGGATATCAGATCCATGGAAAAATCCCACTAAAAAACACAGAAAAATGGCTTTTCCACCTTATTTTTCCTCCCAAGCCATGGAAAAGGCCTCAAAAGTAGGGAAAAACAGCTTTTCCAGGTGATTTTTCCCTCTGAGCACTGCCCAGCCACTGTATCCTGATCAAAATCATGGAAAAATTCTGTTTAAAACCAAGGAAAAACAGCTTTTCCAGGTGATTTTTTCCTCCTGGAAGCTTCACATCCACCCAATCCATGGAAAAATCCTGCTCAAAACCAGGCTAAGTCGGCTTTTCCAGGTGCTTTTTCCTCCTGGGAGCTGCTCCTGCCTTGGGATCCATGGTCCTGGAATTGCCCAGATCCCATCCCAAGGAGCCAGACATCCCCAAATCCCTGGGAAAACATTCAAAATTCCCCATAAACGCAGGAATACAAATCCAGGAGCAGGATCCTTGTGCCAGGAGAGGCATTTCCTTGGAATTTTACTCCTTTGGGATTTTTTTCCTGATTCTTTTCCTCTCCAGTCCTTAAAAAAAGTCCTGATTGGGAGGAAAAACGGGTGGAAAATCCCTTTAAAAAGCTGCAGCCACCCTATGGAACTGGAAAGGAATTATTCCCATGGATACCCAGGCTGGAATTAAACATTCCCAGGGTTTCTTCCTGGCTTTTTTTCCCCACTTCTTTTCCCCACCTCCGACCCGGCAGAAAAATCCAATTTTATAATTCCAGTTGTTAAAAAAAAAGAAAAAAAAAAAAAAAAGAAAAAAAATCCCAAAATTCCCGGCCTGGAGCTGGATCCGAGTGGGAAAAAGAAGCCCCCGCAGGAGGCTTTTCCCAGATTTTCCTCTGGAATTCCATAAAGATGACGGGCACGAATGGATTTGGAATTAATGAGATTTAGTTCGGGGGGGGCTTTAATACAATAACGGATTTTTTGGGATTCATGGAAGAGCGGCCGGGGTTAAGTGGCTGCGTCCCTTTGCTGTGACCTGACCAGCTGGAAAAGGTTCTGGAAAAGAAGGAAGGAGGGAGAAGGTGAAGGCGGCAGAACCCGGAGAGTGGTGAATTCCCACTGGGTTTGTGGGAAAACGGGACAGAGGAGAGGCTGGGAATGCCTCAAATCCTGCCTGGGGTTATCCCAGCCCCAGGGTTAAGCCCCATTTGATGCTCCCAGAGAATTCCCAGCTCCCAAAATCAGGATGGGAAAAGGGAAGGATTCTTTCCTTGGCCTCGGGGATCCCAGGAAAAGGATGGAGGCTTCGGTTTTCCCAAAAAAACACCAGGAGCAGCTGGGATTTCAACACCTCCCCATTCCCAAAATGGCTGTTCCAGGGGAAATCCCAACCCAGGAATGGGCTGGGGAGGGTTTTCCCCACGCCAGGGGCTTTAGGGGCCCTCTTTTCCCACTTTTATCCCAGATTTATCCCAATTATTCTTGCCTCCAGGAAGCTTTTCCCAGACTTACCCCAGTCCCACCTGCAGGAGCCTTTTCCCACACTTATCCCACATTTATCCCAGTTTATTCCCATCTCCATGAGGTGGCTTTTCCCAGATTTTTCCCAGGTTTATTCCAGTCATTCCCTCCTCCAGGAGTTTTCCCCACATCTGCAGCCCCTTTTTCCAGCTGCACCTCAAACATTTTTTCCCCTCCAGAGCCCTCTTGCTTTTTTCCCCATCCCAGGATTCCCTGGGATTCCCCACAGAAGCTGATTTGAGGCCCAGGAGCCCCAATTCCCGCTGGGAACCACCCGGAGAAGGGAAAAGCTGGGAATTCTCACCTCCTTCCTCCACTTGAGCTCGCAGAACACCCGCTCGAAGCACTCGTGCATGTAATTGAACTGCCGGGGAAAACGGGAACTCAGGAATATCCCGGGAAATCCGGGAGATCCGGGGGGAGGGAGGAGCTCCAGATGGGAATCGGGAGCTCCAGGGCAGAACCTCTCCCAGGATCAACCTCCCCCCCCTGCCCCTCGCAGTCCTCCAGCCTCAGCCTCCTCCCTTCCCAAAACGGCCCCGAGGAGCCGCAGGAATTCCGGGCGGGATCGGGACACTCACGTAGGGGGTGAAGATCTTGACCCAGCGCGGTTTCTTCTCGCCGCGCGCGTACTCGAAGCAGAAGGCCATGCCCTCCTCGTCCGTGTCCCAGCGCTGCATCTCCTCCCACTCGAAGGCGATCACCTGGTTCTGTAGGAATTCCAACTCCACGTGGGCCGGGAGCGGGGCCGGGCGCGGAGCAGGGGCATGGGGGGAGCCCCGGAACGCCGGGGCATCGCCGGGATCGGGGACGCCTCGGGAACGCCCCGGGAGGGAGGGCAGATTTGTCTCGGATGATTCCCAGATTATCCTGGAGAGCAACGGCTGCGCTTCCCAAATCCCTCCGGAGACCTCAGGAGATCCCAGGGATGGGGGGATGTGGGGCAGGTGCAACTCCAGGGTGGGGGCTCAGGGATGATCCCAGGGATGATCCCAGGGATCTGGGGACACAACAGAGGTGTAAATCCAGGTGTGGGGTCAGGGATGACCCAAGGGATGACCCCAGGGATCTGGGGATGTGGGGAAGGGGCAAACTCAGGGATGACCCCAGAGATGTGGGGACCCAAATCCAGGTGTGAGGTCAGGGAGGACCCCGGGGTGAACACTGAGGAACCAGGATGATCCCACAGGAGCGGGAACCCAGCGACACCGCGGGGTCAGGGCCGGCCCCAGAATTCCCAGGAATTGCCGGGAGTACCTCGAGCTGCCCCTCCTCGGTGCAGGCGTGCAGCTTGAAGTGGCGGATGCTGATGGCCGAGATGACGTGGCCCTTGCGCCGCGAGTCGCAGGAGCAGTGCGGGAAGGTGATCTCGTTGTAGCCCTCGCACGTCCGCAGCATGTTCAGGTACTGCGGGAACAGAATTCCAGGGATTCACTGGGATATGGACACGGGCCGGGATCCCAGAGGGATCCAGAATGGGACAGAAGGGACCTTAAATCCCGTCTGATCCCACCCCCAGCCCACGGGCAGGGACATTCCCACTATCCCAGGTGGCTCCAGGGATGGGGAATTCGCAGAGTCACCTGGGCCAGGCTCCAGGATTTATCCTTCAAATCCCATCCGAGCCAGCCCAGGGAATCCCGGAATGGTTTGGGTGGGAAGGGACATCCAATCCCATCCCAATTCCAAGGGCAGGGATGCCTTTCCCTATCCCAGGAGCCTCCAGCCTGGCCTTGGACATTTCCAGGGATGTGGGATCCATGGAATCACCTGGGCCAAGGCCTCCCCACCCTCCCCGGGAAGGATTTATCCCTAAAATCCCCTCTGAATCCACAGAATCCTGCAGCAATTTGAGTTGGAAGGACTTTAAAGATCCTTAAAAATCCATGTTCAGGGACATTCCTACTGTCCCAACCTGGCCTTGGCCACTTCCAGGGATGGGGAAATCAAGGAATTCTCTGGAGAACCCATTCCAGAGCCTCTTCCCAGCCACATTCCCAGGACAGCCCAGGTCACTCACCATGACCATCTTCCTCTGCTCGCAGAGCTTCTGGAGCTGGTAGGATTTCTCCTCGGCTTTGATGTAGCCTTTCTTGACGTCATCAACGGCCTGGAAAGAGGGGGAAAAACTGGGAAAAATCGGGAAAAATCCGGGAATTTGGGATTGGAGGAGGAGCCACCTCCTGCTTCACCCTCAGGGGTTCTGATCCCAAATTCCAGCCCCCAAAAGGCTCCAAGGTGGGGTTTTCCCATCCCAATTCCACAACAGCCTCGGGGAGGTGCTGGAATGCCCACATGGAATTTGGGAAAAGGTTCCTTGGGATGAGGGGATGGATTTGGGAAGGAGGGGAATGCTTGGGATTTTGGGGCTGGAATGTTGGCGGGAAAAGGGGTTTTCCCCATTTAAAGCAGGGACAGGGGATTTTCCTTCAGGACTGAGCCCAACTTCCAAAGGAAGGAAACTGGGAAAATTCCAGGCTGGGAGACCAAATATTGGAAAATCAGTGATTTCATATCAATTTTGTATCAATTTAGATCTGTTTATTCCAGGAAAATGTGGGATCGGCCTCTTTTCCCAGGGAACAACTGGAGGGAAAGGCCCCAGATCGGGCCAGGTGGGATAACGAGGAGAATTCCATGAGTAACGGGCAGAATTCCCAAAGTCGGGATCAACCCTTGGGCTCAGCCACCTCCCAGTGACCTCTCCTCTGGCGAACGGTTATTCCAGCGGAATTCCATCCGGGAATTCCTCACCTGGGGGATCTCGGGGCGCCTCAAGAACTTTGGGGTTGCCTCGATCCCACCGAAAACAACCAAAATTCCCCGATTTTACGACCGAGCCCTGCACTCCAGCGCTTCCCGGCGACCTCCCCCGGCACGGACCGGCGCTCCCTGGGAATTCCGGGCCGGAATTCCGCACCTGGTGGAAGAAGTAGGTGACGGCCAGGTCGTTGTCGTTGAGCAGCGCCTCCTCCTCGGTGGTGAAGAGCCACTTGCGCAGCGTCAGGCACGTCCCCGGCACGGCCGAGGTGTAGTTCTGCACGTAGAGCTTGTGCGGGAACTCGTTGGGAGCCAGCTTCCGCACTGGGAAAAGCCCGGAAAAAAGCACGGGAATGGCGAGGCCGGGCCGCGGGGACGGCGGGAATCTCAGGGCGGCCGAAAAATTGGCGTCGGAATCTCAAAGTCTACCAAAATGACCCCAAAATCCTCCAAAAGGATTCCAAATCCTTCCAGAATGATCCCAAATCTTATAAAATGATCCCCAAATCCTCCTGCATCCTACAGAATTATCCCAACATCTTCCAGAATGATCCCAAGATCTTCCCCAAATCCTCCAAAAATGACCCCAAACCTTTCAAAATGACTCCTAAATCCTCCAAAATTACCCCAAGGGCTCAGGTCAGGGTGGAGCCACTATCCCAGGAATTAACCCAAAAACTCCCAGCAGCAGCACTTGGGGACGGCATTTGTGCTTGGGATGGGTCTGGATGTCAGGGATCCTTTCTCCAATTCCACAGCTCCATCCCTGAGGACCGGGGGAGCCCCTCCACCCCTTTTTCCCAGCCTTTCCTCCCCGGATCCCACGGAATTCCAGGCTCACCGAAGGAGTGGTTGATGACCTCAAAGAGGGCAAAGTAGTTGGCGGTGACGCTGTCCATGCCCACCTTGGCAGCCACCGCCTGGAAAACGCCGGGAAAGCGGGATCAGTGCCAGCCGGCCATTCCCGAGAATTCCCCAGAATTCCCAAAAATCCAGCTGGGATCTTCCCGTCAAACCAGGGAGATTTTTTAGGCATTCTCCCCCACTTCTTCCAGCTGTTCTGGGGGGAGGTTGAGGTTGAGATCCAACTCGGATTCCCAAGGGAAAATTTCCTGCCTGGCATCATCTTGTGGTTGAAAGTCAGCGGGAAATTCCAGGGGTTTTGTCCCCAGCCTGCCCAAATCTCATTTATCCAAGGGATTCTGGACTTCCTGCTCTCTTCCAGGGAAATTTGGAGCTTCTTTTTCCAAAGGGTCTCCCCCCATGTGTTGTTTTATTCCCTAAAATCTATGGATCTGATGGATCCATGGGGAATCCCTGGGATAACCTGGGCCAGGGTCTGGAATTTATCCCTAAAATCCTCTAAAAGTGGGGGAAATCCAGGAGGAAAAGGAGGAAATTCCAGGTGGGAAGGGCAGTTCCAGGAGGGAATGTGCTCACCTGGTACACCTGGTCCGTGGTGCTGTTCTTCTTCACCCTCACCGTCACCGTGCTGCCGTCCGGGAGCGCCACGCGCAGCTCCACGTCGGAGACGCCGTTGTAGTTCTGGGGAAAAGGGAAAAATTCCCAAAAAAGTCAAAAAAGTGACGTTTATTTTTATCCCGGGGATTTGGGATCCCTCCAAAATCCCACAGCGGGAAGAGGGGTGGGGTTGGATTCTTCTCCAGGTTGTGCCAGGGGAGGTCCGGGTGGGATATTTGGGAAAATTCCTCTGCGGAATTCCGGCGTTCCTTCGCAGCCTGGGCAGGGGTGGAATTCCATCCCTGGAATTGTCCCAAAATTGGGGATTTCAGGATCAAGATGGATTCAGCCTCTGGAATTCCCAGGCTGCCCCTCCCTGAGCTGTTCATTCCCAGCCTGCTCCCTGTATCCCGAAGGACTGTGGGGTTTGGAGGAATTCTGGGAACTTGGGATGAATCAAATCCATCCAAAACGGGTGGAATTGCCCCAAAAAGGACACGGATTGGGGTGGATTGGGGACAGCTGGATATGAGGAGCTCCAAGGGCTTTTCCAGCCCTTGCATTCCATTGAAGGCCTTGGAAGTTTTTTCCCATGGGACTCTGTTGGGCATCCCTCAATCCCATAAAAAATGGGCGGGATTGTCCCAAAACCCCACGGATGCGGCACTCGGGGACATGGATCGGAGGTGGCCTCGGGGACAGGTGGGCAGGAGGGGTTTCCCGGCCTCGGTGATTCCATGGAAGGGTTTTTTCCCATGGAATTCCACGGGGTTCACCCACCTCGTCCGACTCCGAGAGGAACTCCTGCATGATTTCGCTCTCGCCGATGACCCGGATGGAGCACACTGCAGGACACGCGGGACGTCACCGGCATCCGAGGGAACGGGGACACCCCCTCCAGAGCACCCCAACATCCCCTCCCCGACATCCCAGCGCCTCCTGAGGGGAATTCCTGCCCCTGGGCCACCTCTGGGTCACCTCCTGCCCTTGGCTCACTGTTGGGTCACCTCCTGTCCCTGGGCCACCTCCTGTGCCCTGGGTCACTGCTGGGCCACCTCCTGTGCCCTGGGTCACTGCTGGGTCACCTCCTGTCCCTGGGTCACCTCCTGTCACTGCTGACCTCCCGTTCTCCCCGTCCTGGCGGCTCCCATGGATCCAGACCCTCTCCAAGGTGGCTCCAAGGCACTCCCCGCTAAAATCCCACCCAGGCAGGGTGAAACCCCTCTCTCTCCCCACCCACAGACCCTGTCCCGGGAGCGCCGGCTCCGCACCCTTCTCCAGGTACTCCTCCAGGCCCCTCCTGCGGGCGTCCAGCTGCTGCTCAGACAGGGAGAACGGCCACTTGCCGGGCAGGCGTGGGAAGGTGAAGTTGGCGAATTCCCGCTTCAGGTTCTGGTGCAGGATGGCGAATTCCCGGTAGCGCTTGGAGCACAGCTGGCGCCCGGCCATGTACACGTTGTACACCTGGGGAGCGTTCCCAGACGGTGCCAAACGTTCCCAAAAATTCCCAAACATGCCCAAAAATTCTCCAAAAATTCCCAAACATTCCCAAATGTCACCAAAGGTTCCCAAAAATTCCCAAATGTCACCCAAGGTTCCCAAAAATTCCCCCCCAAATTCCCGAACGTTCCCAAATATTACCAAAAATTCCCAAATGTTCTCAAATGTCCCCAAACATTACCAAATGTTCCCACAAGTTCCCAAATGTTCCCAAAAATTCCAGCTCAGCCACGCTCACCCTTGTGGAGAGAGGGGTTGGGGAATGAGGAGGGATTTGGGGCAAACCCCTGCTATTTGGGGCAGAACCCTGCTACATTGGGGTAAACCTCTGCTACTTTTGGGTGAACTCGTGCTATTTTGGGCAAAACCCTGCTATTTCGAGGCAAAACCCTGCTATTTTGGGGTAAACTCCCGCTGTTTTGGGGCAAACCCCTGCGATTTTGGGGCATTCCAACCCCCCGTTCCCCAGCAAGCAGCCGCCCCGCCGCAGGCGCCCCGGGGACCCTCCCCGCGCTGCAGGGCAGCGGCGCCTCACCACGAACTTCTCCCCGTTCTGCTCCACGTGCTTGTAGGTGGGGATGGAGATGGGCACCGCCTGCTTCTCGCTGTAGTCGTAGAAGGCCTGGCCCAGCGGCTCCTCGGGCGGCTCCAGGCTCTCGGCCTCGTGCGGCGGCACCGAGAGCACGGTGAGCACCAGCTCCTTCTCGCCGGCGCGGATCAGATCCACCACCTGCTTGTGCGTGGCGCCTTCCACGTTCACCCCGTTCCTGCCGGGAGCAAAAGCCCAAATCCCTGAGGGATTCCCACCGAGGGAACTCGGGGCTGGATCCCGCTGGGCGTTTGGGATTGAGCCCTGGGGGAGTGGGGATGCGGCTCCGTTGTTGTGGTCAAACCCCGTAAGTGCTTAAATGGGATATTGAAAATATTTAACAGAGTTTCCATATTAGAAGGTGTTTAACTACTGAAGTGTATTTAAATATTGAATTTATCTTAAACATCCCAAATAGCCCAATGTAAATATTCAGGATTATTGAAAATATCCAAAATGTTTAAATAGTCCAAATATTTTAAATGTATTTCAAGACTGAAATTATTTTAAATATCCCAAATATTCCAATATAAATATTTCAGATTATTTTATATATTCCAAGTATTCCAATATAAGTATTCCCAAATTATTTTCAATATTCCAAGTGTAAATAAATATTCCAATACATTTCCAAATATTCCAACATAAATATTCTGATTATTTTCAATATTCTAAATATTCCAAATTATTTCAAACATCCGAAAGGTGCTCCAAGCGCAGGGCTGGGATCAGGTCCTTCTCCCCTGCTTGGATCAGATCCCCATTCCCATTCCCAAGACACTCCCCAGCCGCTTCGGAGACGAGGGATCCCTTCCCCAAAAGTTGTTTGGGATTAGCCCGGAACAAATGAGCCGAGAGATTTCCCAATTCCCACCGAGGAATTTCTCCACCAAAAAGCCTGGAATTGTCCTTATCCCATTCCCAGAATCCCTTGTGGGATTTGGCCTTCAATCCCCAGCTCTCATGGCTCCCATCCATCCCTTTTCATGGAATTTTCCCTCATGGGAATCACCCTGAAAAGGTCAGATCTGCATTTAAAATTTCAGGTGAGGGACCCAGGATTGAAAATCCCAACTTTTCCAGCAGCTGGAGGTTTCCTCCAGCTCCAACACAGCCCAGAGCCATCCAAACCTCTCAGAGCTTCCGTGATATTCCAAGGAAAGCGGATAACGAAGCAACCCTTGGATGTTTTCTCCCTGAAATTCTGGGAAGGGGCATGGACAGGACCCAGAATTCCCACAAGGCGTTTTATTCCCAAAAATCCTGGCTCTCCATGGCTCCCAGAGGGTCCTCCCAAGCTCGGATGCTTCCCTGCTTGTGTCTCCAAGGAGTCAGAACTTTGGGATAAAGTCACCATGGCAACCAAGGCTGGAATCCAGGAAGGAAGGGAATGTTAAATCCAGGAGGGAAGCGCAGCAGCCACGGATCTGCGGGATCCAGGAGCCTCTTCCCAAGAAAAAGGGACACCGGGATGTTCCTCAAGCTTCTGGCTCCGCTTGGAGCTGGAAAAGGGATCCTTGAGGAATCCAGGGAATGTGAGGGGAGCTGAGTTCCTCTGGAAAGGACACTCCGATCCTACAGATCCAGATCCAAGGGATCCTTTTCCATGGGATGGGAAACTGAGGAGAGCCATTCCCAGCAACATTCCAGGGGCAACCTCCCCTGATAAATCCTTTTTTTGGGGAATGCAGAAGGGGCTCCCGGAGCGGGAGCTTCTGGCACTTCCGCAGCAGGACGGGGGAGTCGCCTTCCCCTCCAGTGGGAAAAGCTCAGGATTCCTTGGAGCTGGTTGGATTTCTCATGGAATCCCTCTTCCGGGGGCTCCCAAATGCTCCCAGCCCCCTTCTTCCAGGGGGAAAAAGTCCATCCTCAAAATTCCCTGAATCTGAGGAAGGCAGCATGGAAAACGTCTCCTCCGACAGCAGCTGGGCTGGGATCCGGGAATCCTCCTCAGGAAGAATGGATGAAGCAGAATTCCCATCACGCTGACACAGATGGATGAGCAAGGGTCCTATGACACGGAAAACGTTCCGGGGCTCCTGTTCCGACTGGGAATGAGTCACTTTCCTCCAGGACTGTGGAAAATCCCTCAGCTCTGGGTCTGCCAGGGAACTGGGGAAGGAGATTCCTGGGGATGGAGACCTCTGTGCTTGGATGGGGTGGATGAAGGATCCAAGGAATTCCAGAGGGAAGGAAGAGAAGGGGGAAGGGGAAAGGAAGAGGAATCAGCTGCTGATCAGAGGGATTTTAGGGTTTCCAGGCTGATCCAATCCACTCCCTAAGTTTTCCAACGTTGAAGATCCCACTCAGAGCCTCCGGATGAGGAAATTCCTGCTGCCCATTGCCGGTGTGAATTCCCAGCAGCGCCGGGAATGCACCGAGCCAGCAGCTCCTGCCTCCGGCACGGAGACCATTCCAGACTTTTCCGAGGCAGAGCCGGCTTCTCCCATCCCATGAGATGGGAATTGAACCCGCAGAGAGATGGAAAATCCAATCTCCCAAGGGAAAAGCCGTTGGCCTGGCACATAAACACTGGGAATTCCAGGGGTTATTCCATCAAAACCCGGCACTTTCCTGGTGCTGCATCTATTCCAGAGGTTTCCCCACCGCAGGATCCCCCAGCCCTGCCCATCCCACCTAAACCCAGCCGTTGTCCCACCCAACGTTCGGGATAAAATCCCTTTTTCCTCTGTTCTGTGGCTTCCCAGGCAGCTCCGGAGCTTCTCTTCCTGCTCAGATTAATTACAATCGGCATTCCGGGCGCTAATCAAGAGCTCAGTTGGCTCCCGTTGTCTGTCTCCGACGCCCTCGGCGATTCCGGAGCATTCCAGAGCCTCGCAAAGGCACAGGGATGAGGCGGATGTGGGATCCAGGAGGGAGGGATGGAAAAAGGACCTGCAGCGGGTGCCGGAGCATCCAGGCAGCACCTGGAGCATCAGGAAGTGTCGGATGAGGATCAGGAAGAGGGGATTTTTCATGGAAAACAGGCTCAGACGGGAAGTCTCGGGCTTTTCCAGGATAGGGATGAGCTGCGGAGTGCCAGAGCCACAGGTGAGCGACCACGTCCCAAACATCCCCGGAAATCCCAGCAGCAATTCCTCAGGAGCAGAACAACCTCCTCACTCAAAAACTCCCCTCCTCGGGCTGGTCTGCCGGGAATTCCAGGAGGTGGGAACGGAACCCCGCAGGGAATAAACGCGCGGAGATGCCCCGAGCATCCCAGATCCACCGGGCAGCTCCTCCCGGGGCTGCAGTGCCCGGATCCCGGGGAGTTCCCAGCCCTGGGAGCTCCAGAGGAACCGGGATGGCCGGGAAAGCGCAAGGGCCCCCCTTTCCCGGCCCGTTCCCGCTGCTCCCGGCGGAAGGAAGGGAAATGGGAGCTATTCTGGGAATCCCAGGGTATTGTTTGCTCCTCTGGCCACACTGGGGCTGGAATTCCAGGAGTTGGGGTTTTGATGGATCCGAGGAGAATGGGGGGCGGGGCTGTGGGGGTTTTGGGGTGGACTGCGCTGGGGAAAGTGGGAATGTTGGAATGCTGGAGTGCAGGAATGTGGGAATGTAGAAAAAGAGGGATAGTGGAATGTGGGAATGTGGGGAAACGGGAAATTAGGGGTGTTGGAATACTGGGGTATTGGAATTCTGGAATTTAGGGGTAATGGAATACACGAATACAGGGATATTGGAACATAGGGATAATGAAATATAGGGACAACGGAATTTAGGAATATCAAAATACAGGAATGCAGAGCTGTTGGAATATTGAATTACTGGAATACAGGGCTATTAGAATATCGAGATATTGCCATATTGGAATACTGGAACATACAAGACACAGGGACAAATTAAAGCCACTTTTCCCAGGAAATAAACAGATAAATCAAGAGGAAACTCCCAATTTTTCCAGCTTCCATAGGGATACCAGGAATTGGAGACCTCAGGCAAACCCTCCTCATTAACTATCATTAAGCATTATTAACCTCAGGACTTAATTAATTCACACCCCTGGGTCCTCACCTAGTGCTGGCCACAAAATCCCAAAATTCCAACACCAGGCTCTGAACTTCCCTCTGGATCCCAAACCTGACATTCAAAATATTCCCAAAAATGCCCCAAAACAAGGGAAAATTTCATCCCAACGCCCCCAAACCCCTCCTCGCCCCCAGCCTGGGAACGCTGCTCCCTCAACTTGGCTCATCCAGGTGCAGAATTCCCCCTCCTCCTAGCGCTTCTCCGGCACCAAAAAATCAAAGGATCAGGAATTTGGGTCAGCTGGGACGGAGCCAAATCCCAGCCAGGATTCCTTCAGGATTCACTGGCCATGGGCAGGTCCCAACAGCTCCTCACACCCCTCGGACTTCCAGAGCTGGCAGCAAAGCATTCCTGCAGCTAGGAAATCCCTGGAATTAATCAGTAATTAGACTTAACTGGCCTGGAGCGAAGTGCAATGGCCGGAGGATCCAGAGGGATCCCTCAAAACCAAGCCCTCCGTGGGATTGAGGGATTTCAGCCCAAAAGTCCCAGGATTTTTGGGTTTGGGGGGGTGGGGGGTGGAAATGAGTTTCCACACATTGGGAATATTCTCATGGGAAGGCGTTTTCTGGGTAAAAGTTACAATTTTGGGGCAGCAAAAGCAGCAGCAGCTGGAGAACACGAGATGCAGGGATCCAGGATTGGGAGTTTTATCCCTAAAAATCCAAGGGTTTTATGCCTAAAAATGCCCCTCTGGCCTCCCCATGTTCAAATCCAAGGGATCCCCCTTTAGAGGCTCCCATTAGGACCCCTCAAACCCCCAGTGAAGGGTGGGGGGCTCAGGCCCCCTCTTTGGGACCCCCCCAACTCCTAGTGACTCAACCCTCCTCACCCTCAGGACCCTTTCAACACCCCCAAACCTCACAAGAACCTCACCAAGGGACCTTCAGAGCCCACTCAGGACACCCCAAATTTCCAGCAAGGGCTGGGGTCTCGTCCCCCCCCTCAGGACACCCTCAGCAAAGGACCCTCAGCCTCCTCAGGGCCTCCTCAGGACACCCAAACCCTCACCAAGGGCCGGGGGTCTCAATCCCCTTCATGACACCCTCACCAAACGACCGTCAGCCCCCTCAGCATCCCCCCAAACCTCTCCAAAGACCCCTCAGAGCCCACTCATCCCACCCCAGCCCCCTCAGAGCCCCCTCAGGACCCCACTCCCGCCCTTCCCCGGGTGTGTCCGTGTGTGTGGGGGGCGTTCCCGGGGCCGGGTGCCGGGGGGCTGTGGGTGGGCGGCCCCCCCGTACTCACACCTCCAGGATGCGGTCCCCCTTGCGCACCCCGGCGCGGTCGGCGGCCCCTCCGCCCAGCACGGCGCTGACGTGCTGCAGCGGCGCGTACAGCTCGCCGTTGATGCTGCGCAGCTGCCCGCCCTCGCTCACTTGCCCGCGGACGTTAAAGCCATAACCGGACTCGGACTTGACGATGCGGACGACGCGGGGCCCGCCCGGGGGTCCCTCCCCGGCCCCGTTCCGCGCCCCCGGCCGCGCTTCGCCCTCCTCGTCCGCCATCTTGGCCCCCGCGCACGGCGCGCGTCACGAGACCAGGCCCGCGCCGGCCGCCGTAGAAATACCCGTACCCCCACCTCTCTGCCGCGGGGTGCGGTGGGAAATGGAGTCCGCAGAGCGGCCCAGCGCCGTTAGAGCGGCCCGGGCCGCCAGGGGTGATGGGAAATGTAGTCCGGGGAGAGGGAGAGGCGGAGTGACTGCGCCGCATGCGCTGTGGGCGTGGGAATGGGGATGTTGCCATGGGAACGGGGGCTGTTGTCATGGGAAGGGGGGCTGTTACCATGGGAACGGAGGGGCTGTTACCGCGGGAATGGGGAGTACAGGTGCTGTGGGATCGGGGGTTGTTACCATGGGAACGGGGGGCCGTGACCGCGGGAACTGAGGGGGGTGGGCGTGGGAATCGGGGTGTAGGCATGGGAAGGGAAGGTTGCCGTGCAAACGAGGGGGTGTTGCCATGGGAACGAGGGGGTGTTGCCACGGGAATGTGAGGGTGTTGTTGCCATGGAAACGGGATGATGTTGCTGAGAGAAGGGGGTGGGGTTGTTGCCATGGGAATGTGCGGGTGTTGTTGCCACGGAAACAGGGGGTGCAGTTTCCACGGGAACAGGAAGGGGGTACTGTTGGCAGCGGTGCTGTCGGGTGACGTCACTGTGTGATGTCACAAGTGTGACGTCAAACTGACTCACAAGGCAGCAGATGGGCCCCAGCACTGGGCTGGGGGTCGAGGCCAGGCCAGGCCTGGGGGGCCGTGGGGGGCTCAGAGGGACCAGGGGTCTGTGGGCCCCATGGTCACTCCTAGGGGTCATCACCAGGGCCAGAGAGCTCAGGGGTCCAGGGGTGTCAGTGCCAGGGCGACAGAGGGATTAGGGGGACAGGGACAGGCACACCCCCAGGCCATGTCACCCCCTCCCCACCCCTCCAGAACTGTCCCCCAGTGTCCTCCCCGGGCAGTGTCACTCCCAAGGGAGGTCCCTCCCCGGTGACAAAAAAGGGAAACAAAGACAGAAAAAAGCCCCATACTGGGGAAGTTTGGGGAGTCCCAAAAAATGGGAGGGGAAAGCAGCCCTGCTCAGCTGGAGGGGCTTTGCTGTCACTGGGGAGGGGGACAGGGGGACAGGGGGACCCCCATACCACCCATGGGGACCCCCACTCTTGGCTCCAACATCCCCTGGGACCTCCCACTCCTGGGACCCCCACATCCCACCATGTCCCCACCATGTCCCACCGTGTCCCCATGTCCCTGCCGTGTCCCCACCATGTCCCCACCATGTCCCACCATTTCCCACCATGTCCCACCATGTCCCACCGTGTTCCATCGTGTCCCACCGTGTCCCACCGTGTCCCATCGTGTCCCCAGCCTCTCCCCACGCTGTTGCCGCCCAGCCCCCACCCTGTGCCTCCACCACGTGGGAACGAGATGTAAATTCTCTTCCTTCCCCTTCTCTCAAGAGCCACCACGCTGGGGACAGGTGGCCCCGGCAGTGTGTGACAGCCAGCCCGGGTGGCCAGGGACAGCGGGATGGCTGGGAAGGTGACACTGCTGCTGTGGGGTGAGTGCCCCGGACACGGGCCCTGTGAGGCAGAGAGCAGTGGGGAGGGGACACCGGGGGGCTGTGGGGTCCCCTGATGTCCCCAAGGCCAGCAGAGCCAGTGGCGGACAGAGTCAGTGTCACCCCGGTGTCACTGGGCTTGTGGGGTGGCTGTGGGGACAGGGATGTGGGACAGGGATGTGAGGACAGGGATGGGGACAGGGATGTGGGGACAGGGATGTGGGGACAGGGATGGGGACAGGGATGTGGGGACAGGGATGGGGGCAGAGATGCAGGACAGGGATGCAGGACAGGGATGGGGACAGGGATGCGGGACAGGGATGGGGACACAGATGTGGAGTCTGGTACCCTGGGGCTGGGGCAGGTGTGGCAACAGGGACAGGGGGACAGGAGTTCAGGGACAGGGACAAGGGGACAGGCACCATGCGGATGGGCCGTGTGGACAAAGGCCATCGGAATGTGACCATGGGGACAGGGCCATGGGGATGTGTCCATGGGGCTGGGGGGGAAGAAGGTGACCTGTGCCAGCACGGGGGGCCATGATGTCCCTATGCCCGGCCTGGCCACAGTGTCCCCATGTCCGCCTCAGCCCGGGGTGGCCCCGGTGTCCCCGTCCCCGAGGCATCGGTGCCACCCGGATGTGGTGCGTGGGCGGCTGCGACACAGCACTGTCCCCTGGGAACCTCTCCAAACCTGCTGGGGACCGTCCCCGAGCACTTTCCCACAAGAACCGGTGTCCCCTCGGGGACAGCTCGGGGACAGCCCCACACCCCGCCCCTGAGTGCCCCTGTCCCCACGGTGCCACCCGCAGCCAGCCCTGTCCCTTCTCCCTTCCAGCCCAGACCCTCGGCCTCGCTGGTGAGTCCTCGGGGGGATGCCACGTCCCCGCCCCGCTGTCCCCATCCCGCGCTGGCCCTGGCAGGCTGGTGTCCCCTGTCACCCGCAGGCGCCCAGACCACCCAGCTCCTCGTGGAGCCCCCCTGGAGGCCGGCGGTGCTGTGGGACCGGGTGACACTGACCTGCCAGGGCTCGGGGACCGCCGCTGCCACCACCTGGTACAAGGACGAGCAGCGCTGGTGGCAGAAGGGACCCGACCACCTCCGTGTCACCGAGAGTGGCACCTACCAGTGTGACAGACCCGGCACCGGGATGAGCCCCCCCGTGAGCGTCTCAGACGGTGAGGGGGCTTGTGTCCCCAGCCTGGCACCCGCGGGGACACAAGAGGGGTCCCCGAGGGCTCAGGGTGGGTGGGCTCTGCTCCATGGGTCACTCCCCTGGTGTGACGAGAGCCCGTCCCCTGCACACGGGCACATCCCAGAGCATCCCAGTGACAGGGGACCCCTGGGCTGGAATTGGAGACCCCTGGTGTGTGGGGGTGACCCAATGGGGGGGGTCCCGGTGACATCGGGACCCCACGGAACTCCGCGATGTGATGGGACCCCCTTTTCCCCCAGACTGGCTGGTGCTGCAGGTGCCGGCGTGGGTGCTGCTGGAGGGGGACACGGTGACACTGCGCTGCAGGGGCTGGCTGGACAAATCGGTCACCGAGGTGCGATTTTACCGTGACGGGAAGGATCTGAGGAGGCCCCTCCAGGGGACCGAGCTGTCCCTGTCCCCTCTGCAGCTGCAGCACAGCGGCCGCTACCGCTGCCAGGGCTGGGTAAAACATTGGACCACACCGTGGAAGGACTCGAAGTCGGTGACAGTGACAGTGCACGGTGAGCACCCCACAGCCGACACCCCCACAGCCCCTCCCCAGCCCACTCGGGGTCACCGTTCCCACCCCCGTCTCATCCCCAGAGCTGTTCCCGGTGCCGGTGCTGGAGGGTCCCCCCGAGCCCACCGAGGGGTCCCTCCTGAATCTCAGCTGCCTCAGCACCCCCAGCCCCCTGCGGCCCCGAGCCCGCCTCCTGCACCTCTTCTACCGGGACGGGCGGTTGCTGGGGGGCCCGCAGAGGTCCCCGCAGCTCCTGGTGCCCGCCGTGGGGGTCTCCCACTCGGGGAGTTACAGCTGCGAGGTGCGATCCGAGGGTGGGGCCGTGCGGAAGAGCAGCGCCCGGCTCCGCGTCACGGTGCGCAGTGAGTGCAGGGATGGGCGCGGGGAGCCCCGACAGCCCCCACAGGTCCCCTCCCTGGGGACCCCCAGCCCTGCCTGGGGACTCCCCTCCATCCTTGTCACCTGCCCCGGGTCCCCTCATCCTTTGTCTAGACCCTCCCCAGGTCCCCCAGCTCTGCCCCGGATCTCCTCATCCTTTCTGGAGTCCCTT
>JACBWW010000132.1:100324-119602 GCA_020086605.1 Lanius collurio
GGGGACGAGGGACCCCGAGGGGGCGTCCCCTGGAGGGTGAGGGGACCCCGGGGTGTGCCCGGGGCTGCGGGTGGGGGATCCCGGGCTGGGGTCGCTGTGCCTCGTGGCCATCGCGGGGCCGCGGGAGTCGCGACAGTGGCCGGGGACGAGTGCGGGACCCGCGGTGGCCCCAAGGACCGGAGCGGCCGCAACCGCCGGCCCCAACGGCACCAACAGCGCCCGGTGGCCCCGGGGGCCCGGTAAAGGCAAAATCCGAGGGATGGGAACGGGGTGGGAACAGGGGGGAGGGCCCCCCCGAGGGGATTCCCTGGGCAGTGTAGACCCCTCCCCTTTTGCTGTCTTTTTCCCATTTTTTCTGTCTTTTTTGGGGGTTCTTTCTGTCTTTTTTTGGGTTTTCCGTCTTTTTTGCTTTTTTCTCTTTTTCCTCTCTTTTTTCTTTCTCATTTTCCTGTCTTTCTCTCTTTTTCTCTATTTTTTCTGTCTTTTTCTCTCTCTTGGTCACTCCCAGGGATGCTGGAGGTCCCCTCTTGGTCATTCCCGAGGGTCATGGGTGTCCCCAGGCCTCACTCCCAGAGAATCCGTGGATCCTGGAGGTCCAGACCCTTTGGAGAGGAATTTTGGGGATCCAGAGGTGGTTCCAAGATCCCCCAAAATCCCACCCAAATCCTGGTCACTCCGCCAGGTTCTGGGAACAGGAAAATTCCCAATCCCAGAGTGTCGGGACATGGCCTGATCCTGATCCCATGGAATCAGGACCCAGAAAGACCCCAAGAGACCCAAAAAAAAGCTGGGAAAACCCCCCAAATCTCCCCAAATTCCCAATCTTTCCAACCAACCACAGCTGTCAGGGATTGAAGCAGATGGAGTTTTTTTTTTTATATGAAAACCGGGAATAAAAAATTCCAAGGGAATCCGGAGGGATCCTGGTTGGAGTCTCCCGGGTCAAACGTGGGGTTGGGCAGTCCTGGGCCAGCATTCCTGGGAATTCCAGCCTGTGCCTGTCCCCACCTCACCGGGAGACGCTGATAATTTATGGAAATAAATACAGGGAATAAAACCCAAAATCGCAGGATTCTGACGCGACGCCTGTGCCGGGTATAATTCAGGGGGAAAAGCAGGGAATTCTGAGGGAAAACATGGAATTTTTGGGGCTAGGTGAGGATTTTCCAAGTCCGGGGGTGGTGCTGGAGGTCAGAGGTGGCGGCTCCCAGCTCTTTGCTGCAGGAAGGAGGAATTTTCCTTTGGGAAAAGGGTGAAATCTTTAGATTTTGATTTGGAAAACCCCCCCAAAAAAGGTGAAATCCTGAATCCGTGTCGAATCCTGTTGGGAAAACCCTCTGGAAGCCACACTGGCCACCGGGGACGAGCAGGAATTGAGAGATCCAGCTGGAAAATCGCTTCATCCACGCTCGAGAGGGGAAAAATTCCCGATTCCAACCCGGAATCTGTGCCGGGATCCTGCCCTGGGCGATCCCAAACCTCTTCCCTCGGGAAGGGCTGCAAGTCCAGCAGGGAATTCCAGTCAAACTATTCCAAAGGGGAAGGATCTGGCTGGGCCCAGATCCTGGGATTCAGGTTTCCACCACTCGGATCAGGGGCAGCGGCTTCGGGCCCGGGAGGCGTTTGCTGGGAGAGGGAAAAAAAAGGGAATTTTTCAGTGGGGAAAAAAACATGGAAAAGGGTCTTGGGGAGCTCTGGTTGGGCGCTGGATCCCCAAAAATTCCCACAGGAGGGAGTTGGGATCTGTTGGAGGAGGGAACAACATGCAAAAATTAGGGGGAGATTTCCAGGAGTATCCCCCAGTCCAAGGAATATCCCTGAATCCAAAACTGCATCCCCAACTCCAGGAGAGAATCCCCAAATCCTGAACACCTTCCCTGCTTCCACAGCCCCAAATCCATCCCCTCCTCCCTGTCCGAGGCCCTGCTCTGGATCCTGGCGCTCCCCACGGACCTGCTGACGTATTCCGACTTGGAGCGCGCGCGGGCGCTGAGCCCGCCCCGGCTCACTTGCTGCTCGATCAGGTGCTCGATGCGGTCGTGCATCTCCAGGTTCTGGGAAAAGCAGGGATTTGGGGTCGGGGAGGGAATTGCCAGCCCTCAGGAGCAGGGTTGGGGTTGTCCCTCCGTGCTCGGAACGGGAATTTTTGGGGTTTGGGAGAATTCGGAGTGTGGGAATGGGGCTGGGGAAGCAGGGAAGGGTTTGGGGAATTCCTGTGGGATTTGAGGGGTTCATCCCAGGAAAAGTGAGGCTCAGGGGGACTTTTCCCTCTCAAAATCCCTGGAAGGAGCCACCCAGGGAAGTTTGGAGGTGTCATCCCAGGCATCGTCCCACAAAATGTGTGGATGTGGCACTGGGGACACAGGGAGGCCCCGGCAGGGCTGGAATCGATCGTTTTCCCCACAGCTTTTTCCACACTTTCCCCCACAATTTTCCACCTTCCTGCTCCCAAAAGAGGCCCTTTGGGAGATGATTTTAGGCTCAGCTGGGAATTCCCAGCTGCTCCATTTCCTTGGAAAAAGCACAGGGCTCGGGAGGGCAGCTTTTCCCACCCTTTTTCCCACCATTTTCCTGCTACCCCGGCCTCCTCCACGAGGATCCCGGCCACAATCCTGACATTCCCAAACCAATCCCACCCATCCCAGAAGATCCAAGCTCAGATCCCACCCCACAGAATTCCAGGCCCCACCTCTGCTTCCAGGTAGGAAACTCTTTCCTTCAGCTCCTGGATCGCCACATCCTTGGCCTGGATCACTGTCTTGGAATTCTGGAGCTGCAGTGGAGGAATTTGGATAAGTTGGGACGGTTTGGGTAATTCCCACCTGGCTTTTCCCTGATTTTTCCTTGTTTTTCCCATTACCTGCTCGATCATCTGCCGGACTTTCCGCTGCTGGCTCTTGAGCATGTCATCCAGGTGATGGATCTTCTCCCGGAGCGTGGCCACCTCCTTTTCCAGCTGGGCTGAGCTGGGAAAACACCAGGAAAAAGTACAGCAATGGCTCCCCAAAAAAATGGGAGAGCCCACCTCAAAAAAAAACCCCAAAAAACCAAACCAGGAATTCCCACTCAAAAAAATCCCTGGGAATGCTCATGCCAAAAAAAACCTGGGAAGGTCCATCCCAAAAAAACCCCAGAATGCCCACCCCCCAAAACAAGGGGAATGCACACCCCAGAAAAACCAGGAACGCCCACCCAAAAACCCCAGGAATGCCCCAAATCGCAGCCTTTTCTCGCCAGGTTTTGGGGCTTTTTGGACAATAAGGAACAGAAACCACAAATCCCCTTCCCAGCAGGATTCCCTAATCCCGGAAAACCGCAAGGCCCCGGGAGGAGCAGGAAGAGCCAGGCCACAAGCCGGCCTTCCGAGGATCCCCCGGGACAATCGGACAACCCGAAGGCTCCGTGCCCTCCGGAGATCTCCGAGGGATCCGGAGAACATTTTTGGGATGAATCATCCCCGGGGGTGGAGGGAGGAAGAGCCCGGCACGCCCTCCCCAGGAATTCGGCTGGCGGGATTCCCGGGACTCTCACCGGTCCTGTTGGGCCACTTTGTCCCCTTCCACCTTCCGGAGCCGCTCCAGCTCGGCTTCTCCCGCTTCCATCCGCGCCAGCAAATTCCGGTGCTCCTGCGGCAGAATTCGGGGTTGGATTGGGGTTGGGAATGAGTCGGGATATTGGGAATGAGCTGGGGTATTGGGAATTGCCCCTGGAGGGATTTCCATGGGGATAAATCAGGGCTGGATGGACAGAGGCAGCCAAAGGATATCCCAGTTTTTCCCCCACTAGGATATGGCAATCCCGTTGTCGGGAATGCGGTCGGGAATGCGGCCCCGGAGCCAGCACGGGAATCCCGCGATGGAAAAGGAATAAAATCAGGGAATTGTGAAGGGAGGAGCAACGCTGTGGGATGGTCAAACCCAGCCTTGGATCATCAATATCAGCCTTGGATCATCAATCCCAAAGTTTAGGTCCTCAATCCCAACTCTTGGTCATCAAATCCAAACTTCTGATCATCAGTCCCAACATTCCAATAATTAAATCCAGATTTTGATCCCCCATCCCAACCTTTGGATCCCCAATCCCAGCTCCTGGGATCGATGGACACCCCACCCTTATCCAACCTTTCCCTGCTCCGCTGCCACCCTGTGGATCAGGAACCTTTCCCTAAAATCCACCCAGATCCCTCTGTCCTCATTTTCCTGACATTTCTGGGCTCATCCAGCTCCGACTTTAATCCAGATTATCCCCAAATCCCCCAAAAATTTAACAAAACAAGGCTGGGAATTGTGGGAATGCCCCCGGCGCATTCCCAGGGAAGCTCTTCCACACTTGGGAAAATCCTGTTTTAACCATTCCGGAACATTCCCTGGGCGGGAATTCAACCCCTGGGGGCTCTCCTGGTTCCCAGGGCCAATTCCCGATCCCGAATCCGCTCATCCCGATCCCGTGGCACCTTTTCCATGCTGGCCAGGAGCCTCTGGAGCTCCTCCACCTCCATCTCCTTCTCGGCCGCGTCCTTCTCCGCTCTCCGCAGGGCCGATCCCGCCCGCTCCGCTTCCTCCTGGTACCGCGCCACCGTCCTCTGGAAAACCACCGGGAATGGCTTTCCTTGGATCCCGGGTGACATTCCAGAACTCAATCTTCCTGGAGATCCCTCAAAAAATCCCCGAGGGAAAAAAATTCCTCAGAAGATTCCCCGATTTCGGAGGGATGAGAGGTGAATTCCGTGGAAAAAGGAGATCCTGGTGTTCCAGGGAAAGCTCCAGGGGGTTGTTTTTGGGATCTTCTGGGAGCGCCCGGTCCGTGGGACGGCACCGGGAACTGGTTTGGGGGTGGTGATGGGAACTGGGAGGGCTGTGGGAGCTCGGAGGGGACAGGGGGGGGTCACCTGGCCAGGGAGGGTCATCGGTGGCTCAGGGGTCAGAGGGGACGAGGAGGGGTCACTTGTCCAAGGAAATGGCCTTGGCCACCGGCCCCAGGCCTCCGTGGCCACCGCAGCAGCTCCGAGGTGACAGAGGCGTCCTCAAGGGCCTCTCCGGAGCCACCGAGACCCTCCCTGGGTGCCAAAGTCCCCAAATGCCACCAAACCCCCCAATTCCTGCTATCCCCAAGGCAGCAGGATGGACATCCCGCTCTGTCACCCCTTCCTGAGGGATGGCCACCCCAGGGCAACCTCGGGGACACCTTGGGGCCACCCCAGGGCCACCTCGGGGCCACCAGGACCGGTTGGGGCTGCAGGACAGGGTGGGGACAGCGCTGTCACCGTGGGGTGACGCAGCCGGGCCCTGCCCATCCGGGATCCCAAAAAAACAACCGGGAAGGGCCAATTAATCCCAAAAGGGGCCAATTAATCACGGGAGGGGCCAGTTAATCATGGGAGGAGCCAATTAATCCTCCAGACTCCGGAAAACACCAAAAAATTCCCGAACTGGGGCAAAATTTCCTCAAAAAATTCACTAATTTGGGCAAAATCTCCCCACTAAAATTCCCAGACTGGGACAACAATCCCAAATTTGGGTAAAATTCCCACTTCTTGGCAGGGCCGTCACCTCGAAGGTTTTCCTCTCCAGCTGGTGCCGCTTTTCCGCCTCCTGGAGCCTCCGCAGGAGCCTCTGGGCCGTGTCCTCCCTGTCCTCCTGCCGGGAACGTCCCCAAAGGTCCCCAAATGTCCCCTCCCAGCACCGAGGGGGGTGACCTCCCCAAAAATTCCCCAAATCCTGCCCCAAATTATCCCAAAAAAGTCTATTCCCCCCTCAAAAATTCCACCATTTTCCCTACCCAGAGAAGAAAAATTTATCCCAATATTCCCACTTTTTCCTATCCCTCAAAAACCCCTGGGATTCTTCACAAGGGGTCCAAAACCCCAAAATTTTGGGTTTTCCAAGAGGCCGAAAATTCCCAGAATTTGAACTTTTAGATAAAAACAGAGCTGCCCCCATTCCCAACCCATTCCCAATTAAAACCGGGAATTTCCCTTTGGATCACACCTCAAAATTCAGAGAACACAAAAAATTCCCAAATCAATCCCAAATATTCCCAAAATTGTGGAGGTTTTGGGTTGGAAAAGGCCTTTTTAAAGCTTCTTTCACTCAGACCTGAATTCCACCCCTGAAAATTCGGGAATTTTTGGCTCCCTACCGGATCTTCCCAGGATTCCGCCCGGAGTCGCTCGGGGCAGGAGCAGCTCCCGTTCCGCTTCTCCAGCACCACCTGGAATCCGAGG
The DNA here is from genome assembly GCA_020086605.1 of Lanius collurio. Taxonomy (NCBI): domain Eukaryota; kingdom Metazoa; phylum Chordata; class Aves; order Passeriformes; family Laniidae; genus Lanius; species Lanius collurio. Next base: position 106,548 of record JACBWW010000132.1, read on the forward strand.
GAAAAGTGGAAAAAATTGGGATTTATCCCCAAATTTTTTAATTCCCAGGAAGTGTTCCCCTTTTCCCAAATTTAATCTGATTTATTCCCATTTTTTTAAAGCCAAGGATGTGCTCCCACTTCCCAGTTTGGGGAAAAATCCAGGAATTTTGGCCGAGGAACAACTAAAAAATTCCAGGATCATCCCTGGGAGCTACAAAATACCTCCAGAAAATCCCAAATTTTCCCATTTCCCCCCCCTCACCATTGGAATTTTCCTCTTTTTCCCTCCAAAAAACGGGAATTTTCCCCATTTTCTGTCACGAAATCCCCTCTGAAGTGGTTTTTCCATGGGGAAATTCCATGGGTTTTTTGGGTAATTCCCAAATTTTGTACCTCCGAGTGCTCCTGGAATTCCCGGAATTCCCGAAATTCCTGGAATTCCGTCTGGGTCTGGAGTTTGGTGCTCAAATCTTCACGGAGTTTTTTGAGGGCACTTCCAGCCTGGAAAAAAAGGGGAAGGAATTTTTTTGGGATTTGGGTGGGAAAAGGAGGGAAAAAGGGGGAAAAAATTGGAGTTTTCTGAGATTTGGGAATTCCAAGGGGGAATTCCTGAGATAAAGAGGAGGGAAGGGAATGGGAACAAATAGAAACAAATCCAACTAAAAATGAAAAAGAAAATCAAATTCAATGAAAACGAATGAAAATAAAAACAGACAAAAAGCAGAACTTGGGGGAATTTTGGGGAATTCATGGAAATTTGTGGCAAAACGGGGATTTTAGGGCAATTTTGTGGGAATTTTGGGAGTTTCACCTCCTGGATGTGCCGGACTTCGCTCTTGAGTTGGGTCACGGGCTCCTCGTGGTCGGCACGAGCCTTGAGATAAACCTGAAATGGGATTGGGAATGGGAATGTCCCAAATCCATCTGGGAATGCTGAAGGATCTGGAGCCAGGGAAGGCTTCCCAAAACTTCCCGGGATTCTTTGTCCCCAATTGTTCCCGTTAAATTTGACTTCTCTGGGCTTTTTTTGGGAGGGGTTTCTCTGCCTGTGCTGCTCCCAAGGAGCACATTCCCTACAAATCCTCATGGAATCCCCTCAAAATCCTCATGGAATTCCCCCAAATCCAAACTGAATCCCAAAAAAATCCACCTGAAATTCCCCAAAACCCCATTGCTTCCCTCAAATCCACCTAAAACCCCTCAAATCCATCCCTCAAATCCAAGGAGAAGCCCCTGAGCTGCCGCTCCCACCCCCTCGTCTTCCCAAACAGCCCTGTGGAATTCTGCAGGAATTCTGTGGGAATTTTGCAGGAGATTTGCAGGAATTTTGTTTGGAATTCAGGGGAAAATTCCCCAACAGCCCCAGGGAACTTTTCCCCCCTTTTCCCAGCGGAACGACCCCAAAGCTCCCCGAAGCCCGGGATCTGGGGCACCTTGATGATCTCCTCGTCTCCGTCGTTGGATTTGACGCATTCCGAGGCCAAGGAATTCCCGTCGGATCTCTTGGCCACCATGGCGAAGGCTCTGCCCACGGGCTGCGGGAAAACACGGAGATTTGGGGCAAAAACTCCCGGGAAAGCCGGCAACAGGGATCTGCCACCCCAACTGCGGTGCCTGTGCTGGCATTGTCCCCAAAATCCTGGATTTTCAGGCAAAATCCCAGGATTTTCAGCCATTTCCTCCTGGGGATGAATTGGGGAAAACCATGATCCCATTCCCTGTCCTGAAATTCCTGGATTTTCTCACAAAATCCCATATTTTCACCCCAAATCCTGGATTTTCACCCAAATTCCCGATTTTCACCCCAAAATTCCTGTTTTCCTCCCAAAAGCCCCAAATTTCCCCCCAGATTCCCACATTCTCCCCCCAAAATTCCTGGTTTTTCATCCCAAAGCCCCAAAAATTCCCTTTTTCTTTCCCCCAAAAATTCCCAGAATGATCCCAGAATTCCCGTTTTCTCCCCCCAGAATTCCCATTTTTTCCCACCTTCTGCTTGGGCCGCGGCTCCCCGGGGGGGTCTCTGGGCAGGCGCAGCCTCAGCACTGGCCCGGCCTCCTGAGGGTTAAACTGGGCTTAAAGTTCAGCTTTTAGGTTGAAGTTTAACTAAAACCTTGATTTCCGCGTCGGCCTTGGGCAGGGTTTAGTCCCGAGACTGAGTTTAAGTTCAATTCCAGGTTTGATTCCATGTTAATTTAAATTTAAGTGGAATTTTAAGTTTAATTCTAAGATTAAATTTAATTTGAGTTCTCAGTCTAAATTTAAGTTTGATTCTAAGTTCAATTCTAAGTTTAATCCTAAATTTAATTTTAATTCTAAGTTTAAGTTTAGATTTAAGCTTAATTTAAAGTTTAAGTTGAATTTTAAATTTGATTCCAAGTTTAATTTGAAGCTGCCCTGAAAATCCTGAGGTTTAGGCTGAAGTTTCAGGTTTAATTGGAATTTAATTTGAGGCTGCCCTAAAATTGATCCGTGGGAAATCTGGGAGAAACGGGGGAAAAATCCAGGAAAAACCCAGGAAAAATATTTGGGATAAACCTGGGATAAATCCAGGAGAAATTGGGGAAAAATCCGAGATAAATCTGGGATGAATCCCGGGATAAATGTGGGAACGAATCCAAGGCAAACCTGAGATAAATCCGGAATAAATTGGGGAAAAATACTGGGGAAAAATCTGGGATAAATCCGGGATAAATCCAGGATAAATCCGGCATAAATCCGGCATAAATCCAACCCTTCCCACTTTTCTCCGGCAGGGTTGGGATGGATGAAGGGAAGGAAAAGCAATGCCAGATCTGGACTTTTGGGGGGGATTTTCCAAAAGTTTCCGCAATTTTGGGAAAAAATTCCCAGACTCACCTCTGGATTCCAGGCAGATTTGGGACCTCCAGAATTTTCCAGGGAAGTGAGGGAGTTTTCTGGGATGGGGAATTCTGGGAATTCTGTGGGGCGCCTCATGCTCGGTTCCTGCTGGGAAAAATCTGCCTTGACCCGGAAAAATCCCAGAGTTCCCAAATTCTCATCCCAAGGAGTTTTTCCAGCCTGGCCCACGGGGAATTTTTTTGGGCATTAACTGGGAAATGGGAATTTTGGGAATTAACCGGGGAATTTTTCCCAGCTCCAGGCATTCCCAAAATCCCAGCGGTCCCAAATATTCCAAAGAGGAGCTGGATCCCGGAACGAGGCTGGATGGGATTCCCAGAATTCCTGGAATTCCAAAGCCGGTTTTTCAATGTTTTCCTCCATTTCTTCCAGAATTCCAAACGATTTTTTGGGAAAAGCTTGGTTGGAGGGAGAGGGAATCCCAGAAATCCTGCGAGAAGGAATCCTACAAATCCTGGGATGGGGAATCCCAAAAATCCTGGGAGGGAGGGACCCCTAAAATCCCAGTCCCACCGTGGATTCCAGGAATTCCAAAGCCGATTTTTCCAGCATTTCCCAAAGTTTTTTCCATCTTCCCACCAGATGTTTTTAGGAAAAGCTCAGCTGGAGGAAGAGGGAATCCCAAAATTCTGCCAGAGAGGAAATCCCACGAATTCCAGGGGAGGGAATCCCAAAACACCAACTCCATCCCGGAATTCCAGAGGGAGATTCCCGGTGTTTTGCAACTTTTGGAAATTCTCTCCCCGCCTGGAACGGGCTTGACCCGAGCCCCGGGGGTTTAAAGCCCCGGGAATTTGAGGAATTTCGGTAATTTTGGGAATTTCCGGCCCTTGGAAGCGCCTTCCTGGCGATCCCATTATCCCGAACCGCTCCTTATAAGGCTGGAAAAGCTGCCGGGAATGAGGAATTACCTTCGGGAGGAACTGAGTCACCCCCAAATCCTCGGGAAACCGGGAAAAGAGGCCCGGAATCCCAAGAAAAGTCCCAGAGTTTCCTAAATCCCTAAAAAAGCCGGGATCGTTGGGATTTGGGGCCCCAAAGCCCCCCTTTCCCGGGATTTGGGGCGCCGGGAAGGCGCGGGGCCGGAGTTTTGGGAAGGCGCCAGCCCCGCCCAAGGCCCGGCTGGGAAAACCGGGAAAAGGGCGAAAAAAATCAAGAAAAACTCCTGGAATCCCATCTGGAAAACTCCAGGATGGCCGCGCCCCCCGCAGCCGCTCCAGGGGTTCGCTGTTCCCCAAAATATCGGAATTTCGGGAGAGGGCCGGGGGGAGGTTGAGATTTTTGAGATCGAGCTGGGAGAGATTCCCGGGATTTGCATGGGGAGTCCAAAATCCCGCGATTTAGGGCGATAGGAGGGGCCGGGAAGCTCCCGAAAATCCCGGGGTAGGCTCCGGGTTGGAATTTGGGACCCCCGCCCCCAATGGAAAAGGGATTTGGCATCTCCCGAAGGTTGTCCCGGGAAGGGGAAAGATCCCGGGAATTCCGGGAATTCGGGAAGGAGAGGCCCGGGGATTTTGGGGAGGGGATCGGGAATTTGAGAAGGGCTCCGGGGGAATTTGGGGAGGGGTCCGGGAATTTGGGCAGGGGTCCCGCGAATCCCCAAAGGGTTTGGGACCCCCCCGAAACTCCTCCCAGGAGGGTGGGAACACCCCGGGAGTTCCGGGAAGGGGGGGAAGGAGAGGCCCGGGGAGATTTTGGGGAGGGGTTTGGGGGATTTTTGGGAAGGATCCGGGAATTGGGGAAGGCACCTGGGAATTTTGGGAAGGGATCCGGGAATTCGGGGAGGGGCCTGGGGGTCTCACCGGGGTCTCGAGGAGCGCGGCCCAGCCCTGGAGCCCGTTCATGGCCCCGCCGCGACTGCCGGCGCCGCGCCCGCCTCACCTGAGCGCGGGGGCCGCGCCCACCGAGGCCACGCCCACCATACCTACGCCCATCTGTCGTCGTGGCTGCTTGGGACACGCCCATCTCGGCCACACCCTCTTGGCCACGCCTCCTGCATTGCCTTTTTTGGCCATGCCCTTTTTTGGTCATGCCCGCCTGGCCACGCCCCAAGGGCAGGGAGGGGGGAAATGGGGGGGAAACGGGGAAAAGCGGGATAAAAACGTCGGGAAAAACCGGGATAAAAGCGTGAAAAAGCTGTGGTAAAATTGGGGTAAAACTGGGCAAAAGCTCGGCCCAGAACTGAGACGAAAGTGAGTCAAAGCCGTGCATCAACTGGGCCAAGAAGTGGGGACAAAACTGTGAAAGCCGTGCCAGAACCGTGCCAAAGCTGTGAAAAACTCAAAAAACTGTGCAAAAACTGGGGCAAAATTGTGCCAAAATCGTGTCTAAAGCGTGCCCCCCAGAAATTCAGACTGTGTCAAAACAGGGCCAAAGCCCCGCCCCGGCTGTGCCAAAGCCGTGCCCGGCCCTGCCCGGCCGTGCCAGGGCCCGTGTCGTGCCAAGCCCAGCCCGGGCGTGTCCCCAAAGCCGTGCCAAACCGCACCAAAGCCGTGCCAAGCCACATCAAACCCGCACCCGGCCGTGCCAAAGCCGTGCCAGGCGCTGTCATCGCCCCGCCCGGGGGTGGCACTGCCCGGGTGTGTCCCCAGCCGGGACATTCCCGTGCCGTGAGCTCGCGTCCCTTGGGGACACCCTGGGGACATCCCCGGGGGGTTGGGACAGCGGAATTCCAGGGAATTTCAGTAATTGGGAATTCCGGCCCGCGCTGCCGCCGGGATGTCCCCAAAGCTCCGGGGAAACTGAGGCACAGGGGGGCGGGGACAGCGCGGGCACCGGGGAGGAGCCGGGGCCGGACCGGCCGGGCTGGTCCGGGGGCACCTCCGGGGACACGCCCGGGCCAGGGGAGGGCACCGGGCACGGCCCTCCCTGGGAGGTGACCACAGGGGGGACATGGCCAGAGGTGACCACAGGGGACAGGAGTGATCAAGAATTCTCACCCAGAATTCCCAGTCATTGCCCCCAGGAATCCCTGAGAATTCCCACCCAGAATTCCCAAAAATTCCAGAACCCACGGCCCTTAAACCGCTGGATTTTATTCCAAACAGCTCCAGGAGGAGGCCAAGGGGGAGCTGGAAATAAAAATCCCAGAGCCGGGAAATCCCTGGATTCCCACGGGGACATCGGAGCCTCTGAAGCCACGTCCTGGAGGGGATGCAAAGTGTCCCCAAAGTGTCCCCAAAGTGTCCCCAGGGGGTCCTGCCCCGTCTTCCTTCCTGCTCTCGCTTTGGGAATTTTTTTCCCAGGGAGCAGCCGCATCCCAGGGCTGATCTGGTTGGAAGTCCAGGGCTGATCCCAGAACTGATCCCATGTTGGGACCAATCATGGACCTGATCCCGGTGCTGATCCCGACGGAATTCCCAGGAATCAGCAGGAGCTGGTCTGCAGGTTGGCCTCGTTGAGCAGGGAGGCGATGGCCGAGGGGCTGGAGCCGAATTCCTCATCTGAGCTCAGCCGCTCGTCCTGGAGCGCGGAATCCACAGCTCTGCGCCTGAGCACAGAAAAACCTCCTCAGCCCTTCATTTCCCATGGATTCGGGAGCTTTTCCATGGATTTGAGACCTTTTCCATGGATTTCGGAGCTGTTCCGTGGGTTTCGGGGTTTTCCAGGTGGGAATTTTCCTTACCAGGCCTCCTTTTCCAGGGATTTCAGGCGCTGCTGGAGCTGCTCGTTGAGCTCGTGCTGCTCCTCCAGCTCCCGCTGGGTTTTTTTCCGGGAATTTTCCAAGCGCTCGATTTCCTCCTCGGCCTCGTCCACCTGGCGCTTCAGGGCCTTCACGCGCAGGCTCAGCTGGGAATTCCAGGGATTTGGGATTGGGAATGGGGCCCCGGGCGTGTCCCAGGCCAGGCTGGAGCAACCTGGGGTGGGGGGAGGCGTCTCCTCCCTTGGAATTGGGCTGGGATTGGATGGGATTTAAGGCTCCTTTCCATCCCAAACCATTCCAGGATTCCCTGGGCTGGCTCAGATGGGATTTGAGGGATAAATCCTGGACCCTGGCCCAGGTTATTCCATGGATTCCCCATCCCTGGAAGCTCCAGGGGGGATTCCTGACCCACCTGGTCCTTCTGGTTGCTGCTGCTCTGCCGCTCGTCATCGATCTGGATCGACAATTCCTTGATTTTCCGCTCCAGCTTCCGGTTGGAGGAGAGCAGGACATTCTTTTCCCTATGGGAAATGGGGTGGGAGAGGGGATTCCGTGGATTTCCCATCTTTTGGAGCAGCCTGGGATGGTGGGAGCTGTCCCTGCCCTTGGATCTTTAGGGATCTTTTCCATCCCAAGCCATTCCAGAATTCCCTGGGCTAGTTTAATGGGATATTTGGGATAAATACCAGAGCCTGGCCCAGGTTATTCCATGGATCCCCCAAATCCAAGCTGCACCACCCCAAAACACCATAAATCCCCTTTTCCCATGGAGTTAAAACCCCAACAACTTTTGAACCATTCAGTGGGAAATGGCCCCAAAAAATCCCCCGGGATTTGGGGCTTGGGTTTGGGATTTGGGATCTGGTACCTCTCCTCCGCCTGGAGCTGATCCCGGAGCTCTTCCAGCTGCGATTCCAGCTGGGAAACGCTGGTCCCAGGCCTCTGCTGCCCCTCGGAAGCGGCCAGCCGGTTCTTCAGCTCCTTATTCTGGGAATTAAAAAAAAAAAAACAACTCAATTATCCCAGATTTTTCCCCATTTTTTTTCCCAAGTTTCCCAAAGGGGAGGGCGGGGAATTCCAGGAATTCCTTATGTAACTCGAGGCAGGAAGGGTTTCCCAAGGAGGAGCTAGGGTTGTGTAATGGGAATTAACTGGGATAAACTGGGAACTCTGGGGTTTGTCAGGATCGACTCCATTTTCCAGTGCCAGGATCCTCATCCCTGCAAATCCCGTGGATTTTGGCTCTTAAATCCTGAAAATTCCCCAAAAAAATCCCTGTGAAAGGGTGCCAACTCCTCCGTGTTTTTATTGGAATTCCAAGCGGGAATGGGAATGGCTCCAGGGAGGGTGGATCCCAAAAATTTGGCTCGTTTGGGAATGACAGATTGGGAAGGCGAATCCTGGCAGGAAAAGGGGTGGGAAGCGCTGGGAATAATGGGAATTCTGTTGGAAAAGTACCCTAAGAAAGGGCAGAGAGCCCCAAAAATCGGGATTGGGAATTTTGGAAGGGATAAAGAAAAGTACAAAAAGCAGGAAAACTCCTTGGAATCGTGATCCCATTCCCAGGCATGCTTTTCCCAGAGCTCCTCCTAGAACCAAGGATCCCTCCAGGCCATTCCCGCTGGGATTTGGGGCCTGATCCATGGATTTTCCCAGGATTTTCCTGCACCTGGCGCTCCAAGGAGGATTTGTCACATTCCAGGTCCTGGCGGCTCGAGCGTTCCTGCAGCAGCTCCGCCCGGAGTTGGTCGATCTGGGAATGAGGACACGGAAAATTCTGGATTTTTCACGGATTTTCCATGGATTTTCCTCCCCCCAAAATGTCGGGATCCAGCGCATCCCAAAATTCCTGTTCCCACAGGAATTGGTGACTCCAAATCCCCCCAAAAAGGAGGAATTTGGGGTGATCCCCAAAGAAAATTCCAGGGAAGCTGGGAATGGGTTTTCCAGTGGAGGGGTTAAACTGGTGGAACTGGGATTTCGGGAGTGGGATGGGCAGGAATGGGGTTGGATCCGCAGGGGTGCTCCGGGATTTGTGGGGAAAGGATCCCCTGGGGTGATTCCCGGCTGGAAAAACAGGGAAAATTCCCATTTTATGCCCTGGTCACGGCCTGAAGGGTGGGAATTCCAGGGAAAAGCATTCCTGGGGTGATTCCCGGGTGGTAAAATGAGAAAAGGACCCATTTTATGCCTTGGAATTTTTGGGAGAAAGGAGGGAATAAATGTTGGGAAGAGCCTAGAATCTGTAAGGATTTAATCCCCGAATTCCTGACCAAACAAAAAATTTCTGGGAATTTCCTTTGGGAATCTTTTTTCCCTTTTCCCAACCTGTTCCAATCCCCATTCCCACCCAACTGACCATTCCCAACTGGAATTTTTTGATGGTTCCTTGAGGATTTATTAACAGGGTTGGAATTCCCAGAGGATCTGATTTTTCCCAGGATGAGAACTCCCGAAATTCCCAACATTTACCTGATCCCGGCTCCGGTTCACACGCTCTGTCAGCAGCTCCACCGAGCTCCTCTCCTCGTCCAGCTCCAATTCCAGGCGCTTGGATTTTTCCTGCCAGGAATTTGGGATGGGAAAGGTGCAGATTGGGGCTTGGGAATCCCGAGGGAATGAGGAGGTGGAGAGGGAAAATTCTGGAATTCCAGAGGGAAAGGGATTTGTGGGAATAATGGTTTAATCCTGGGAAAAATCCAGGAATGGTCCTGGGATTTGGGGGGTGTTGGGATGTGGGACAGGGCAGCTCCCACCAATCCATGGGGGAAAAACACTGGGAAAAAACCCTCTGGAATGTGGGAAAAAAATGGGGGAAAAGCCCTGTGGACTATGGGGAAAGGCCTGGAAAAATCACTCTGGAAATGCAGGAAAACACCGGGAAAAAACTCATTGGAATGCGGGGAAACACCGGGAAACCTCAGACCCTAAAACGCTTCGGGAATGCAACCCCATCCCGGCCCTGGGAACGCCGGCTCCGCTCTGCCCCTCCGTGGCCATCTCCAGCACTGCAGGGGAATTTGGGGGGAATTTTTCCCGGGAATTTTTTTTGGGAATTCCCACCTCCAGCGCTTTGGAATGCCGGGCTCGCTCATCCTGGGATCGCTTCCGGTTTTCCAGCTCCTGCTCCAGGTTCTGGAGCCTCTGGAGTAGCAGCTCCTTATCCAGCAGGATTTGATCCCTCTCTTCCTGGTTTTCCTGGAGCGCCTGCTTGAGCCGGGAAACCTGCAGGAAAAACGGGAATTCCCGAAAATTCCCAGCTGGGTTTTTCCCGAAAATTCCCAAAACTCAAGGAAAAAGCGGGTCTGATTCCCAACAAACCTCATCCTGGAGCTTCCCGAGGTTTTGTTGGATTTTTTCCACCTCGGCACCACGGTCCTTGGCCATTTTTTGGGAATCCGTGAGTTCCCGCCGGGATTTTTCCTTTAATTCCTCCAGCTGGGATCGGAGCAGGGCCAGAGAGCTCTGGGATTCCGCTGTCATCTGCTCCAGCTGCGGGAAAATGGGAATTTGGGGATTGGGAATTTTATGGGATGGAGGAAGCAGCCTGGATGAGCCCAAAAAAAGGGATTGGGGTCTGGGATATCAGGAATGGTGATCCTAGGGTTTTATGGAGTTTTCCAGGATTTTGGGGAAGGATAAATCCCAAATGGCTCTGCCCAGAATTCTGGATCTGTGCCCGAATCCAAAGAGGGATCTTGGAGATTCCCATTCCAGGTGTTGGGAAACCACATCCAGGCTCAAAATCCTGGACTTCTCCCCAAACCCAACAAGGGAATCTCAGAGATCCCAATCCCAGGTGTCCCAGCGCTCGCTATCCCACAAAACGAAGATTTTGGGATGGGGAAGCCCCAGAATTCCATGAAAACACCCAGAATTCCACAGAAAAAGCCCCAAACCTCCTTGTTGAGCTTTTCCGTGGAGCGATCCAGGAGCCGCTTCTGCTCCTCCAGCTCGGCCTTGGAGCGCCGGAGCTGCTCCCGCTGGAGCTGCTCCTCCCGGAGCTCCGAGCCCACATCCCGCAGCTCCCGCTCCAGGCGCGCCCGGCCCCGCTCCGCCTCCTCCAGCCGCAATTCCAGGGATCTCTGGGATAAGCGCAGCTCCTGCTCCCGCTCCTGGGATTCGCCCAGGGCCTCCTCCAGGTGCCGGCGCTCCGCCTGTGGGGAGGCAGCCGGGCTTTGGGGGATTTTGGGGGTGGCCTGGGGCTGGAGCCCTTGGGACGGGCGGATCCAGGGGTTTGGGGCTGGATCCATTGGGATGAGGCCGTGGCAGGGGGATCCAAAGGGAGCTGTGGGATTTCCGGGACAATCCCAGTACCTCCAGTTTGGCCACCTTCTCCCGGAGCCGGGCCTGGGCCCCTTCCCAGTTTTCCCCGCGGCGCTCGGATTCCTTCAGCTGCGATTCCAGGCCCTGGAATTCCCGGCTCAGCTCCTCGTGCTGCTCCCGCAGCTCCCCCAGCCGCGATTCCAGAACCTTCCGCTCCTGCTCCGATGCCTCCCGCGCCGATTCCAGGGAGAGCTGGGCCTGGTGGCAGCAGAGCCGGAGGGATTTGGGGATTTTTTGTGGGGATTTGGGGGATTTTTGTGGGATTTTCATGGGATTTTTACAGGATTTTGGGGAGATTTTTGTGGGATTTTTTGGGGATTTTGGGGGGAACATTTGGGGCTGCATCCATTGGGATGTAGAGTGGATCCAGAGGGTTTGGGGCTGGATCCGTTGGGATGAGCCCACGGCCGGTGGATCAGGGGTTTCAGGGATTTTTGTGGGATTTTTGTGAGATTTTATGGGATTTTTTGGGGACAGCTTGGGCTGACCCCACAACGAGAACCCCCAGGGCCCCAAATTCCCAATTCCCACAAATACCTTCCCTGTTCCCACCACTCACCCTGGCGGCCTCATCCCGCTCCTCCTGGAGCTTCTCCAGATCCTTCCGGAGCCTCTCCAGCTCCAGCTCCTGCTTGGAAACCTCATCCCGCAGGGACCCCCGGAGCTCCCGCTCCTTCTCCAACTCCTCTCGTGCTTCCCGCAGCTCCTGGGGTGGCAGAGAGGCAGGAAAAAATCCTGAATTTTGGAGAAACAAATCCCAGAGTTTGGGGAAAAACCCCTGAATTTTGGGGGAAAAAATCCTGGATTTCTCCCACCTTCCGGAGCGCCTCCAACTCTTTGGGATCAGCAGTGCCACTCCGAGCTTGATCCAAATCTTCCCGAGTGGCCTGGAAGCGTTCCTGGAGTTCCCGGAGCTCCTCCTCAAATTCCTCTCGCTCCAACTTCGCCTGGAGCAGCCTGGATCCCAAAAATCCCCAAAATCTCCTTTATCCCAAAATCCCCATCTCAGATCCTGGAACCCCATCCCCGACCCCGTTTTATTGGGATTTAGAGTGGAAAATCCCAGAGAATCCCAAAATTTGGAGCTTCCCAAACCTTCCAGAGCTCCACATCCAGCACCATCCCAGTTTTTTTGGGGAATTGGGATGGAAAATCCTGGAAAATCCCCAAACTCGGAGTTCCCAGAGCTCCAAGACTCACTCCTTCTTGGAATTCCGGAGCTCTTCCTTGTTTTTCTGGGACATTTCCCGCCAGTGCTCCGTCTCCTCCGCGCTCTCCTCCAGCTCCCGCTGCAGGTTCCGCACCAGCGTTCCCAACTTTTCCCGCTCTGATTCCAGGCTGGATTTTTCCTGCATGGAAGTGATGAGATTCCAAAAAAATTCCCTGGGAATTCTACCGAAAATATCCATGAAATCAGCGCTGATCCCATGGAATTTCCAGAGCGGCTTTTCCTGATGTTTTCCCCTCTGGAATAGGGAAAAACTCTGGGAAAAAAAGTCTTTGGAAAACGGGAAAAATCTGGGGAAAACCACTCTGGAATGAGGGGAAAAATGCCGGGAAAAGTCCCATTCCTGGGATGATTCCCAGATGGAAAAATGTGAAAAACTCCCATTTTCCCCCCTGGTCACAGCCCCAGGGGTGGGAATTCCTGGGAAATGCATCCCTGGGAGAGGGACATCGACCCGAAATCCACCTCAGGACCACCGGAAGTGAGAATTTTGGGATCTCAGGACGCTCAGAATTCCTTAAACCAGGGATTTTGGGACACCAGAACCATTTCCAGGACCCAAATCCTGCAGAAATGGAGCTGGAATTGGGATTCTCCAACAGGACGAGTTTGGAGCGGGACAGTGACCCCGAACTCAGAACCCCTTAAACCGGGAATCCCGGGAGCCCGGGACCCATCCCGGAATTCCCGACCTCTGAGACCTCCTCCAGGCCCCTGCGGAGCCGCTCCAGGTCCCCCTGGCACTGCAGCCGGAGCTGCTCCAGCTCCCGGTCGTGCGCGGCCACCTCGTCCTTGAGGGCCCCTCTGAGCGCCGCCAGCTCCCGCTCCCGGCGCCGCCGCGAGTCCAGAACCTCCTCGAGCTCCTGCCGGGACTGCAGCAGCTCCTGGGAGAAATTGGGGGGATTTGGGGGGATTTGGGTGGATTGGCAGAGGTTTTGAGGGTCTTTGGGGGGGGTTGGTGGGGGTTTTGGGGTGGTTCTGGCTCGAGACCGCATGC
>JACBWW010000132.1:129560-148738 GCA_020086605.1 Lanius collurio
GTGAGGGTCTCCGAGGGGCTCTGGGCGGGGGGTCCCTAAAACGGCCCTGGGGGGTTCCCGAGTGGATCTCAGGGGGACCAAGGGGGTGCTGGTGAATTCCCAAGGGGGGAGTGAGCTCCAGGAATCCCAGGGGGGTCACAGAAGGGGTCTCGGCAGATTCCTGAGGGGGTCTCAGAGCAGGGCTGGGGGGGTGCCAGGGGCTTCCCATGGGAGGGACCCAGGATGTGGATGGGGGTGCACAGCCACTCCTGGGGGGCTCCAGGGGGGTCTCGGGGGTCTGCAGGCTGCACCCCACCCTTACCCAGCTGGAAGTTGTAGTGGGCGAGTTGGGCCCGGCGGATCTTCCGTGCCAGGGTGGTCCCAGGGTCCCCGTCCAGGTCGGCCATGAGGCCCTCCCTCCTCAGCGCCACCTGCACCTGATCCTCCGGTGTCAGCGAGGGGCACAGGGGTGGGGGGCCATGGAGGGAGGGGATGGGGGTCAGGGGGTCACAGGGGGGTACAGGGGCAGAGGAGGACATGAAGGGGGTGCTGGGGGAGCACGGCGGGGTCACACACTCACCTCCCGGGCGTAGTCCTCGACCTCAGGGGTCTGTGGGATGACCACAGCCTGCAGTGGGGACAGCCAGAGCGGCCTGGGGGCACCAAGGATCACTGGGGGTCACTAGGGGACACTGGGGAACATGGGGGGAACACACAAGGACAGGGTGTCCCAGGACGGAGGGGTCCCGGGGTTTCAGAAGGTGTCCTGGGCATCGAGTGTCCCTAAAACCAGGGCGTGTCTGTCCCACAATGGGGCACCCTGGGACAGGGGTGACACTGGGGATGAGGGGGCCCAGACATCTGGGGGTGTTTCTGGGAACCAGGGGCTTCCCCAGGGATTGTGTCCCAGGGACTGGGCATAGTCCGAAGCACTGGGGGAAGGACATGGGGTGTTTGTGGGGACGCCCTCACCATCGCCCGCCGCAGCTCTCGGCCAGCACGGCCACCATGCGCTCCACGGAGCCCAGCACGGCCCGATGGACCAGCACCGGCCGCGCCGGGCCCCCACTGGGGCTGGGGGGAAATGGGGGTCAGGGGGGCAGAGGGGCCCTTGCCCCATTCCTGACACTCCCCAAGTCCCCAGTTCTGCCTTCCCCACCCCAATCCTGACACTCCCCCAGCCCTGTGTCTGTCCCTCCCAATCCTGACCCCCCCACCCCATTTCTGTCCCTCCACCCCAATCCTGATCCTCCTCCCAACCCCCAGTTCTACCCTCCCAATCCTGACACTCCCCAATCCTGCTCCCCCAGCCTCAATACTGATCCCCTCACACCAACCCCCAACTCCAATCCTGCCCCAACAAATCCCCTAATTCTGCCCTCTTGTCCTGATCCTGCCCCATTCCCAATACCTGGCATATTCCAGCTCGAATCTCTCGGGCATCTGGAAATCCAGCTGGATGGTGCCACATTGGTGCTGCCGTCCCAGAGCATCCTGGATCTGGATATCGATCTGTCAGGAATAAAAGGGAGGGGGGCTTCCAGAAGGGTCCTGGTTTGCCCACTTTGGGGATCCCCCCTCCCCAAAACCCCTCACCTTGGGTCCATAGAAGGCGCCATCCCCCGGGCTCAGCTCCCAGGGCTGCCCAAAATTCTGCAGGCTCCGCTCCAGCTGCTGCAGGGGTGGGGTGGGAGGGTCAGTGGGGCACAGTACAGGGGGGCACAGTACAGGGGGCATCATCACACCTGCTCAGCATGATCCCAAGTTTCGGGGTCCCCCAGGAATCCGTCGGGACGTGTGGCCAGGGCCAGGCGGAAGGAAAAGCCCAGGACAGCGTAGACAGTCCGGATGAAATCCAGGGAGGAATCAATTTCGCTCTCCAGCTGGGAAGGGGGTGTCAGGGGCACAGGTGATACATTCTGGGGGGCCAGGAGGGGTCAGGGGGACAGGCACCTGCTCCAGCGTGCAGAAAATGTGGGCATCGTCCTGCTGGAAGCGCCGGACCCGCGTCAGCCCTGTCAGGGTCCCGGGGGGCTCGTTGCGGTGCAGGACCCCGAAATCCGCCAGGCGCAAGGGCAGCTCCCGCCAGGAGCGTGGCCGGTGGGCGAACATCAGGCTGGGGACGGACAGATAGACAAGCAGAGGCCCCAGGATCCCCCTGGGCACCCCAGGGCCTCATGACTCACCAGTGGGCTGGGCAGTTCATGGGTTTGAGGGAGAGGGTCTCAGGGGTGGCAGGGACAGAGAAGATGTGGGGGCTGTAGTGCTGCCAGTGCCCTGAGAGCTCCCAGAGCCGGGGGCTGAACAGGTTGGGGGTCACCACCTCGCTGAAGCCCCTTGCCCGGTACTCGCTCTGTGGGGACAGGGATGGGGAGGACATCAGCTCAGGCCCACAGCATCAGTCACAGGGTGCAGTGGGGTCTGTGAGAGGCACAGGCAGGGTCTGGGTGTCACAGGGGGCACAGCAGTGGCAGGCTGTAGCGGGGACGGAGTGCAGGGGGTCTGGAGGATGCGGCAGGGTGACGATGGGGTCAGGGGAAGCCGCACCCGGATGAACTCCACGAGGGTGTTGTAGACGTGGGCGCCGCGGGGCAGGAAGAAGCAGCTGCCGGGGCTGAACTTATGGAAGAAGAAGAGCTCCTGGTCCTGCAGCAGGGAGGGTGTCACCGGGGGGTCCCCGTGGCTGTGA
Organism: Lanius collurio; assembly: GCA_020086605.1. Taxonomy (NCBI): domain Eukaryota; kingdom Metazoa; phylum Chordata; class Aves; order Passeriformes; family Laniidae; genus Lanius; species Lanius collurio. The sequence continues at coordinate 132,229 of JACBWW010000132.1, forward strand.
GGGACCCCCCCGGCCCCTGGCAGGGCTCACCTTCCCAATGCGGCGGTGGTCCCGCTGAGCCGCCTCGTCCTGCGCCTGCTCCCACTGCTCCAGGTCCTGAGTGCTGGGGAAGGCCACAGCGGCCACGCGCTGGAGTGACCGGCCCCCGGCCCCCCCCCACAGAGCAGCCGAGCTCTGCGGGCACAGGGGGATGTCAGCGGGGCACGGGGACCCCCACCCAACACCTGCTGTATGTGGGGGACGTCAGAGGGGCACAGAGACCCCCACCCAACACCCACTGTACAGGGGGGACATCAGCAGGGCACAGGGACCCCCACCCAACACCCGCTGTATGTGGGAGATGTCAGAGGGGCACAGAGACCCCCCACCCAACACCTGCTGTATGTGGGGGACGTCAGAGGGGCACAGAGACCCCCACCCAACACCCGCTGTACAGGGGGGACGTCAGCGGGGCAGGGGGACCCCCACCCAACACCCGCTGTACAGGGGGGACGTCAGCAGGGCACTGGGACCCCCATCCAACACCCACCGTGAGCACACGCAGGGCTCCGATCAGCCCCGTGTGCCGGAGCAGGGGCCCGCGGCAGAGCTGGAGCAGGGGGCCGCATCTGAGGGATGAATGGACAGATGTGGGGACAGCTGTGGTGACCCATGGCCCCTCCAGTGTCCCCTGTGCTCACCTGTAGACCGTGGCCGTGGGGGATGTCACCTCCTCGAGCTGCTCCAGCTGGAAGCTGTTGTGCTGAGAAGGGACAACAAAGAGGTGGGTAACAGCGGGCTCGGTGACCTTAGAGGGGTTGACACTGAGGGGGAAGTGACACTGCACTGGGGGGAAGGACCAAGGCGGCGACAGTGCTACAGGTAACACCAAGCAGGGGTGAAAGTGGTCCCGATGAACATCACCTTGGTTGATCCCAAGCAGTAGGGTCCCAATGTCCCCAGGCTGGCCTCCCATAGCCCATCCTGAGATGGGGAGCAGGTCTCACCTGGAGGAGCTCGGCCAGCTGCTGGCGGGTGGCCTCGAGGCGCTCAAAGCGGTGCCGGGCACGGGCAAATGTGGCACAGGCCTCCTCCAGTGCCGGCAGCTCCGCGCTCTGCACCGTCCTGGGGGCACGGGGGCACGCTGGGGACACGCTGGGGACACCCCGAGGACCCCGCGGGCACCACGTGTCCTCCACCCTACCTGCTGCCCATGTGCACGTCGCAGAAGAAGCCGTCCTCGGTGGCCCGGGTGCTGCAAAGCGTCGCCCCGAAAAACTGCTCTGCCACTGCCCCCAGGACGCAGGCGCTGGAGCGCCAGAAAGCCTGGGGGGGACACGGGGGACACAGGGGACGCGGGCTGTGAGCGCAGCGGGGCGCAGGCCCGGCACCCCGGGCCCCCGGGCTCACCTCCCGCCCCTCGGGCGTGGAGAAGTCGAGCAGCTCCAAGTCGGTGTCACATTCCAGCGGCCGGTCCAGGTCCTGCACGGTCCCGTTCACCCGGGCCACCAGCGCCGCCTCCGCCAGGCCAGGCCTGCATGGACAGCAGGAACCCTTGGAGACACCAGAGACCCCTGTGGGGACCCCACAAACCCTGCGGGTACCCTGCGGGAATCACGGGGACCACCCTCACAGTGGGAACCATCGGGACATTGTGGGGATCCCGTGAACCTCCTGGGGACTCCGTGGGGACATTGAGGACACGGTGCGGACCCTGCGGACCTTGTGGGGACACCCTGAAGGGCCTGGGAACTTTGACAGGACACCGCGGGGACCCTGGGGACACCCTGGGGACCCCCCTACGCCGTACCCGAGCTCCGCTGCCACCTGGAACGGGGTGGTTTGCAGGGCCCGGCCGGACAGGCGGCGCCCGCCGGGCAGCTCGATCCGGATCGGGGTCCCGGGCGGGAGGCAGCCGCTCCCGGCCCCGCCGCCGGCCCCATCCCCCGGCCGGTCCCACCGCTCCGCCGCCGCCGCCCGCAGCCGCTGGAAGAGCCGGAGGCGCTCGGGGTCTGGCCCGGACACCTGGGGACGGGGATTACCGGGGGGTCACCAGGTCGCCCTGGGTGTTACAAAGCCAGCGGGGCCTGGGGAGGGGGGGGGAAGGGGCGGGGGTGGTGCCGGGGTCCCCCTGGGGCGGCGGAGGTTCCCGGGGGTCCTTCCCGAGCGCACCCGGTGTCGCCGCGGGGCTCCCGCCAGCAGCAGCCGCGGCCCGGCGCGTGCGGCCATAGCCGAGGCCCCGCCCCTTCCGCCGGAACACGGCACAGACGCGGCTCGGGCCCAGCCGGGCTTCTCAACCCCGTCCTCCCCCCGCGGAAGCCGCGTTGGACTCGCCCGCCCGCACGGGAGCGCTGCGGACAGGACGGAACCATGGAGGGAGCGGGGGCTCAGGCCCACCGCAGGCCGGCGGTGTCCGGAGCGCACGCGAGAAAGAACGGACCCGCCAGCGGCTGGTTTGGTACTTTTTATGCAGATCCTGAAGCCCACACCGGTATCAAACAGGTACGATGGAGGCAACTAAAAACCAACAAAAGATACTTAAAATAAATCAAGTAAAATCCCAACTTCATATAAAAGCCGCGGGGGCGGCCCTGGGTGGGGGGGAGACCCCCCTGAGCCACCCGCCAGGCTCCGGCTGCGCGTGGTGAACGATCCCAGCGGGAATTAAAAAGTGATTGTTATATACACACACATAGAAAGTCAACAGTGATCCCGGGGGAAGAAAAAACAAAACAAAAAAACCAAACCAAAAAAAATCAGAAGATCCCCAGATCAACCCAAACCCAACCGACAGTCTTCCCGAGCAGGGAGGGTGGGCTTGGGCCTCCTTGCTGCCAGCATCCCATGGAGCTCCAAGGTGGGTTTGGGTGGGTTCAATCCTTCTTGCCTCGTTTTGGTGCTTTTGGCAGACAGGAGGAACAGGGGGGTGTCTCCCCTCCCTGCAGCAGCAATTTGGGGATCGGCTGAAAACCAACACCCCAACACCACTCAGTGCTCCTCTCGAAGCATTCAGAGTTGTTTTTCCTTTTTTTTTAATTTTTTTTCCGTTTTTTTCAACTACTACTTAAGTTTTTTATTTAACAGCAACGTGGCTTCCTCTTGTTAAAACATTGGTTTGTGTCTGTTTTCTTGTCTCACCCAGTGCTGGGGGGCTGGGGGTAGAACCAACCAAAAAGTACAGAACATTTAATTTAGGAGAAGGTTACAGGGGTCTCAAGGGGAAGAAAAAAGAAAAAAATAAAACAACAGCAACAAAAAAAAAAAAAAAAAAAAAAAAAAAAAAAAAAAAGAGAGAAAAGGAAATGAAAGGGCAGCCCCGGGAACTGGGCAGCTGCTTCAGTACCGGGGAGGAAAGAAGGGGCGCTTAGGGGTGAAGAAGGGGGCCCCCCCCCTTCCGAAGGGCGGCCGCGGCCGCTTCAGGCTCTGGAAGGGGTCTCTGCCGCCAAAGGGCTCCCGTGGGCGGAACTCGGTGCGGGGCGTGCGGAGCAGGACGGAGCCGCGGCCCCCGGGGTCCCGGTGGGCAGGGGGGCCCAACCCGCGCGCAGCCCCCAGCTGCTCCCGGGGCAGGGGGCCGGGCCCCGCGGGGTCTCGCGAGCGGGACAGGGGGTCCCGCGGCTGTGCCGCCCCGAAGTGCTCCTTCAGCGTCCCTTGCATCGTACCATGCTCCTTGGGGAAGGCGCCGGCGCCGTGCTCCAGGGGGGGCGGCGCGGGGAAGGGGACCCCACTGTGCTCCCCGGCCGGCGGCGGCTGTGCGGGGAAGGGGACCCCGGCGTGCTCCCCGGGCACCGGGGGTGGCGGGGGTGTGGGGAATGGGACCCCCGCGTGCTCCACCGAGGGAGGCGGGGGGACGCCGTGGGGCAGCGAGAGCGGCGCGGGAGTTTCCTTGGAGAAGGGGTTGGCGTGATCCACCGACGGCATGCGCGGAGGAACCGAGTGATCCCTCGGGAAGAGGCCGCCGTGGTCCTTGGTGGGAGTGGGCGGGGGCACGGTGGGTGGCCCCACCGGGTCCCGTGGGAAGGGGTTCCCGTGCTCCAGGGGAGGCGGTGCGAGGGGCGGCGGCGGCGGCAGGTGGTGCTCGAAGGCGGGGCTGAAGTTGTTCGTTCGGAAGTTGTTGACGCTCTCTGGGAAGGGCGGCACATGCTCCTTGTAGGGCGCCGGGAAGCCACCCATACTGGGCAGCTCTGAGGAGCCTGAGGGCCCGTTGTCAAAGGCGCTCCCGCCACTGCTCAGCTCGAACCAGCCCGCCCGGCTCCCCTCACGCCCGTGGCCCCGACTGCCCTTGCCCAGCACCCGGATGGACTCCACGGTCTGGATCGGCTCCCCTGACATGCCCCGGCTTGAGGCGTTGTGGTAGCCCAGCGTCTCGATGGGGGCCCCCTTCTCCTCAGTGCTGTCGGGCAGGTCCAGGCAGGAGGAGGAGACGCGGGTCTCGATGCGGTAGTGCTCCTCCGGTGGCTGCGGCTCGCCCTTCACAGCCCCGGACAAGCTCCCCACCTCACTGGAGCTGCTTTTGGGAATCTGCCCAAAATGCTTCTCCTCAGAGGGCTTCCGGGAGGCGTTTTTGAGCATGTTCTTGAACTCAATGGTGGAGGTGGTAGAGATGGAGGAACCCATGGGTTTGTCCCCGCCCACCGCAGGTGGTCGGCTGGCGGGGCTGGGGAGGGCGTTCTGGGGGCAGAAGAGCGAGCGGTGGGGAAGCGCATGGGACGAGTCCGAGTATTGCTTCTGCGGGAGGCCGGGTTTGGGCAGGGTGTTGTGGTTGGAGTCCGGCGTGAAGAACACATCGTTCTTGCTGGGCGACGGGGACCCATCCGAGGCTGAGTCCTTCCCCCTGCGGCCGTAGCTCCCAAACATCCCTGGGGACGAGGCCAGCGGGTCGCAGCTCTCGCTCTGATCCAGGATAGACCTCATGGCCGGGGGGAAGGACGGCTTCACACCAAACTCCTGTGACCGCTGACCGTAGCTGGACAGCACCGGCTGGTACTCCGCAGAATCTGGGAGTTTACTCGATTTCAGGATAGATTTGACTGGCTTCTTCTCCAGGTTCAGCATGGCCGAGGGTGGCGGCCCGGAGTAGTCGAAGTCACGGTAATCCTCATCTTCTTGGAAAGATGTGTCTGGGTAAAACTTCTCCTGGGAGGAGTCCATCAGGGAGGAGGGCATCTCCCTGCTGTCCGCAGGTGGCTTGTACAGGCTGGCCGGAGACTCTCTGCCAAGGCCGAAGGGCCGGTAGCCGTGCACGGAACTGGGAAGTTCTTGGGAATATCCATCATCCCGGCCCTGCAGAGGCGACCTTGTACTGCTGGGAGTTGAAGAACCAGGGCTCATGATTTTCGACAGCAGGGAGATCGTGTCAACGTTGCTTGATGTCGGCTTGTCCATCATCTCGTCCTGGGTGGGCGTCCCGCTGCGCTCGTCACGCACCGGCGTTCCGTCCACATTGTCCATTGAAGTGCTGGTGGGACCACGCTGGAAGTCAGAGGTGTGACTCTCTGTTGCCATGCTGGACCCCAAGCTGCTGAGGATGGGAATATTCAAGTTCAGGCCACTGAAGCCAGGATTTCCCTTCAGGAAATTGTGTATCTTCATCTCCAAGCTGGGAGAGGGGGGTTCTGATTCCAGCTTGGCTTTTGAAATCTCGGAGGACTGACCCAGTGAGGTTTCTGTTGGCAAAAGGGAGGAAGGACTGGTAGGGTGGGAACTGGAAAATCCCAGGGAATTGGTTGGTGGCTTAAAACCAGAGCTTGACAGTGCTGGGGTATGTCCGACTGGAGCCTTATTGACTGAAGTGGAGGAAACCTCTGTGGTGGTCGAGTTTGGAGAATAACCAAAACTTTTGGCTATAAAGGACTGTGGATTGGAAGGAACATTTCTCCCCTTCATGCATGGCACGGTCGTGTTGGCTGGCGATGCCGAGGTGCTCTGCGAGGCGGCTTCTCCTGACTGAACGGTGTTCCCAGCCACGCTCTGCAGCAAGGACGACAGCCCTGGAAAACATAACTGCCATATCAGCTACTGAGGGCAGAGGCAAATCACCCTAAGCCACTGCCACAGGAAGGCTCCTGTGTTCGCACTCAGGATGCCGTTCTGTAACACCCCCTCAGGCTCTGGCCATGACAAGGACTGCATTCTGCTGCATTGACAGTAGCACCCAGTAAGGTGCAACCCTTGGATTGATCACAAATTACACCATCAAGTCAGGTGGGTAAGAGTCTGGTCTGCAGCCAAGAGTGGGACGCCCTGCCCTGCTGGCCAGGTGACCCTGGCAAGGCACCAGAGCAGGAGTAAAACCTCTGGGAACCTTTCTGCACATAGAAAACACAGAGACCTCTTGGTCTTCTGTCCTGCTCGGGAGCCTCACAGGGAATGTTCCAGACACACGTGCTTCAGCCGTAGCACAAGCAGGCAGCGCAGAGAAGTGGCAGATCTCACTGGTCCATGACACCTGTGCTACCTGAGAAGGACCGTACACGCGTGCCACACACGTAAACGTTCCAGTGAAGTTTTCCTTCCTCTGTTCTCACTTAGGACAAGCAGAGCAGTATGTTTCAGCCCGGCCACTACCCTCAAACACCTGCCAGCCCTCCCCCAACACCCACCCCAGTACCTTGCAGTGCTGGCGCCGTCTGAGTCTGGGTTTTGGAGAGAGCCGACAAAATGCTTTCCGGAGTTATCTCGACTTTGGAGAGAATATTCGCTAATGGATTCGAAGGAGCGGACGGGGTTCCCAGAACAGGAGTCTTCAGGCCACTGGTGAGAGCTGTGGGGCTGGTCGGTGTCCCTGGCGAAGGTCTCGAGGCAGGACTCACACCTGGGGTGGGAGCACACACCACTCACCTGTGCTGCTCCAGCAACGCATGTGCTTCTGACTCAGGTCTCCCACAGGCACAGCTGAGCACGAGCAAGGAGAGGCTCAGGAAGCGACACCGTGTGCCAGAGACCGAGCCTGACCTCTTAGAGCAGTAACCCACTTACCACCCAGCTCCACCAGTGGCGGCACCCACGGCCTGGCTCAGCACTCACCTGTGCTTTTCATCACTGACGTCAAGCTGCTCAGGATGGAGCTGATCTTGGCCAGGTCCACGTTGGCCAGGTTGGGCAAGGCGAGTGCCGGTGCTGGAGCAATGGGAGCTGCGCTCACCACCTTTGGAGCCGGGGGGGTTGGAGGAGCTGTGGCCGGTGCCGTCACCGTCCCTGAGGCTGTGCCAGCCACAGCAGCCGATGGCACCGCTTTGGGGACACTCTCAGTCTTGGCGGGGGCCGGGGCTGGAGCAGCCTGTTTGTCCTTCCTCTCCTCCACTGCAGCAGAGAGGGTGGAACAAGAGCAGAAAGGTCACTCAGTCCCCTGAAAAGACTCATGGTACATCAGTTCTGATTCCCACAGATGTACAGACATCTCTGCTAAGTGTTTAAGGAGATGGAAATGATCGCAGCGGAACTGGGGACTTCCCTGCTTGTGCCAGGAGATCCAAACCCAACAGCCCCAGCCCACAGCCCAGCACGGGCTTTGCGCCTCCTCCACATCCCAAGTGAGGCTGGAGAGCACTGGTTTGTTCTGCAGTTCCCCCACGCACCGATGATTTTAGACGTATCGTCCTCCACATCAGAGAGCTCCATGTCTTCCACGTCCCGATTGTCTGTCGCAGCCTCTGGAGAGACCATCTTGCGGCTTCCAGCTGCTGGAGACCGGCTGCTGTTCTCCTCTCCCATGCCCTGGAAAGGGGACTCGGAGCCTGTCGGAGATGGGGCGTCCATGCTGGGAGAAGGGACCGGAGACTCCTCGGGATCAGGAAGGGTTGCTTTCAGCTGGTCCAGCTTTTTCTTCAGATTGCTTACTCGATTAGCAAATGTTTTATAGGCCTGAAGAAGGAAGGACACCAGACTGGGGATCTTTCACACCTCAGTCACTCCCTTGAGGAAGCAACATGCAGCCTGAGAAAACCAATTCCAAATCCCTGGACCCTGCAGTGGTAAGAACTCGGCTTCTCCGTGGGACTCACAAGGCAAACCACAACAAGTGGGGAAAATAAAACCTTATTCCACTGACTTAAAACAATTTTTGTAACTCCCCCGGTGTTTTAACAAATATGTTCTGCCCATTTGGGGTTTTTAGTAGGGTCTGGAGGGTGTTGGATGTGTTTGTAACACTTTACTACTGTCCTTTCTTCGCTTGTCTAGCTCCCACACAAATCACAAGTTTCTAGAATTCAAGATTTGTCACACTAACTGTAATTTTGCCCCATTAAAGAACCTAGAGGTGCTCCAAAATTCCATCAACACACACAACCTGAGCTTTCAACTGCTGGATTTTGAGAGCATATCCTTGTCTTTCCCAAAGCCTCAATTCTACCCTCTTTGGAAACCACCCATACAACAATCCTATCAACTTTTTAATTTGGGAATAGAGAGGTGAGGCATTTTCCAGCCTCCAAGGAGCCCAGTGAACACAGGCAGATGCTGTTCCACCTGTAGAGGATCCAGAAAAGGCACACTTACATTTGCTACCACCTTGACTTCTTTGTACTGTGCCTCATAGAATATCCCGGCGTTCTCCAGTGCCTCAGTGAGCGAGGGGCCGTTCTTCACTTGCTTGTCCAAGCCATTGACAAATTCCTCCAGCTTTGAACTTGCTTCTTCAAACTCCTTAGAGAACTTCTTCCCTCCCGTTTTATCTGCAGGGAGACGAACACCACAGAAGTGAGCTGCCACGTGCCACGGAAGCGTGGCCTCGATAGCAGCACCCGGGATATCGGGACAGCGAAGCTGTACACTTCCCGACCACCCTGATCATCCACTGGGATCTGGCAAGGAGGAGGCCTGGTTGCTGGCAGAGTGTTGGTTTTCAGCCAGTCATTCACATGGTCTGAGCTCTGCACCTGAGAGTTCCCATGGAGATTCAAACTAACCAAGGTTTTTGGCTCCTGATTCCTGGTTCTTAACCCCACTCTGAAATTGTGGTATTTTCCATCTCGATGGAACTGAGGAGCTCCCACAACTCCTTGGGTGCCCTCGGGGCTTTACCTTTCAAACACTTGAGTGTCTCGGTGCTGCAGACGTCCACCCTCATAGTGGAAAGCTGCTTCTCCTTCAGCTCTATCTGATCTTCCGAGCGCTTGTACAGCAGCAGCTCATCAATGAGGGACTGGGGCTGGAAAAAAGCAAACAGGAAAAGCCTCCTCATCACATTCCAGGGAAGAGAAGCCCTGTCTCTGCTCTGGCTCCAGACTGCTTCCAAGCGAGAGCTAACCCAGGAACCATGTGGATCCCAGGATTTTTAACCTCAAATCTCACCATCAGCAAACCTGGGCTCAGGCAGGAGCTGCAGTTACACAAATCTCCTGGTTAAGAGCAGGGACAGGTCTTTGCACTTCATGAACGTGTCCCCCTCTGTCAGGGGAACGAATTCAGACCAATTTCTTGCCACTCCAAACTCCCCTTCACAAGGATGTCCTGAGCCTGCCTAGACCCCTCCCCGTGTCAGCCCCGTGGGTGTCACAGCCCCCATGTCACAGGTGGCTCTTCGGCCTGGGGTCACCCCACATGCAAACCCCCAAGCTGGGGGTCAGTGCCATGGGTCACTTCCACTCACACACTTACTCGGAATTCAGCGACAATCTTGGACTTCAGAGCAGCTTTTGGATTGGTGGAGGCTGTGGAGATAAAAGGAAAATTGTGAAGAAATCAAGGAACCACATCCTGATGAGAAGTCAGTCACAACAGGCAGCCTAAGAAATGGTATTTTAAGATAACTCCATGTGTTGCCCATCACATCCTCCCCTCCATGCATGAGTCCCTCAATGCTCCAGGCTCCTGGCAGCTCACGGGGACATGGACACACGCAGCTGGATTGGGACCGAGCTCAACAAATGACACTGCTGCTTTTTAACATGCTCTTAACGTTTCCTGGGCACACCTTTTCCTCAGGAAGACGAGTCCCTCCAAAGATTGATCTCACAGCCTTATCCAAGGAGTTACAGCTCTCTACAAGGAAGGGAATGTTATTCCCCAAGTGCCAGACCTGCAGCTGACATGGAGCCCAGGTTTCCTGTGGGCAGGGTCTCCCCTGGGAAATTCCTAGGTCTGACCATGCCCAGAGCCTTAACAACTGTCACACCTGGTTACAGGGTGGGGGGACGAGTCCTGCTGGCAAGAGACTGAATCCATCAGATTCTGGACAAAACAGGAGAAATAGGAAAGAAGAAGTAAGGAGCTGATGAGAAGCAAAGAGCTAAACCCTCCGTCCATGCTGGATACAGTTCTGTCTGGGAAACCAGCTTGTGGTGGTAAGCCCAGCAATAAACACTCCCAAACTCTTCTGTCCTTCTGATGTCACCCTGTGCCTCTCATCACACCTGATGTCCCACACATCACACCTGACATCTCACCACCTCTGTGGGGACCACTCAGGGCTTTGGCGCAAAAGGAGATCATTAAGGTCGCTCTGTTATAATAAATTCTCTCCTGCTGGTCTGAGTCTTGGGCTGTTGGACTCCCACATCCTGTCCCTGCACTCCCAGCTCCAGGTGCCTCCTCCCAGCCCAGTCTGCTGAGGCAGGAGTGTTCCTGAGCACAAAGGGAACGTCCACCTCCTGCTTCTCTCTTCTTTCCATCTCTGACCAGTCTAAGACCAGTTTCCAAGAGGTTCCACCAGTTATCTCCTCTCTTGTCCACAACCTTTGCTCTTGTATTTTATTTCTGCCTCGCTTCTTTCTTTACAAAGTAGTTTTCTACCAACACCTCCTTGGTGTGCACATCTTGGGGCCCTTCTGAGCTGCAGGCTCAGCCCTTCTGCTCCTCGAGCAGCCAATTTCTGCATTAGTGCACAGAGTTCACAGTGGTTCCTTACTTTGTGTTTTCTTCCACGGCTTATTCGGTTTGTTCAGAGACTCTTTCAGCTGCTTCTGAGTTTTGAAAGTGGTACCTGGAAAACATTTCATTTTTGGCAGTCTGGCATTATGGGAGTCCTGTCAGAATCTGGGTTTTGGTGCCATACAGTTGCACGGTGAAAGAGTGAACAGAAATTTGTTTTAAAATACCTCGACCAACTTCCTTAGAGGAGCTGCTGGATGCCCAAGAGAACCTCAGTTTACTCAGGAATGCAGCAACCTGGGGGTGGTCTGCCATTTTTAAATCAAGTTTCTGTTTGCCCTTGCACTAAGACAGTTCAAAAATCACAGTAAAAAGGGAAAACACAAGGAATCTAAAAATCAAAGTCTTTAGGGAGGCTGTAATAGAATCACCATCGAACAGGCAGCGGTGCCCCTTGGGAAAGCAGCCACAATACCTGATTTACCTGAAAACTCACAGACTTGTTTTCAGGTTACAGAAATGAGGGATTTCAGAGCAAAAACACAAATGTCAGTTCTCAGCATGCAACGCCTGGCTGAAACCTGTCCTCATGCCACAGCCCGACCCGAGACACCACGTTCCTCCTGCTGTGACAGCCACCGGCCTCAGACCACTCCTGAGGGCTTCCTGAGCACCTTCAGCTCGCGATGGTGTGAGTGAAGCCAAAACCTGGACTGATTTCCTGCAAGTACTGGAGCATTGGCTAATCCCTGGTTTTAACCGACTCCACTGTTTCTTCCCTAAGGACTTGAGGACTCTTCATCCTCCAGCTTTGCTTCTGCCTCTTCCTGCCCCACAAATATTAGTTAAACCAGCCTTCTACTGAACAGGACCCGGAGGTAGAGCCAGAGCACCCCGGTCAGGACGTGTAGGACCATCTCAGCCTCACGTTCTGTCTGCTCTCAGCTGGAGCAGTTCCAGCTCATGTGAAAGAATTCACAGCTGCCTTTGGAAAGGTACAAAAGAGGTGAAGCAGGAGAATCCAGTGCTGCTCATGTCCCACACCCAGCTATGTTACAGCCTGTGCCAGGTGCAAATGCCCCTTGTTCCCCTCAGTGACCCCAGACTATCTCTACAGTTTCACCGAGCTCACAGGGCAGTTTGTAAGGTGACAAATGCGGAGCGTAAGTAACTTACTCAGTGCTTCTTTCAGTGCCAAAATGGTTTCCTCGGGGTACACGTTTCTGTCCTCCCAGATTTTGAAGATTCTTTCGATGGATTTGGAAACAGATGGATCCCTGGAAGAGAAGAGTTCTTTACCGCCTGGCTGCAGGACATTGGTGCAAGGCTCCCCTCACTCCACCTCACAGGATAATTTGACCCGAACCACCCCCATGCGCAAATTAAAAACCAGCTCACACCCACCCTAGCCCATTCCGCAAACACCAACTGCTCAAACAGAACCCTTTAAGTTCTGCTGATGTTTTTAGAGGGTTCGAGATGTCAGAAGAAAGATTTCCCCCCTTTCTGAGACACCTGGCCTCCCAGCACCCCTTTAGTTCATAACTCACTTCACTAACGAAGCGGCCTCGGGAAGCACCTCTGCAAAGGTGTCCCGAAAGACAATGGCATTTTTCCTCTTGCAGTTCTGTATGACATCATTGGCCAAGTAGAAAAGATTCAGCCGATGAGGAAAAGCAGCTGAGAACAAAAGAAAATTTAGAGTCAGAATCAGACACAAGTACCACAACAGCCACACCTTGATCCCAGTATTTCAGTGCTATTTTGGGAAAGTTTCAGAGTTTCCAAGGTCAAGCAGGCAAACCCTGGGGGCTAGAGAGGACATCTTCAGTTTAGGAATGATTTCCAGACTCCCTCAGCTGGGCTTACTCCTCTGACCCTCCTCATGTTCAAAAGCTCCAACCTGAGTTACTTCATCAAACCCCTTCCTGGGGTGGGTAAAGCTTATCCACATGCTGGTAAATGATGGTAATGAGCTCCTTCACTTCACTGAAGGACTGAGAGGGTGTTACTCCACACACCCTTGTCACCTTTCACCTGCCTATGTCACCCCCGGCTGCAACCAGAATCAGTTCCATCTACAAATCCCTCATTCTCTATCCTGCTTCATTTTCCAGTTGTCCCTATGTTGGTAGAGCCACTTCCCATAGCTCGGCTGTGCCTTGCAGCTCTCCTGGTCTCCAGGATTCCTCTCAGGAAGCTCAGCGTCCTTCCTGGTCCACAGCCCTGGGTAGAAGCTTGCCCCTCACTCACAGCCTGAAAAAGCTCCCAGCAGAAACATTCTGCCCGTGCTGCCCTCCCGACATCAGGGAGAGCTCACAAGTGAACTGAAGCTCAAAAGGAAGATCCTGCACAGGAGATCCTCCTCTGAGGGGAAGCAGAGCTGAGGACACAGGAAAGGGCTTAGCTCGGATGGGTCCTCAAATCCCCACGGGTCGATATCCTTAAGCCTCCCTGAGCCCCTGCCAGCAGCACTGGTTCTCCTGGCCCTGTGCCCTTGAGCATCACTCCAGACTCGGGTGAGGAAGGACACAGGGACAGAGCTCTCGGGAAGTTCCTGCTCCTGAAGCCGTCCCTCCAGTGTCCCTGCCCCAGGCACACAGCAAAGGCGTGAGAGCCAAACCACGAGTCACTGCCAGCAGCTGCTCACCCCCAGCCCTGCACAGAGCCCCGGCTCCCACATCCCAGAGGATTTTCCAGCACAGACTCAGCGAGCCAAAGACTTATCACCAGAACCTGTTGCTCACAACCTGTGCCCTGAACATGCTGACAGGGCAGGCTGAGGTGGGTTTTCTGGAGCACAGAGCACTCTGCTCTGCCCGGAGGGCTGGGAATTCAACTGGAGCAGGGCTGCACTCGCCTGGCTTTCCAAAACAATTTGGAGCCAGCTTTCCCCAAAATGCCAGCCTCGATAATCTCTCAGATCATCATCCCATTGGAATGGGGCTTCTGTGATTTAGTTAAACCAGTGCTCTAGTGCCAGTTCTCTTGCTGCTCACTGGATGTTCCCTCCAACCCAGAGACATTTCAGCAGCAGAGACCAGTGATTCCAGATCTTAATAATGTAAAATAGATTTCAAAGAACTATAAACCTTTGATTTAAATAATCCAACATCTACATGGTAGAAAAAAATCTGGACTGGGGCTCTAGCCTGACGCTGACCACACAGAGCACCACCCGCCCAGAGCCAAGTTAGTGCCACAAGGTATAAACCACACAGAAGGAGAGATCCCTGCTGGGTCCACAGGAAGGCTATGGACATGATCCACAAAGAAAACCAAGGGTGTTTGGGTGAAGATGAGATGGGCTGTACCCAATGGGTGAACGGCTCCGCTCAGCTTAAACCAGCGAGGAAATATGGGCAAGCAGGAAACTGTAGAGCTGAGCCCACCCAGCCCTGCCACCTGCTCCAAACCAGGCTTGATGGCACCAACATAAATGCCATTTCAGAGCCTGCAGATGGGTCCTGTTTAACTCACACTAAAAACACTCTGACCAGACCCTCCAGCACAGACACTCGGATCCCCATCAGAAGCCTCCCAAAGGTGGAGACACAGCAGCATCTCCTTGCAGGAACATTCCTGCTGGAAAGCTCTGGCTGTGACCAGCATGGTTCATGCACAGGATGAGCCTTGACTTGGAAGCGAGATCCCAACAGCAACGTGTGAAATACCAGCACTCCTGTTTTTCCTGAAAGGACCCAGTTTTGTGTCCCAGGAGCCCCAACCCCACCACATTCCCCCTCCCCAGGAGCTCCCTGGGAAGAGCAAACAAGAGTTTGATGTGTTCGTAAGAGCTTTGGAGTTAAAACATTTAAAGACTCAGAAAGGAACCCAGAGCCACCTGTACTCTCTGTGGCACCACCAGTGAGCTCCTCTGGCTGGGACAGGGACTTCCCACAGCATGAGAGCTGGGAAGTCCTTGGGGCAGAGAATGACCTGTACCATGAAGGGAAAAGCAGGAAGAGAGCCCTGTGGAAGCAGGAAGTAACCAAACAATCAGGGGTCAGGGCATGGCAGCATCGCAGCCACTGTCAAGGATTGGTTTGGTGGGATGAGATGATCAACGAGGGATCTGGATAAAAGGAAGGGTGTGGAGGTGAGATCCTCACCAGGGCTGTGAAGGGAAACCTTGAAAGAATCCTACAGAATCTGACAAGAATTCCAGGCTGGTGCCAAGGGCTCAGGGCAGGAGCCAACAGCCCAGCAGCAGATGGGAGCTGGGGCAGAAACAGGGCATCAAAGACCTGAGGGTGGGAACAGTTCTGTGGCTTTCAATGAGCTTGGAAAGGGGGAAGGAGTGATGGAAGAGCACTGAGGGCCTAGGGAGGGAGCCAGGACAACTGTGACAAGGGACACCACGTCCAGAGGAGCTGGCACATCCCAAGGAGAGATGGGCTGAATTTTCTTCAAGGGGCATGCGCTCAGAGAGCCTGAAGGATGATGCCACAGTGCCAAGGGGTGTCCAAAGGAGGAGGATTTCCAGGAGAGGTGGCAGCGACAGCAAGGCAGGAGGACCCAGGGCACTTCTTCCAAGGCTCTCACCTTCTTCTCCTTAATCCCACAGAGTACGAACAAAACAGATCAAACTCTGGGGAAAGAAGATCTTCTGCATTCTGCAGTAGTGCCTTGACAGAGAAGCTCAACTCTCCCAAACTTTCCAAAAGGTTCAGCACACACCAGATCAACACTTTGGGGTGGGAATGTTATCTCCATGTTCCTGCCAAGCAAAGCTTCCTTGAACTCCCACAAGAAGAGTCAAACCTTCCCACAGCAGTGGAGATAACACTGCTGTGCTGAGCCTCCTGCCAACACCAGCCCTTCTCTCTCCAGGTCAGGGATGCATCCTGATGGGCGCTACACACCCCAGCACTGGCACCCAGTCTGGCTGTGCCCACCCCAGGCTGCTTTGGCCAAGCAGGGCACAGAAACAGGCCCTGGTCCTTGAGCCCCCAAAGCGCTGCTTTAGGAGATCATGGATTCAGGAGGACAGAGATGCCACCACTGAGGTGCAGGCAAGCATGTTGTGTTCTTCCAAGGATGACAAGGTGATGCACACGGGACAAGAGGGAACGTTTTCAAAGCAAAAGGGACAGATTTAGGTGTCAGGAAGGAATTCTTCCCTGTGAGAGTGGTGAGGCCCTGGCACAGGTTGCCCGGAAAAACTGTGGCTGCCCCAATCCCTGGAAGTGTGCAAGACCAGGCTTGGAACAACCTGGGATAGTGGAAGGTGCCGCTGCCCATGGCAGCATGGCAGCACTGGATGGGCATAAAGATCCTTTCTAACCCAAGCCTTTCTGCGACGATGAGCCCGACGCTGCGCATTAGCCGCCGACACCGGCCGGTCCCCGAGCGCCCGGTGTGGGCTCAGCCCCGACGGCGGGGCCGGAACCTCCGGCCTGGCCACGCTCGCTGCGCCCCGTTCTGCCCCCGGCCGCCCCCCGGCCCCGCACTCACAGCGGCGCAGCCACTTCATCCAGTGGTACACGATGGTGCTATGGTGCCGCTTGTTCTCCAGGCACCACGAGGAGAGGCCCTGGATCGACTCCATCGTGTTGGTTACCGCCTGCAGCTTCCTGTCGAGCGAGGCCTCGAGCGCGCCGGCCGCGGACGAGGCGGCGGCGGCCGAGGAAGAGGAGGAGGACGAGGAGGCCCGGCCGCCGCCTCCGCCGCCCGCCGCCATCTTCCCGCGCTGCTCGCGGCCGGGCCGCGCGGGGGGCGG
>JACBWW010000132.1:149115-163510 GCA_020086605.1 Lanius collurio
ACGCCGAAGGTCAATAGCCGCCATTTTGTGACTCCCGCACACGGGCGGGACGCGCACGCGCATGCCCCGCCCCCGTGCCGTCTGCGCGCGCGCCCGCCCCGCCCGGCAAGATGGCGGCGCCCCCGCCACCTACTCCCCCCCCCCCCCCCCTTCCTGGTTGTGAGGGGGCCGAGAGCGCGGGCACCGCGCGAGGTTAAAACGGCGTTTATGCTGTAAATCCCGGAATCGCTGAGGTTGGAAAAGACCTCCGAGTCCAACCTTTGGCCGATTCCCACTTTATCACCCAGCCCAGAGCACTGAGTGCCACAGCGAGTCGGGCCTTGGACACCTCCAGGGATGGGGACGCCACCACCTCCTGACCACCCTTTCCAGGAAAACTCCCCGATGTCCAGCCTGAACCTCCCCTGGCGCAGCCTGAGGTTCTGTCTTTAGAAAAGAGGGGAAGTGGCTTCTGCTCCCCCGCCCCCCTCACAGGCCCCTGTCCCTTTCCTCAACAACATCAAACCCAGAGGCAATGTTGTCCTTCGTCCCCTTTACCCAAAAACACACAACGGCGATTTGTTTTAAAAAATATGTCTTTAATGGGGGTGCTGAGGAGAGTGAGGGGAGCTGTCTGGCTCGGGGGCTGCGGGGCAGGTGTGGCCGCGGGGCCGTGGCCAGGCTCAGTCCGTGGACTCGAGCACGGACTCGCTGAGCGCCAGGTCCCAGTAGTGCTCGGCGCTGTGCTTCTTGAAGTGCTCCCGTGCCATGTTCTCCGTGGGGCACTGCTTGAACTTCATCTCGCCAAAGCTGCGATCCTTCGCCGTGCCCTGGTGGGAGACAAGGGGTGACGTCCCACCCGAATTCCCACCCTCTGCGCAGGAAATGTGGCTCCGGGGACATGGGGAATGCAGGAATACGCGTTTTCTTTAGGCTACAGCTCAAGGAATGTAATGGAGAGTTGTATCCCACCTCAGCCCCATGCCGGTATGGGACCACCATCAGGACTCACCTCCCAAACCAGAGAGCATTTGTTTGTTTTCTTAACGGACTCCTCATCAGACTCATCATCATCTGGAAAAACCCCACCAGTAAAGCCCATTTAGCCCTGAAGGTGGAGCAGGACTCCCCCCCCCTCACAGCAGCACAGCATCGCTCACCCTCTCCCTTTGTGTTTGACGTCTGCTCATCCCACTTTATTCGATGCAGCATAAGACGTTTGAATTTCTTCTGTGCTTTCGGGCCTGCGGAAGAATCAAGACTCAACAGAAATCCCTTAACCTGCAACTGGCAGAGGTTCCCTTCCTGATGGAATGATCCAGGTTTTCTGACTGGATTACAGTGCCCTGCAGTCATTGCTAACCCCGTTAGCAATGTAATTAAGGGAGTCTATAATTCCTTGTCCTTCCCTAACCCTGTCACCGATTTCCATAGGAATTCCTGCTGGAGGCAAGCTCCAGAATGCTCTGTGGTGACCCAAGCCTGCCTAGGCGGCCTCACCTCCTTCTACCACCACCACGTTGACATCTTTGTGCAGCACCACCACGCCCGTGAGGTACAGCTGCCCAGCATTTGCCTCGATTTTGAATTTTTTTGCTGGATTGCTCAAGTTTCGGACCCTAAAGATAAGATGAAAAAAATCAAATATTTGTGGAAAACCAGAACTGTTATCCCAGCCCTGAGAGGTCCCTCTCTGCGCCAAGGTGGCTAGGACAGAGCTCACCTGGGAGTGCTCTCTGAACTCCCTGAGCCCACTCACCTGTACACAGCTATGTGAACTCCCTGTGAAACATCTTCCTTGAGCTTTTTCACCTTCTTGGCTTTCCGCTGCTCTGCTGTGAGCTTCCTTGCCGCGTTTGCTTCCTCGTGAGCCCTGGAAGCAAACAGGCAGCACTGAAAAGACTGGTCCTAAACAAACCACCATCACTAAACCTATCCAAAAATGTCCCAAAACGTCGCAGCACAAGTTGTCACCTACTTCTGTCTCTTGGCCATCTGTGCTCGGACGTGAGCTTCCACCTTTGTTGGGTCCTGGACAGCTTCTGTGCCCAGCACCCGCATCAGGTTGGAAATCCTCACTGCAAGGGAACGGAAGAGGAGCTGGGAGGGCTCCCATGGGACATGGCAGTGGGAGAGGCTCCCATGGGACACCTTTTTCCCACCAGAGCACTTGCAGACATGTAAATGCGCCATCTGTGTTGATTTCAGATCAGTGCAATGCCACCAGGGCTGCGCTGCCAACAGCATTCCCAACACATCCATGCCTGGCCAGGGCCTGGCTGTCACTCACCTTTAGGCTCAGGTGGTGGCATCAGGCCCAGCCTGACCTTCTCCTGCAGCTCCTTCTGGGCTTCTCGCCGTGTCTGGCGCCGTAATTTCTTCTGCTCTTTCTTTGTTAAATACACACCCAGGGTCACCGGCGTGTCACTGTCCACTGGCAGGGAAATGAGACCATCAGGAGAGTGCCCTGGAGGATACGGGGGGACACGGGGCCCCACCGGGACCCGGAGGATACAGCCAAACTTCTCAAGCCAGGGCCATACCTGGGGGGTTGAGCTGGGCCGGGTGCTCCACCAGGTTTGTGATCCCGAAGTACTCGTCTTTCTTTGAGGTCGCCCCACCTTTTCTAGAAAGGAGAGAGTTGGGCATCACAGCAGAATTCCCAGCATGAATTCCTGCACAAATCCCAGAGCTCGATGGGCTGATGGAAACCCACAGTGACATGGCATTAAGGTACAAGTGTCTCCTCCCATTTCAGGGTGTGGTGGCAGATCCGCACATCCACAGGGAACACAGCTCGTGCGGAATGCTCATGCTTGGAAATCAAACCTCCCCAGCTCTGGGCTAAAATATACCCCCAACTCCACAGGCCCTAGAGAAATTTTGGGAGCAAACCCAGTGCCCGGATCTTGGAGGTGAGAGGTGGAATTTGATACTCAAGCATGAACACCCAGCCTGATTCCCCACGTGCTTCCCAGACCCACGGCATTTTCCCCAAGCAGCTCCCAGAATTCCTGCTGTGGCAGAACCACCAACACCTGGAAATACTCACAAATCCAGGCCGTTGGGGATGATGTAGGAGTCCCACCACTCAATCTCTGGGATCTCCCCCTCCTTCAGTTCCTTCTTAGGTGTGATCAGAGCCAACTTGGTGGAAGTGTGAATCCCAGTTTTCCTGGCAGCCTGGGAGATCTCTGCCTGCAGCTTTTCTAGCTGAGCCTGAGAATGAGGAGAAAAATGGAACAGAAAGGTCATTCTAAAACAGCAGAACCTCTGTGAAAATCTGAACATGGATCAGCTGCTGCTTTATCTGGGTTCTTAAACGATCTGAAGCAGATTGTAAGAGAAACCCACAGCATGTGATGGCAAAGGGAAGCTCCCAAGCCTGCCAAAACTGCTCTTATTCTAGAGCCCCTCAGGACCACGGAAAATTCCCAAACATCTCCCTCTAGGGACTGTATCCCTGGACTTTTTCCTCTCCACTTCTCCCCAGCAACTTGGAGCATTTTAACAAAATTCCTTTAAATCTCCTATTCCATGTTGATCGCTCATCCAGAGAGGAATCTGTTCTCTTGGGAACTTCCAATGTTTTGTCAAAAAAAGGAGATTCTGCCTTTCAATGGGTGAAGACAGTGGTGACAAAAGCCTTTACACACACAAGTGCTGACCTGGGCACACATCCTCCCAACAAGAACAGGGTTTTTAAGGAAAAGTTTCATGTGACTTTACTGGAAAACTTCTGAATCAAAGCCACCCCAGGTCCCTTCCCAGCCCCGGAGAAGAGAATCCCCTCCCAGCCATGCTCTCATTGCAGGATAAGACCTCTGATACCTTTGTTCGCAACCTCTGGGCAATTTTCTCAAATTTGCCTTTTTCATGGAACTTAAAGGTGCGTTTCTGCCGCTGGGCCGGGGTTATGGAGACCCGGGGGTCAAAGTACGTGTTTGACTCCATGTCTTCCGAAGGCTTTTCCTTAAGCTGCTGTTTGAACTGCTCTCTCTTGACCGCTCGGATGTTGGCCTTTAGGGTCGGCATCCGGTGAGTCAGCTCAATCTCCTTCCCGGTCGCATCCACCGTCCGGCCCTGCTCATCCAGGATCAGTGGTGTCGGCTTGGTCTGATCCTTCAGCTCCACTTTACTGGGGGCAGGACAAGATACGTTGCATTCAAATGTGATTCAAAGGAAATTTGAGTGTATTTCCACCGTTTCCATATTTTTACAGCCTATCTCTACTGCCAGAGGGGACTCCAACCTTGTGTGCACAAGTTGGGAATCTTGGCCAAGGGAGGAGGAATCTCCATTTCACCTCCTTAATATAAAATTGGTTCCTTCAGCAGTGGTTAAAGCATTGCTGGGGACCCAACAGCACCAGAGAAACCCTTGGCCAGCCCCTGCCCAGCATTCCGGCATCCAGCCCATTGGGAGTGGGTACTCACGGCGGCGCGATGCCCATGGCGTGCAGGTTGGCCAGCCCCACCATGTTGGCGTTGCCGATGAGCCCCGGTTTCAGGGCCAGCTGAGCCTGGATCCGGGCCTGCAGCTCTGCAGCTTTCCTGGCCTTCTCGATGGCATCGTTCATGAACGTGGCTGCCTGCGAGGGCTGGATCGTGTTGCCGATGGGGAGCCGTTCCGATTGGGATGAAGAAGAAATTTTGGGCTGTTGACAGAGAAGGAAGTTTCGTTCCACGCCTGTTCCAGCACATCCAGGCCAGCGTGTAACAGCTGAAACAGGGACCAGGGATGTGCAGGTTTGCCCGTGGCCTCTGGCAGGTACCTGTGGTGTCGGAGGACTGATGAAACTCAGCTGCTTTTTCCTCTCTTCAATCTGCCGGGTGGCTGCCTCCATCATCTGTTTGATCTGTGGGAAAGCAGACAGTGAGTTTTTCCTTGCCATGGGGATACAATTCCCCTGTTTGGGATACAAGTTAGGATAAACTCTACACTGTGTTGGGACAGGGCCCAGCTAGACTGACCTGGAGCTTAGTCAGCATCCCTGGGCTCTCCGATGGTGGGCCTGGAATGACTTCAGGTTCATCCTCAACCTCCTCGAACCGGGGGATGCGCCGCTTCTTGATGCCAGAGGATTCCTTGGACACCTCAGAGTCATCACCAAACACATCCTGATGTAAAGAAAGAGAAGAAAGCTGTGGTTAGTACAGAGCATTCTCCTCCCAGATTTGAGATGAGAAACCACCAGCATGTCTCAGCTCCGGCTCCATACAGCAGAATTCTGGGGCGGCACGTGCAGGCTGAGCCCACACTGAGCCTGGGCCCTGGTCCCCCACCAGAGAAATACCAATGATGTCCATGCAAGAGCGTGAAGGGCAGGAGACATCGCAGGGATGCACCTGCACAACAGCTGCCACCGTTCCCTCGGGTGCTCAGAGCGGAGGACTGGCACTGAGGAGATTTAAGGCCTCAGCGACATGGAAAGATGGAAAAAGCCTGCCCAGATTTAAGGTCTCAGCAACACAGAAAGATAGAAAAAGCCTGCCCAGAGCTGACCTGACTGGAATAAAAATATTTCCATGTCTTCCATCAACTTCAGAGGGTTTGGTGAAGGAATCTGCGCTGTCCTACCATGCAGCCCTCCCAAAAGGAGGATGTGGCCCTGGACCCCGGGGAGGGTTGGGACACCTGCAGCATTACCTCACACTCCAGCCCAGAGCCAAGGCCAGAGCCATACCAGAGAAACACAGCTCAGAGAGCACATGGAGCAACGACCCTGCTGATGGGCCTTCAGCAGCATCAGGTCACCAAACAAAGGGCACGGTACGTTTTCCACAGAGCTATGCTCCAGCCCAGCCCAGCCCGTGTGGCTGTGGCTGTGGATTCCACCATCAGTGCCTGGTTTGTGCATGGAAACCTGGATCTGTCCGTGCGGTGGGGACTGTAGTGTGTGTCAAGGTGTTATTTGAAAAGAAAATATACACACCGGTTGTAAGCGTTAGTTGCAATCCCTTCTTCACTACAACGGTTCATATCCTACAAGGACACTTCCTCAGCCACACAGGTACTTCTTGGAAAACCTACAAGTTCAAGAGAAAGGACTTGCCCATAGTATAAAGTGTGGAAACTTTACGTTCAGTTCCTGACCTTCCCAAGCCATGACCTACCCCAGAGCAAACCAAGGAGCGGGAAGTGGCGCAGCAAGTGGCGCTGGGAATCATCACTGCCCAACGCTATAGGATCTACGTGTACCAGGACAAATTCCTCTCCACAGCCTGTGCTGGGGCAGGATCAGTCAGTCTGTAAATGCTGCCATGACCTGACCACCTCAGAGACCAGTTTGTGCTCCTGCAGGGTCTGAACAGACCCAGAGTGTGATGGAGAAGTTCCAAGAAATGTGATTCCAGAGAGAAGAGCGAGATTTGGCAGGACGGACACCCCTCTCCACGCCAGGAACCAAGAGAAGAAGGATCAGTTTCTGCTGCTGCCCAACCCAGCTTCTGGCTAAGGCCAGGCACCCCTGTGGCTTCACCGGGGAAGGGTCCCTTGCTGCACCCTCAGCCCTGGCTCCTTCGGCCAGCACCAGATCCCTTCGGCCAGTGCTTGCTCTCCAGCCACCCCACTGGGCTGTCACCACAATCCTGCCACCATCACGTGATGGCACTGCCAATGTCCCCAAGCAGGCCCAGGGGAGCAGCTGGACCTCCAGCAACCTCAACCCTCACGCTTCCACAGCCCCGGGGACCAGCCTGGCACCCACTGCCATGGAGAGAAGGAAAGCAAGTTCCTAGTGGGAAACAGGGAGCACAGGCAGCTTGTCCCGTGCTCCCAAAGAGATCCAGATCCTGAATGGGATTGTTGTGGCTCACTGAGGTTCAGTGCTGACCACAAGTGTCAAGGAAAGCCAGACTGCCCTAAAATAGGAACCTCAGGAAAAGTGAAAGGCAAATCACCATGAGCAGGAGCAGCACAGAGGGCCTGTCAGTCTCGGCAGAGCGATGGGAAAATGCAATTCTAAAGGATCCTCAAGAGAAGAAAGGAAGTGAAAACAGCTTTGGAGGCACAAGCCTTGCACCATCCCAGACAAGGGAGAAACACCAGAGCTGCGGAATCCCAGCTGGAATCAACCCTGTGCTAGGACAGGAGCTGCCAAAAACCTCCTACTGTTGATTCTGGGTGGAGAAAGGGAATGAAAACCCACCAGACCATCCACCACGGAGCTGCACGCGGGGCAGAGAGCGATGGGAACACACTGGGAGCAGCTCTCCCAGGCTCCAAATGAAAACACAAGCACGAGGAGCACCAAGGAGAAGGGAGATGCATCCCCATGGATTCACTCCGCCAGCCTAACAGAAAGCCAAAGCCAGGCTTCCACCTCGCTTTGGGAAAGAGAACCGCAAGGTAAAGGCTCCCACACTTCATCATGGAGAGGAGTCGTTTCTCTTGAACATTCCGAGCTGTACCTCTCTGGAAGAGGAGAGTGTGCCAGAGCACCAGTGCTGCCTCCAGGCCACCCAACCACAGGAAAAACCAATCAATAATCAATAATCACCTTTAGCTCCCGCTTCCGGTTCCGGTCGCTGTTGGATTTGGAGTGCCGGGAGCTTCGTCCTTCCTCCACTGCCTCAAAGAGCTTGTCTACAAATCGTAGGGTGGAATCATCCAGGAAGGGTTTCAGGTGGTCTGGAAAAGAGGAAAATCCTATCAGTGCAGAATTCTGCGCTTGGAATGAGCAGGAGGATGGAGAACCCACAGAGATCCCTTGGAAGCTATAGAACACTTAAATGTGATTCAACTCTACAAACACAGGGTGGCCTCTGAGGCTCTGGAAGCCTCTGAGATCTGTGGATCCTATTGTCAGGAGCTTTAAACCAAGGGATTAAGGGAGTCTGGGCCTCAGGCAGAAGCAAAGTAGGGCTGTAATGGGCAGAAAAAGCACCCTGGTTAATTTACCAGTTCCAATTCCTGAACAAGGAATTTGTTTTTATTTATTGGATTTCGTAATGTGTTCCAAGGCTGCCCCAAGGCTGCACCTCGTCCGGTGGATTTGCCCCTACTCACCTCATGGAGGTTGAGAGAATTGCCCTGTGCCCCTGCCCCTCCACCCTGGGGAGGCTTGGGCTGTTTCACAAACCCAGCTCCGGACCCCCCGCGGGACTTACCGGCTGCTTTCTTCTTGTCCATGCCCTTCCCAACGCAGTTGAGCGCCGCGGTGACCACGGTGGGCTCCGAGAAGCCCAGCACGCGCTTCACTGTCTTCTCGATCCATGGCTTCAGCTCGTCCAGCTCCCGCTTGGACAGCGACATCTCTGCCCGGGGCTGAGCGGAACCCCCCGGCTCGGACCTGCAGGGAGACAGAGGCCATAAATTAGGCTCCTGGGGCATCGCCACCGCCATGCCCTCCTCCCTCAGGATCAGCTCCACAGGTGGGAAAAGCTCTTGGAGATGCTTTGTGCTCCCTTGTATTTAAACCTTAGGCTAAAATGAGCCGAGCCCCACAAGGAGGAAGGCCCTGACCTCGCAAGGGGACCCTGGACCTGCTTTGTGGATCCCAGATGGACGCTCCACAGCACTCCTATGCTTCCAAAACCAGCCCAGAAATGGCTGCTCTCGGGACAGCCCCTCTCCGAGCTCCCCAGGTCTCTCTGTGCTGCCAGCCCAGTCACAGAGGCCTCCAAGCCCCCCAGATCGCTCGGTGGGGTTGCTCTGTGGTTTGGGAAGAGATGCACTGTGAGCAGAACATGTGGGACAGGAGGACCTGCCGCTTCCAACCACCCCGTGGCAGAGGCACAAACCAATCTGAGCCCCTTCCCCGGCATGCAGCTCCAAATCTCGGCTGCTTCCTGGCACTCGCGTCCCCTCACACCCTGCAGTACTCACAGACCGGGCTGTGGCCACAACTGCTTTTAACTGGCTCCGAGCCCTAATCGGATCTGGGAACCGTGGGGAAAATCTCCTTAGGGATGAGCTCGGCCACGGCGCTGCCTCTCCAGGAGACCTTCCTGAAACTGGGAATGGGATCCTACGGTTTGCTTATCCTTCTTAGACCTGGGAACAGGGCCCCAGGGGTCAGTCCTTACACAGATCCCATGAATTTCAGGTCTGTGAGCAGTTCCAGGAGGTGACTGCTGCTTCCTGCAGGGCCCAGGCTCCCTCCAGAGCCTGAAAACCTCCACGCGTTCTACTTTTCCTGACAGCTTCCTCGGAGACAGGTCCAAAGAGAGCACAAACCCGGATCCTAGCGTCTCCCTCACGTTCTGACCCTGCAGCGGCTCAGGACAAGCAGAACTAATAAATTTCGGCCCCGACGCACCAACAGCTCTAAGCACGCCCGTAATAAACCACAGAACTCGTGGAATTAGAGTCGGTTTCGCCTCCACCCGACCCGAGCTCCAGCAAGAGCTGCAGGGGATGCAGCAAGAGCTTTACGGGTGCTTCCCTGGGAGCGCAGAGCCGTGCCCGAGGGGAGCAGCTAGCTCTGGCAGCCGCAGCGCTCCGAGGGCCCGGGGGACACAAGCCCCGTAACCCACAGCAGTACCAATGAACGCGTACCCGAGCCCCGCCCGACCGCGCCGGGGTTCCGCCGCCTCACTAGGCCTTACAGGGACGGACGGAGGCTGGCCCCGCCGGAGGCACGGGGCTCCCGCCGACCCCAGTCCCGCGCTCCTCAGCGGCCCCGCAGGGCCCGCAGCCCCCGTCACCGCGGAGCTGCTACGACTGGGGCCCAGCCTGGCCCCTTCAGCGCGGTGCGCCGGGCGAGCGGCTCCGCGCGGGCCGAGCCCGGGGCCACCTCGGCCACCGCCTTCCTACCGGCAGCCCGCCCGCTTTCTCCGTTCCCTCCACACCCTCGGAGGAGGCCCTGTTTTCCTCATCGGCCCCGTTCCCTCACCCCGGTCCCGGCCCCGGCCCGGAGGTCCCTGACGGTGACGGCGCGTCGGGGCGGAAGCGGAAATAGGCGCGCAGCGCGTGCGCGCCGCAGCGCGCGGGGGGCGCTGGGAAGTAGGGGTCCCGGGGCGCGCGCTCAGCCCCGCCCGCGCCACGCCCCTTCCCTCCCGCCAAACTCAATTAACCAAACTCAATTAACGGGGATCAGAGCGACGGGACTTTATTGGGGCCGGCTGCCCTCAGCAGCCCAGCCACGGGTCCTGGCGGCTGCTGCGCGCCAGGAAGGCGATCTTGCGGGCCATCTCGGTGCAGTACACCCGCCGGCACGCCTCGAATGCGCGCCGCCGCCGCGCCCGGGTCGGCTTCTCGTAGTAGCGGGAGCGCCGCACGGCCTCGGCCACGCCGTCCTGCGCCAGGATCCTGCGGGAGGGGAGAGAGCTGTGACGGGGCAGGAAAGGTTCTGGGATGTGCGAGGAGGGAGGAAGAACCGCCCCGTGCTGCGAACCCTGGGCACGGCTCGGTCCCCGTGAGGGCCATCGGCTCGTTCTCCTCGCCCGCCGTCCGTGAGGAGGGCGAGGAAACCCGCGTTAAGTTGGGACTAACGAAGGCGTGCGCGGGAGCGCTCAGCTCAGCCATGGGATCGCCCTCCTCCGCTTTCCAAGGAACAGCCTCCCCTCGCCTGGTTCTGGGCTCAGTTATTCCTTTATTTCCTTCTAGTTACAACCCGCATCCGAGGAGGCGGCGGGACGGGGAGCTGATGAGAAAAGCCCGGCATTACCCTCCCGTCCCCTTCTGCACAGGAAATTCCGGTTCTGAACCCAGTACCTGAAGGAACTGGGGTCACTCCGGGCCCGAGCCCCGCCAGGCCCCGCAGTTCCCCCTGCCCCTCACCTGTTGAGGACGCCGTACGCCGCCTCCACGTTGCCGTTCTGCACCATCACGGTGCGGCCCACGAAGCGCAGGTGGTTCGCCATGGCCGCGCTGCTGCGGGACGGGGCGGCTGGCACCAGGCGGCCCCGGGGCTCGGAGGACTCGGCCTCTCCTGCCCCCTCCGGCCCGCGACACGGCGGGGAACCCCCGGTACAGAGAAGGGCCGGTCCTTCCCACCCTGCTCCCGGGGCCCGGTCCTTTCCGCAGAGCCCCAAGGGAACACAGCGGGGATTCCCCGCCCCACGAACGGTCTTGCCGGGGCGCTGCCCCTATCTCAGGACTCCCCCCGCCCCCGGCTGGCCCTGGCCAGGCCGCTCCCGATAGGGCCCCGGCCGAAGGATCGCGATCGCGGTCCCGTCCCCACCTGACCCCGGTGAAGCTGCGGCCGCTCCGCGCCCGGACCGGAAACGGCTGATGGCAGCACTTCCGTCGGGAGGAACTTCCGGTACGCCGGGACTTCCGGTGGGGCAGAGCCGGGGACGGGATTTGGCGAGGAGGCAGCGGCGGGGCCATGTGGGGGTCTGTGGGGGTCCCGAACCTCTCCCTCCCGCCGGTCCTGGCCGTAGCCGGGACTGGAGGCACCGTGGGCACTCGGGGCCCCGCGGCGGAGGGGGACGAAGTGGCACCAAGAGCTGGGGCGGCTCTGAGCCCCCCGGGGACGGGACTCCCCCAGGGACAGGAAGCCTCCCCCCGCCCTCCCAAGGCACAGAGGACACGACACCGGGTGGCCCCGGCCGCTTCCGCGGCGTTTATTGCTTCCGTCAGGGCCGGCTGCGGGACAGCCCCACTCGGGAGGGCCACAGCCCCCGACACCCGCACCCCTCGGGGGTCCACGGCCCCCAGCCACCTACCACCGCTGAGGGGCCGTGCACGCCCCCAGCCCCACGCCGCGGGGGAAGGCACAAGCCCGAGGAGCCCAGTCCCCGCGGAGAGGGGGCTCCGCTCTGGCCAAGGCACGTGGCCGCCCCGGGGTTGGGGCTTCTGGGGGGGTTCGGGGCCCCCCCGGTCAGTCCCGCCCGCCCGCGGGTCTCACTGACCACCGGTAAAAAAAACAATCAAAAAAGGCAAAACCAAAAAAATGCAGACAAAACCTCCCCCCCCCCCTGAGCCGGGGGGGGCGTCACACGTCCGGCGCCGGGGGAGACTCAGGGGTCCTGGCCTGGCATTCGGGGGACCCTCGCTGTTGTAACGTCCCCGCCATCCCCACGGAGCCGGCGAGGGCGAGGTCCCCGGGCAGGCGGCAGCACCGGGCAGCCCCGGGGGGGCCGGCGGGGGGGCGGCGGCGCGGGGGAGCCGTGGAGGGGGCCGGGTCCAGCGCGGGTTTGGGGGCGACGTGGGGGAACCAGAGCCGCAGCATCGCCTCCACCTGCAGCAGCGTCCCAAGGTATCGGGCACTGCGGGGAGAGAGGTCCTGTCACCCTCTGCGGGGGGCACCCGCGGGGGTGGTCCCTGTATACACCCCCTGGGGACGTCCGGGGTGCACTTACCCCATTTCTGGCTTCTGCAGGACCCCAATGATCCGCTGGAGTCGATCCATGGCCACACTCTGTTGGAAGCTGCTCAGTCCTGGGGAGTCCCAAAATTGTGTGAATTCTCCGTAGGGGAAAAGGGGTGTCTGAGGGGAAAAGGGGGGGCACCCACCTCTGTCGTAGCGGCCCCGCCGCAGCCCCTCCAGCAGCTCCGCCAGCGGCCGGATGAAGCCCCGGAGCTCCCGGCACTGCGAGGAAGGACAGGAGGGGGTAACAGGGCTGCACACTCCAATCCTCTTATCCCCCCTCACCCCCACGTACCACCCTCTCAGCCCCTGAATCCTGCTCATCCCCACCCGCTCATTTCACCTGGGGAAACTGAGACAGACCCAGGTATCTTTTTAGGGGACCAAGCCCTCACCCACCTCTCATCTTTGGGGGTGCCCCTTCGTTTTCTGCCAAAAACTCACTTTTTGGGCAAAGAGACGATCGCCATCGCTGGAAGGGGCATCCCCTCCTTCTCCTTTCCGCGGACGCTTCCCCCCGTGGGGTGACGGTGGTGATTCGGCGGGTGCTCGGTCCAGCCCCCCTGGACGCTTGCGGCTGCGCTCAGGTTTGGGGGGGCTCCGGGGAGAGCTGCCGGCCTCGACCTCACTGTCAGTGGCCGGGGAGCCGCAGGAGCAGGCACGGGCGGGGGGCTCCATGGTGGGGGTGGCCCCCCCAGAGAAGCCTTTCCCTGGGTTCAGCTCCAGCAGGGTCACTTGGCCGAGGCTGCCTGGGGTAGGGAGGGAAACAGGGGAAAAAAGGGGGGATATCGGGCAAAAACGGAAGATGAAGAACTGCCTTGCTCTCTCATGGGAGTGTCACCCCCAGTGACATCTCCCAGCGCCCAGGGGGGCAGCTTTGGCATCTCCTCAGACAGGATGGGGATGCTGAGACCACCTGGCAGTGGGACCCCTCACCCAGGACCATGCGCAGTGCGAGGACACCCCCGAACCCCAGCACAGCCACCTCCCCTAGCCCCGGCACACCCTGGCCCCGGGGCTGTCCAATCCTGGGACCCCCCCAACAGCTCCCTTCCCTCCATCGCCTACCGCCCGCTCCCCGGCACTGAGATCCCCCTGCAGGAGGCCCAGTCGTGATGGGGACCCTCCCCCCCGCACTGGGAGCCCGCCGGACTCCCAGCCACCGGGAACGACCAGGACCCTCCTACCCAGCCGCGGATCCCCCGTCACCGGGACCACCCCCGGCCCCGGTCACCCCGGGTCCCACCTGCTCCCGGCTGCAGCTGCAGTGGTGCCGGTGTCCCGTCCCAGCGCCGGTGCCCCGGTGCCGGTGTCGCTGTTCCTGTCCCTGACCCAGTGACGGTATCACTGTTCCAGTATCACCGTCCCCGTCACTGTCCCGGTGCCAGTGTCCCGATGCCGTTGTTGGTATTGCTGTCCCCGTTTCCTGTGCAACTGTCAATGTCTCGGTGCCGGGGTCGCTGTTCCGGTGTCCCGGTCTCTCTGTCCCCGGTCCCGGTCCCGGTCCCGCCCCGCCTGCGGCGGCCCCACGCGGACACGTGCGCGGCCGCACGTGCCTCCTGCCGGGCCCCGCCCCGCCCCTCTCCCATTGGTCGCTGCGCCCCGGGAGGCCGCGCCCCCTCGCTCCCGTTGGCTCGTGCTGCCGCCCCGCGCTAATTGGCCGGAGGGCGGGGCTACGGCCACGCCCCCTCCGCGCGGCTATTTGGGGCACGCGGCGCTGGGCAGCGCCCCCTGGCGGACAGCGCGGGGGTTCTGCGGGGTCCTGGGCCCCGCCCTCGCCCCACCGGCACCGCCCTCACGCCCGCAGCCAATGGGCGGCTGTCCCGGTGGCGAGTCTAGACCAATGGGCGCAGCGGCCCCGCCCCCCGCCGTTACATAACCAGGGCGGGGCGGCGCGTGGGCCCTCACGTGGGGGCGGGGACCCGCGTGACGTCAACGCTCGCGCTGGGGAACGCCCGCAAGGCGGGGTTTCCCAGGGAGGGGGCGGGGTAAGGGCAGCGCGTGCAGGGTCTGCCTGGGGCTCCCCACGAACGCCCCCAAGCCGAACCCTCCCCCACCCCCTCATCTTCCCCCCAAATCCCGCCGAGGGCCCAGAGCCCCCAGCCCAGATCTCCCGCCACAGGGGGCCCAGGGTGACCCCCATCTGTGGACCGGTGT
>JACBWW010000132.1:178412-227930 GCA_020086605.1 Lanius collurio
GACGGTGCCGGAGCTGCGGCGGAGCGGCGCGGCCGGGGCGGCCCCGGCGACCCCCGACCCACTCCCGGCGCGCTCCCGGCGGCCGCCGCAGCCGCAGCGACCCCGCGGCCGCTCTCGGCCACCCTCCCTCACCAGTGCGGAACCGCGGGAGGGGGGGCGATGGAGATGAAGAAGCGCATCAACCTGGAGTTGCGGAACCGGGCCCCCGAGAAGGTGAGGGGCGGCAGGGCCGGCGGGGCGTGCTCCCCCCGCCCCGTGGGGCCGTCGCTGCCGCCTCGGGCCTCGCGGGCCCGGCGGCACCGCCGCCGAATCTGGGTCAGCCGTGGCGCAGGGCCCGGCGGGGCGCGGGCGGCGCTTCCGGCGCGGCCCCGGGACCCGCGGCCCCCCCGCCTTCCCCCTCCGCCTCCTCCCTCGGGGTGCCCCGAAGTTCCCGGGGGGCGCGGCGGCCTCGCCTTTCCGCGACGTTAATCCACCGCTCTCCCTGACCGCAGTAAACAGGTCACGGCGACGGCCGCGGCCCGTCGGTCATCTCGGTGCCTTTAATTAGTATAATTAACCTTGTTTCCCGCGCCCGCCGCCCCGCTGGGCGTGCCGTGGGGTCCCCACAACCCTCTCGCGTCCCCCCGCGCTTCCAACTTTCCGTTTCTTTGGCAAGAGCCAAAAAAACCCCAAAACCCTCAAGCCCCTGGAATCGCGGGAGCGCACGTGCGCGGCGGGGCCACGCGCTGCCCCCGCCGCCTCCCCGGCCCTACGCGCGGCTCCGGAGCAGCGCTTTCCAGTTTCCCACTGAAGAAATCAGTGCCTGGTTCGTCCCAAGAGTAAAGTCCTGAGAACGTTCACTTTCCCTGACCTGGCGCATGTGGTTTTGGGGGAAAAAACCTGCCCAAAACTGTTGATTTAACCCACCCAGTCGTGTTTGCGAGTGGCAGGTACCTGGAGAGGCCTCCTCGCGCTGCCAGTGTGCGGCTGCTGGGCACGAAGCTGGGAACCCCGCTCTGTCCCCAGCAGCTTTCCTTAAAACTCGGTGTTTGTATGGAATAATGGAGCCTTTTTAATGAAAAAAAAAAAAAAGTAATAGTGGGAAGCTGGGCTCGTGCCCCTGGGGGTCTGCAACACTCCCAAAATCTTTTTAGAGTGCAGGCATAGGCAAGAGTCACCTTGCGCCTGTCCTTTACTGAGTGGATGATCCATTCTAGATGAAATAATTTAAAAATAATTGGCTGCTTCTTGTTGCTGCTTCTGCAAGTACGCAACCTGTATTGATTCTCGAGTGACTTAGGCACAAGGAAATTATTTATTTGGACTCAATTAGCCTCCAGGACTCTCTGGGAACATAATCTGCAGTCAGAAGATTTTAGGTTCCGAGGGAAACTGATTTTATGAGTTTGATTATGCACAGTTAAACAATGAGTCCTGAGGAGAAGTCAGCAGTTGGCTTTGTATGGGGCAGCTGATGCACCCTGGCTGCAGTGGTTCTGTGGGGACCTGTACCAGTGTACACCATCTGTGGAGTTTTAGGGTCAGCTGGCAGTTTTTGCAGAGTTTGATGTGTGCTTGGAGGAGAGGAAACTGCTGCATAATTTTTAAATTTGGTGGGTGTTGGTGATTTCAGGGCAAAAGTCTGGTCTGATTTTAAATCAAGCCCAAAACCAGCAGCCACGGCCCAGTGCCTGGGTTGGGGTTCAGGTGAGTGTGGGGGTTCACTGCTGTGGCACCCACATGTGCCTCGCTGGCCTATTTGCAGGTAACGGAGTTGGTGCTCGATAACTGCCGGTCCAGCAATGGAGAAATCGAAGGGCTCAATGACTCATTTAAGGAACTCCAGTTTCTCAGCATGGCCAACGTTGAGCTGACATCGCTGGCCAAACTCCCCACATTGAGTAAGCTCCGGAAGGTGGGTATCTCCTGGCTGCCAGTGCTTTGGGATGGCAAAGTCATGGGTGACAAGCTGTGGTTGCACCTTTCAGAACTCATGGTTAGACTTGTGTGGTGCTGAAGGTGCTTCATGGGCCTCTGAAATGTGTTTTTAAGATCTGAGAGAGTTTTGGGTGTCTGCAGTTGGTTATGGTGAGTTGGGCTTCGTCAGCGACTCTTGGGGCAGTAGCTGCTTGGCTGTGGTCAGCCATGCCTTGCTGACCAGGGGTCTTGGTAAGAGGCCCTCGGGTTGCTCATTGCTGGCAGTGAACTCCAGTCCTGGTAACTTAAAACTGAGGTGCCCAAACCCATGAGACTTTAAGGAGCAGTTTATAATTCTCAATTTAAAGGAACTTTTTGACAGCCAAAGCTTGTTACCTTGGGTGAGTTTTCAAAAGTGATCACACTCTTAAAGGGAGAAAAATTAACAATGATGCATCTGAATCTAAGGCTGAAAATCCAACTGTTTAATTCCTTTTTTTCTGTACAATAGCTGGAGTTGAGTGACAACGTCATTTCTGGAGGCCTGGAGGTCCTTGCAGAGAGATGTCCGAATCTCACATATCTAAATCTAAGTGGCAACAAAATCAAAGATCTTGGCACTGTGGAAGCTCTTGTGAGTATGAAGTGGGAGGGCCTCTGGGGAGATTTAATAAATACTAGTTTTTATCCAGAACCCTTAGTATTTTTTCAATAGATTGGTACAAAGGTTTGTCATTCTTGTGGTTGGTCCAGTCTGATGGACTCTGTGCCATTGTTATAGGACAGCTTGTGTAACCCCACTACTGGAAAATGCTTCTGTGTCAGGAATGGGATGTCCCAAATCAGAGATGGTTGGGCTTGTTTTGTTTTTGAAGAATAAGTGGCCAAGGTGTGTTGTTCATTGAACAAGCTGTGCTTGTTCATTAAGGTGTGTTTGATGAATTTTCATTAAACTTTGAATTGACTCAGACACGGGTGGGATACAGCCAGGAGTGGGACAGTGAAGCAATGAAGGGAGCTGCCAGTGGTGACCCCTTTGCCCTTTTTTCTGGATGATTGGGGTTTCTGTCCAAAACTGGTCTCTGCACACATAACCCAACCCCCAAGCTGTGGGGGAGTCTGGGGGTTCGGGATCTGCATGGGAGTTATTGGGGGTTCGGGATCTGCATGGGAGTTATTGGGGGTTCGGGATCTGCATGGGAGTTATTCCATGAGTGCCTTCGCTGGAGATTTGGACACTGCCAGCAACTTGGACTGAACTTTGAGGGAGAAAAATTCTGGCTAGAAATCAGGAATGAGGACAAAGTAAATTCAGTTATGCTCGGGCTGCGACCCTGCTGTATCCAGGAGCACCACAGGAAAAAAACCTTTTGATTTATTTTCAGCAAAACCTGAAGAACTTGAAGAGCCTTGACCTGTTCAACTGTGAGATCACAAACCTTGAGGACTACAGGGACAGCATCTTTGAGCTGCTCCAGCAGATCACATACTTGGATGGGTTTGATCAGGAGGACAACGAGGCACCAGACTCAGAAGATGATGATGATGGTAACTTGCTGAAACAAACGGGGTAGGAATGGGCTGCTGGAATAATGATCTCAGAGTAACGCAGGGATTTCCTGAGCCCACGAGTGCAGTTCTGCTCGTGTTCCTGAAGAGCAGAGCCCAGAGCGTGTTCGGTATTAATGCACTGATACAGAGTAAAAGCTCCCATCAGAGAGTTTCAGTCCTGCAGAAGCCACCGGGGCTTGAGGGTATTGGACTAAAGATACTTTTGCAAAGGCACAAATATTCTCGAAGTTGTTGCCAGCAGTAAAGCCCTTTGTGCCACTGAGTGATACAGAGCAAGGGGACACACACACTATTTTAAATAAAAAATCATAATTTTACAGGGTTCGGTAATAGCTTCAGCCCCCTGCTTCAGTATAATACAATTTTTAGATGCAAAAGCACACATAGTTCCTTTTGGTCCCACCTTGGTTGCAGTCCTTCAGGGGGCTATCCTGGCTGTCAGCCTCTTTTGCTGGCAGGAGTTTGCATTTGTAGCTGCTTCAGACATCGAGAGTTTTGCCTGAAGCTTGTGATGGAAAAACACTGGGTGTCTTTCTTAGAGGAAAAAAAAGACAAAATGTAACTTGGTTACAATTGTGGTCATTTCCCATATGTTGCTTGGATTTAGAAAAGAAAGTAAAAATCCCCAAATCCTTCAGGAAAAAAACTACTAGAGCCAACTCATCCTGCTATATTCAGAGAGGAGTGAATGGAACTAAACTTCTGGCCTATATGTGTGTCCTTTACTGCAGAAGGGGATGAAGATGACGATGATGATGAGAATGAAGCTGGGCCTCCAGGAGAATATGAAGAGGAAGATGATGAAGATGATGGAGCTTCAGATTTGGGGGAAGGTGAAGAGGAGGAGGAAGTTGGTCTTTCATACCTGATGAAAGAAGAAATTCAGGTAAAGTTTGTAAATCCTGCCAAATGCAGAAAGCAAAGAGAAGCTCCTGTGGGGTTCTGTTGTTATGGAAAACAGTTCTGGTACAGTTCCCAGAGTATGGAAAACAGCCACCTTTCAGAAGGTGATGAGGAGAGTCTTGTAGCTATAAACTGATCACACAAATTACAGGACAGAAGTAAATCCCTGGGTCCTGGTCAGGTCGTCCTCTCTGCCGGCTGCAGAGTCTCGATGGAAGAACGAGCCTGGTGTGGGATTTGTGTGTGCCAGCAGCACCCGTGTTTTGGATCTAAAGCCTCTGTGGCTGGCCAGTACTGGCTCTTTGATAGGAGTTTGCTTCCTGTTGGAGTTAATGTGGAGTGGGTTTAATTCCAATATTCCAAGGACAAATATTGGGGGCCTCTTTCTCCATTTTGACTTGTCTCACTCTCCTGTGTATTTATTCCACCAAGCAGAGGGACATAAAAACAAGACTTGAGTTTGTCGAATTCTCTGGAGCTGATTGTTAATTTGTTTACATTTCTCATCTATCATCTTTAGAACAAGACAAAAAAACCCGACACAACAACTTACTCATTTTCACAGAAACTTGGGAAGATGATACTGTTGTACACTTTTTCTTCCAGGCCCTTACTGACTGCAGGTTCGAAGGAAATCTAGAGCTGCTGGCATTTGTCTCAGAGTTAATTTGTCAATAACCTTGAGCTGGCTTAAGGCAGTGAACAGTGGAGAAAAGCAAAGAAATGACACTCTGGGGCTGACATGCCCTGGTGGGCAAAGTGCAGGGAAATCCTGGATTTCTGCTTGGGATCATCATGGGAAGCAAGACTTTGATAAATAGCAATTGTAAAAATGTCTCCCAATTTTTGTACAGGATGAAGAGGATGATGATGACTATGTTGAAGGAGGTGATGAGGAGGAAGAAGGTAAGTGCTTAAGTATTCAAGTTGTGACTGAAACAATTCTCTATAATTCTTTGTGGGGTTGGGACATGTGCGTTAACACAAAAACAAAGTAAAAGTGAGGAAGAAACAACAGTTTTCTGAAAGGAAGGGCACTGTCTCCTACTCAGGCGGAGAGGAGCAAGACTCTGCTGTGCATCTTATTATTCACATACTTTGAAAATATCTCTCAAGTGCACCAGAGTCTCTGCTGGCAAAGCCTGGCAGGCAGGAGCAGCTGGAGCTTTCCCTTTATCCAGCTGAAAATGGCTTCTCCATAAGCAATTCTACTACAGGAGCAAAGTTCTGTTTGCAAGAAGTGGCTTACTGGTTTATTTTTTAATATGATTTTTCATAAAAAATTCCACATCTCTGTAAAGACATATCCCAGAATTTCTCACTAGCAGACTCCCATCTCCTCCACATGGTGAGCTTAGTGGAGAAGGTTTGGGAGCTGGATTTTCCACTTGCAAAAACAGGAATTCTGAAGGTGCAGTGCGAATTCTTCACTTAGTCCAAATGCAGTCCTGGAGTCAGGATGGGCCATCGGCCAGGGAACTCCTGGGGAATTCTTGGGTTGGAGGGGGCAGCATTGCACTGCGGGCTCCCGCCACCAGAGCGCACAGCGCACCACCCGGGTCCGGCCTTGTTCTACAAAAAACGCAGGGATGTTGTGCAGGATCCTGGTGCTGGTCTTGCAGGGATGTTCTGTCAGGAATGCGTCTTCACTGCACACGCTCCCCGTCCCCATCACCTGGCTGTAAATGCTGTGTGGGCAGAGCATAATGGGCTGTGTGCATCCGTCTCTCCTTAGCAGAGGGCGTCCGAGGGGAGAAGAGGAAACGAGAGCCCGAGGATGAAGGCGAGGAAGAGGAGGATTAATTTGCAGGACCAGACTCTCCAGTTATGGAAGACGCAATAGTGATTATGCAGCTCTGTATGTCCATGTACCATAGATGTCCTGACAGAAATCCTATGTTAACTTTTTATAGCAGAAGTGTGGTTTTACTATTCCTGCCCCTTTTATCATTCCAGATAAGCTCTGATAGCCCATAGGGAACCTTCTGTAGAGAACAATTTTCAGCCCTATAATCACTGAAGCCATTGGCAAATTCCCCCCACCAGACTTTTCTTTGGAGCTCTTTAATTACGTACAGTCTTGCTGTGTTGGTCATTTTTAGCCCATGGGTTTAATATTGGGAGTTTTAATTCAGGATTTTAAAAGTTTTTACACTTAAAAAGCTGAATAGAAAAATGCTCTACAGCAAATTCTCCACTCTCTTAAATCAATTGACTCTAGCCCAAGTTTTCCATGGATTCAACTGGAAACCCCCAAGTGGATGACACCCATGTTTAAATTTTTTAAAAGGTGACTCCTGTGATTTTTTTGAAGGCTCCTCTCGCTTTTGGGTGTTCCAGGGTAAAGCCTCAGTGCGTTACAGAAGATGTTTTTGTTTTCCTGCATGCTCCAATGTTCAGTGTTTGGAGTATTCACTAGATTCCTTCAAGGGTGTATTTTGGCAAACTGAAAGAGTTGTGATCCTTAAAGGGTTGCAAGCCATAAATTTTCTCCCAAGTCCATTGTCACTGCAGGTATTAACAGAGCAATTAATGTGTAGTTTAAAACCTTTTTGCTAGAAATCTTTGTTAAACCTTCACTCACTTTGTTCTTGCATTGTTATTCTGGGAATTCTGCACCACTCATGGCTATAAAATGTATAAAACAGATGAAATATGCATTTCTGATGCAGAAGTGAACGGGTAATTCCTCCAAGCGTGTTGTTTTCTAACCCCCCAGCTTTCCTAGAACTGTTGAAGGGAAGGATGAACCCAAGTTGGCTCTTCTCTGCACGTCACCTCTTAAACTGTTTCAGTCTGGCTGTAGGCAAAATGCACAGTCTGTGTCTAACAGTTGGGAATATTTGGGGGTTTATATTGAGTGGCTGCAGAGACACGTCAGGAGCAAGCATGGGGGACATGCAGAGAAGCTTTTCTTCTAGCAGCCTTTATAATTCCTAATCTGCCCCAATGTATCATCTTTCCTGTTGGAAACAAATTTTGACTTCCGGCATTTCTCTTTCAGGCGCGATCTGGGTTTCACACAGTGTAGTCACGGTATCACACTGACTGACATTGTCTCACATAGGTCCTGAACCAAATATCACACACAGCTTTATTCCAGAGACTTATTTTTGTATCTGTCCTGGCTGTCACTAGCTGCCAGAAACTGGGGAGAGCCTGCAGGTGGGAAGAAGGAGGTTCCTGGGCCTAAGTGAGTCAGTCCCTCATCACCTGGTTCCCTGTGGATGTTCCTTAGGAATTTCACACACTAGTTCAGTGTGACCTCCAGCTCTTCAGTGGAGTTTAGATTGTGCAGGGTTGAAGTTCTGCAAAGCCCCACTCCCTGTGTGTGGATTTTCCCCCCCAACTAGAGCCTTAACTCTGGGTGTCTCCTGTAGCTGTGTAGCGGGACCGATCCTTCCCGGCCTTGAAGCGGAGTCACGCGGGCGGTAGCACACTCGGGAACAGCTGGCTCCTTGGGCTTTGTGTGTTCTCTAAAGACACTAGAAAAGTTGTGGTGAAACTTCCTTTGCAGCCACCACAAAGTCCTGTGTTTGTGATGAGTCCTGGGTGGGTCAGTGCACAGCTGTCATGTCCTGGAGGCTCTGGGCGAGGCACTCACTCAGTGCTCAGCTTTGAGAGAAAAAGTGTTTTCCCATCCTTTTGCTTACTGTCTTTAGATTGAAACTTGTTATTTATAAGTGTGTACGTTAGAGCACCTCCATGTCAGGGTTTTGCTTAACTGTTACTGATGCAGATAAAATTAGTTTTAAATGGAAAAAAGAGTCTATTTTGATGGATTAAAATAATGTGGGTAGTGGGCTTGTTTGGATAAGTGAGTCCAGCTCCTGAGACCAGAAAGACTGAGTTCCCTAGGCCAGACTTCCCACTTCCCAAACACGCGCAGGGCCGTGCGTCAGCCACCACGTGGGACCTGAGCCCTCACAAACCCAACTCCCCAAGAATCTGTTTGTCCCGGTGTCACCATCCCCGGTCCCGTGTCCTCCGCTCGGCATGCAGCAACGTTTTTTAACGAGGAATTCAGAGCCTCCAGATAACTTTTGAAACTTTTTTGCTTGGTGGGTGGTCTTTTCATGCAAATACGTCAGGGTGGGTTTTATATTTTGTAGAGGTTTTGTCCTATTTTAATGCTCTTTGTATGGCAGTCTGTATATAGTGTGGTTCAGTTCCTTCTCCGACTCTTTTCCTGAAACTTTGGAGTAACTGATTTTGTGCAACTGTGTTTTGAATAAAGCCATGACAGTGTTAAATTAAAGACAACAGCCCTGCAGCACTCTTCTGGTAACTTTTAGTTGTAACAAAACATGTTTCCTCCCCATGTGTGCTGTAAATTTTAAATTAAAAAGTTTTCAAACCGAATTATTTCAAATAAATTTGAGACTATTGTATTGGATTACTTGTCGGGGTATGTCCACCTGTGGAGAATAGAACGTTTCTCAAGGAATGGAGTAAGAGGGAATTTTCTTTCCTGTTATGTTTAAATGGGGTGGAAACCTGCAGAATTGGTGTGTCTTTCTGGGGATGGAACTTGAACTTGTGGAACTTTAATCCTTGGTAATGTTGTAACAGTTGAGGATGTGCTGGTGAACGCGGATGGTTCCCTGAGTGTTTCCTGGTGAGTTTTAACACAGATGTCATAGACATCTGAGTCTGGGTGAGTCTTGAGATTTGCTTTTCACAGATCCTGCCTTGTGCCCGGCAGCCTGAGCCAAGTTTGATGCTGAATTATTCCTCACACAAGAACAATGTTTAAAAAAACCCTGCTGCTCCTCCCGAGCTCGAGAGAGCATTGTTTTATCTTGGGATTAGTCCAGCATTCCTGGCAAAAATCCCTTGGATGCACTTGAGAAAGCCCTTAGCAAACAGGCTTTTCTGCTGCTGGATGAGCAATTAGGCAAGAAATGGGTGGTGACTTTCTGGGATATTTTATTTAGTTAGTTTTAAAGGGTGGGGAAGAATTGCAGTTCCAGCTGAAGCCCCGCACTGGCGCCTCCACCCTGTGCACCCATTTCCCACTGGATTTGGGGCCAAACAGAGAACCTGAGTTTCAAGATGACTTTAAACAGGTTCAATCCATCTTCTGGGGGTGTGGGTGGGTGAGGTAAAACCAGGCTGTCATATGGTACTTTGATGGCTAAGGAGAGAGGAGAAAGCTCAAGTGCTGTGTAGGCACATCTTCAAAGCCAGGAAAAACCTGCAGTGGGGCTTGATGGGCTCCTCAGCTTGTCATGACGTGTGTAGAACCGGCTCTCCCTGCCCCAGCCTCTGTTTACACAGCTCACCTGCTGCCACAGCGCCAGGCACCTGTCCCTCCCGGGGTCTCGGGATTGAGCAGGGACCAAGGGATGTGGCCGCTCCCCATGGGCCAACAGCGCCCCAGCCTGCGGACTGTCCTACTGGACAGCCCCCCCCCCCCCCCCCCCCCCCGCCCTCCATTTTGTTGCAGTGAGGGGAAGCCGGGCGGCTTCCTCCTCCCTGCTCCTTCCTCCTCGTTCTTCTCCCGGGGCTTTTGTCTTGTGGTGCCCCTCCTTGCTCCTTCTCTGGCCCTTATCTCCCCCTCCCAGAGGTGCTGCTGCCCGTTCTCTTCCTTCCTCAGGGATCAAGGTGCCTTTCCCCCACCCCAGGGAACTGCCTAAGGAGACGCGCGGGAAACTGCGACCCACGGGGATGCTCAGCTGCGGGCAGCAGGGGCCGAGCCGCGACCCCGCCGCTGATTGGCTGAGATTTGCCGCAGTTCCGCCCCTCCGCCTTCCCACCACCCGCGCGCGACGCCCCGCCCACGGCCCCTCAGGCCCCTCATGACGGCAGTGAGGGGAAAAATGCACCCAAATTCCCCATTCCCACCGGAAAACGGCTTCTGCTCCCCTCCGAGATGCCCCATTTCCACCCCCAAAAAGCCTCTGCTCCCCACCAGCCTTCAGGAGAGGCTTTTCACCTCAGGTTGTGTGAACTTCGTTCCGGTGATGGAAATCAGATTCAGAATCCAAGTGGAGAAAAAAACCCAGGATACAAACCGTGATCCTGAAGGTGGTTATCAACGTCGTGTGAGGAAGGGTAAATTCAGCCAGGCTTTGGTACAAACGTGCCGGGTGAAAATAGGAAGGGATTCCTCATAAAATTCTTCAGATTGCCTAGTTAAGCCCAGTAGCAAGAGAGCTTCAAGGTATGTGATTTCAGGAAGCTCCTGCTGCCATGTAGTTCCTAGTGTCCCCCAAATTGGCCATACTTTCCCAGGGGAATGTGGCATGTGCAGGTTACAAGGCAAATCTTCCCCTTTCTCACCTACATCCCTACATCCCATTGCCCAGTTCCAGGTTAATTCAACCCAGCCACAGTACTGAGGGGATTTGGGGTTATTTTTGTGACCCAGGTACCTGGGTCGGGGGAGTGATGGTCTGGAGCTCCCACAGGTCAGACTTTCAAAAAAGGGAGGGTTTTTTGGTATGAAATGTGACCAAGAAGTAGTGGAACTATCCCTTGCCATTCCTACACATTCCATAATGACCAGTTAGCCTTTTCCCCCCTTTATTTTCCCTCAAATGAAATTAATTAAAAAAAACCTCGTACTGCTGAGGATATAAACCCCGAGGGTCTCTCAATGCCTAGCCTGCAGGCAGCTCACTTTCAGCTTTCCTCATCTATATTTTTATGTGAGAATGGGGAAGCTGACA
This sequence comes from Lanius collurio, assembly GCA_020086605.1. NCBI lineage: Eukaryota > Metazoa > Chordata > Aves > Passeriformes > Laniidae > Lanius > Lanius collurio. The sequence goes on from JACBWW010000132.1 coordinate 189,458, forward strand.
TGCTTGTGGAATCCCATGAATTCAGGAATTTGGCCCTGGAGAAAACTAAAATCCTTTGAGCTGCATGATAGAGTAATGAGAAATCTCAGAATGAAAACTGCCCCATTCTACAGCAAACAGAGCTGTTGTTGATTTTGGCAGCAAGAGCTGCTCTATGCTAAAAATACACCAGTTTCACTGGTCATACCCATTGCAAAGGTCTGAACTGAAGAACAAGATCTGAATTTATGAGATAAAAATGATGCTTGAATTATTTTTATCTATTTCTGAGTCTCTTGGTTGTGCCAGGGGTTGCACCGTCACATTAGATGTGCACACTTGAGTTCTCCATTTGCTCATCGATCGACCAGCACAAATGGAGAGTCAGGAATGTGGCTCCCCCCGTGGTACCAAAACGCATGGGATAGGGCAGAAGGAGTCAGGGACAGCAGCTGCTTGAAGCAGGACATGGAAAATGTCCCTCTGCAGAGCCTGAGGCTGGGAAATTCATGTTGCTACCGCTGTTGGGAGGTTTCTCACTGGAGTTAGAGTTTGGTCTCCTGGGGAACACTCTTCTGGTTTTAAACTTTAAAATTACAGTTCATAGTATGCTTCGTAGTATGCTCAGTTTCTGCTTTGAGTGTGTCTCATTTTAAAAAAATAATAAAAATGAGCCCCAAAAATAGCCAAGGAAAGTCTTTCCTCCTGCTTCTAATTTAATTGGCACAAATGAGGGAGAATCCAAACATAAATGTTCGGCCACAACAGCAAACCAGCAGAAAGCCACAGGACACATTAAAGCTGGGAACTCTTGGCACTGAGAAAAGGATTCTGTTCTAGGAAAAAAATTGCCCAAGAGTGTGGGTTCATGTTGGAAAAGGAGCTGGTCTCTCCTGTGTGAATGAAACATGTTCACACAGGGTGTTTGAGGGGCATTGCCTTCCATAGTAAATTCAAATAAAACAATCTAGTGATGACTGGGGAGTTGCCAGTCAGAGCTCCTCTGATATCTTCTGGCCATTTGTGAGGGGCTTGGTCACATCCTTGTCCCTGGGAATGCTGAGAACATGCAGGAATCATGTTTAATGAGGAATCTGAGGCTGGAAGGGAGCTCCTGGCTAATGGAGTTTTGAAACTAAGGTGTCTCTGCAGCAAGTGCCTTTCTGAACTCATTTCATAATCACATCTGTGTCTCTGAGCTTTATCACCATGATGACTCATAATTATTCTGCTTAAAAGTGTGCTGTGGTGTTTCTTCTACGCTCTGTATGTTTTGAGTGAGTTCCCATGTCACAGCAAAACCCAGTTGGAACGACTTGGGTAATTTGTGTTCCTGGAAACCAAGAACATCTTCATTCTCTTCTTTTATCAGCATCACTGTTGGGGGATCCACACCGAAAGCTGTAGGATCAGCCTTGGGAATTCAAGTCTTGCCCTCTTTTGTGCATGTTGTACGTGTGTTTAAGAATGTAATTGAGTGCTGACTTTTTAATGCCAAATATTGGCTGTGCTCACACCTCCCGTGCACACCCACCCCATATTCCCGCTACAGTTGTGCGGCTCCAAAAGCTTCTGGTGTTAAATTCTGTGTTTGGGGTGTGCTTTGAAGCACAGGCTTGTGGAGATGGGAATGTTTTCTCTGATGCTCTGCTGGGGGGGTATTTCCATCTCAGTCATGTAGCACTGGGGGGAAGAAGGCTGCTTGTTGGTGAAATCTTTAACATATTACACAAATTAACAAGGTTTTCCCTGAGAGAGCCCTTTATTTCCCACAACCATCCAAAGTTCCTCCTCATTCGCATCCCTGCACAGATCACATCATTCCTCTGCAAGCAACAGGAAGGACAGAAGGAGGAAGAATATTAACCTCTCTCTGCTCTGAGGTTCTGGATCACTGGAGGCTTCAATTGCTGCAGAATTTCTACATGAATGTTAAGCATTCTCACTATAAAGAAGACTCCCAGATCATCACTGAAAAGCAAAAAGTATTCCCTAGAACAAAGAGAGGAATCTTGGGGAAGACAGTAATAACCAAATGGCTGCAGAGACAAACTGGTTAAATTCTCATGTGCATCTCCATCCAAGTTTTTTGAAGTGCTTTAGTAAACTTCCCAAACCTTTCTCCTCTCTCCAACACACCTGGATTTCTAATGGTGTGGAAAATGTGTTTCCACTGGGACTCAAAAAGGTCTGGGAAAAGTTAGGGCTGCCTGGCGAGGGTGTGAGCGAGCGGCACTCGGGTTTGCTGGTTTGGGATATATTTTCCTGTCAATCCGTGCGTGCACTGCAGGAGGAACCGGGCACCAAGACGCTGCTGCAGAACCCGTGTGATTCCTCCTGTGCCACGGGCGGAGTAGGGAAGGGAAATAGTTTAATAATTGCAGTTTCATGGAAAGCTCCCCACGGCTATTCCATAAGAACGCATTCCCAGTCCTCCAGGTGAGCTCGGGTTGCAGGAGCCCTGGACCGGGAGAACGAGCACTAGAGGGCACAGCGCGACCAGCGACGGGCGCGGGCTTGGGCGAGGGGGAGGCAGAGCCCGGCTGTCTCTGAGCTGCCTTCCACCCGTGAGAGTCCGAGTGACTCCTTAAAATGGCACCTTTTGGAAGGTTTTGGACTCATTAGCTGTAGTAATTCAAGGACGAAAATGCGGCAGAGAATCCGAGAATATCGCGAGTCGGAAGGCACTCTTTTCCAGAGAAACACTGCAGCTCCGTATTTCTGTCCACATTCCATAAATGACCAAAAAAAAGGGAAGGTGAACTTGTTGGCAGGAACTGTGAAAGAAACAGGAGGAAAACCCAACACCCCTGTGTTGCAACACCCCAGAACTTAGTCAAACGAAGTAAATATGTTTAAAATGAGAAATGCAGCACCAAAAGATAATGACAGGGTGCATTCTGGGAGGCATGGAATGTTCTGCAGAAGTTGTGGTACACTAGGATTGTCAAGAGCAAGTAGGTAGAAGAGTGAAAAGAATTTTGTTAAGCACAAGAAGAAATCAAAGACAGAAAATGCAGGAAATCGGTGGTTGGAATTGGTGGGTTTATGCTTTGCACTAGGTACCATGGAAGTTTGGTGATGACAGGCTTTCCTGTTTTATTTCTGATCCCCGTTGCTGCCTCCCAGGAAACCAGGATTTCCCAAGATATCTTTTCTTTCCTATGACTTGATTTCTAGAAACCTGGAAGGAAAAACTCCAGAAGGAGTAGCCCTTCCATTTCCTTCTGGTTTCATTTCCCTACATCTTCAGTCACATAAATAATTTTATAAGTGATATAAACATTTCCAGAAAGCATACATTGAAAGCATGAAGCCCTCGGGATCCTCTTCCCAAACAAACTCCTTTCTTCCCTCTCCCTTTGTATTTCAGTAAATGCTCCAGCAGCCTCATTGTTTGGATAATTCCGGGTGCCAGATGGCTGTAAATATGTTCACAATCCTCCTTACCCTGCTCCCTCCTTCCTGGCATCCTCACTGCTCTACCCAGTACTGAGCACCTGGCCTGTTCCCATTTGGAGTCTCCCTTCTCCCCTCTGGAGCTAAATTGGCACCTCTGGTTTGTATTTTCCCTTTAAGTGAAGTGGAAAGATCTTAGGGAATGTTTCGTACCAGGAAATACGTCCTTCACTGCCACTTGCACCATCAGTTAATTGAAAGCATGCCTCCCGCCTTGTGGCATCGGCTTCCTTCCCGCAGGAATCCTGTCCCTCACAGAGGAAGGTGCAGCTCACCTGCCAGGAATCACAAGGGAGGAGCAGCTTCTTCCTATTTTGAGCACAGTAATCTCATACTTACCCTTGGCATGGGTAAGGGCACACAGAAAGGGTGATTCATCCCGAATCATTCCCCGAGGACCTGGCAGAGGCAGCATTTGAACAACCGGCCCCTTTCTTCTCTGCCTCTCCGGCTCTGGATTCATTGTCATACTCTGATCCTGTTATTCCATAACTCAGGAACGCCCGAATCCTTGGGGCCTGAGCCCCTGAGATAACTTTCTGTGTAATGAAACATTCCCAAACTGCTGAGCAGTAAGAAAATGACAGAAAACTGTTTCAGTGGCACTGTAAAAAAGGAAGTTGGTTTTAAGACATCTGAAAATACAGGCAGTGACATCTTTAGAACTGAGGAATAACTGAGGTCACGAGTTGCCTGAGGAACGCTGCAGCAGCACAAACTCAGGTCACGGGAAGGGTGAGCAAGAAGAAACAAGAATTCAGCCAGATTTGTCTGTGGTTTTGCTCTCATTGATGAGCTGGTGGGTGAACTCTTCCCTGGAAGGCAGGAGGGAGCAGATGGCAGCAGGCAAATATCTGACTTGAGTAAGGAGAGAGAAACTAATTTTCCAAAGGATCTATTTGACATACAGAGGCCAAATGTTATTTTTATGAGCCAGTATGAGCCAGGCCTCTCATTTATTGAACTTTACCAGTTTGTGTTCTGCCAGCAGACCTAAACCAAGTGACCCTGTGACCCATAAAGGACAAGAGAGTCAGCAGCCCAGAGCTGGCATTCCAAGCACACTTTTCCAGCCTGAAATTCTGAATGCCACCTCACAATTTCTGGGAAGCACGACTCCCAGCTCTGTCTGCAGAAAGGTAGACAGCGCTCAGATTATATATAGCAGCAAGTGGGCTAGGAGGAGAAACACTGGGCTGCACAGAGGGGAGGCTGCTCTGGAGAAACCCAGGGAATGTCTTATGGTACAGCACAAACCACAGTGGCACCCAGCGAGTGGAGCTGGGCTAGTGCTGGCCTGTGGGCAGCTCGAACCAATGGAGTGAAGGAGAGCCCTGGGCAGTGCCAGGGGCAGTTTGGGTGCACTCGGATTATTCCCTTGCTCTCAGCTCTTCGTCATCCTGTTCCACCCCCTGCCATGGGCAGGGACACCTCCCACTGTCCCAGGCTGCTCCAAGCCCCGTCCAGCCTGGCCTTGGACATTTCCAGGGATCCAGGGGCAGCCACAGCTGCTCTGGGCAGCCTGTGCCAGGGCCTCACCACCCTCACAGGGAAGAATTCCTTCCCAAAATCCCATCAAAACCTTTTCTCTTTCAGTTTAAAGCCATTAATGACATCCCATTTGTTGAGAGTCCTTTAAATGATGACGTCCACATCTTCACTAGCTCATTCCAGTCGTTGCCAGACCTTTGCCTACTGCCCAGCATCAGCCTGTGAGCCACAGATTCCTTCAGCTCTGAATGGTTCCCTCTGTCCTCCTGTCCTACATGTATGGGCTCTTTATTACAACCACAGGCCCCATTCTGTCAGCCCTAGGGCAGGGGTTTGGAAGGAGAAATCCAATAATATTTCTGAAATACCATTTCAGTACAGAACTCCCAAGCCACTGGTGTCAGGAGGGGGGCTGAGCTCTGCACTCTGAACTCTGGCTCGTCTGGCCTCTCCCAAACATTCCCAAATATTAAAAAGATTTTAAAATCCTGTGTTGCTTCTGAGCTGGGATGATTTGTGTCAAAACAGAGCAACAAGTTGTTAAACACATTACAAATTAAGGAGGTGTAAGAGTCACTGTAGTTTTGAGTCCCTTGGGACATTTTACAGAGTCAAACAAAACAGCAGTGTCTGAAAGCAGAGGAGATTTGTCATTCCTGGGCCAGGCTCAGGAAACACTTCCAAAAGGTACAGCTACAGCTGCACCTTTCACCTTTTCCATGGTGTCACTTTACCAGATGTCATGTAAAACATCCCCAGTGTCAAACCAGACCCTCTGGCCACTCGGGGAGGGGAATGTGGGGATCTCTGAGCTGATGAGGAACTCCCCAACAGCTCAAATTGGATTTAGGAAAAAGAAATCCAAGGCACTGTACTGTGTTTCTCACCAAAGAATTCCTTCCTAACAAGAGGGAATATGCACAAATCTCCATTTGTGTGTATTCCAAGGATACATTTGCACACAGGTGTATCTGGCATACAAAACCACTGAATTTTCCCCTTTTCTCTCTTTTTTTAGGGAAGTAGGTCTGTTCTTGCTGAGCTTTAATTTGAAAACCCAGTTGGAACTTGTTAAGTCAATAATTATTCTTGTGAATGTGGGTCAAACTATTTTGTGTCTCTTCCTCTCTAGGGACTTGGAAGAAGATTCAATCCTCCAGCACTCTTGAGGTAGGGAGAACCACGCTTCCTGTTTTATTTCAAAAGTCCAAACTGATTGTCCCATGGGGGTAAAAGCTGAGGAGGGACAGGGTCATGTGAGTGAGCAGCATTGCTGGTGCTCTGGGTGTTCACCTACAGCTGCTGGCACAGGTGTCCAGGAAAGAATGCCCCCAGCTCTGATAACATATCAGAGTGTCTTGGAATCCCATGGAATTTATTCTAAGGGTATGCTGAACATATTATTCAGTTGGGCTATTGGAGGGTCTATAGCTTCCCACCTTCCACCTCTGGACACAAATCCCGCTTTCTCTTTTTAAGGCATTTGCCTTATTGGAGGAAAAAAAAAAAAAAAAAAGCAGCAGTTTTCTCCATCAGCAGCTCCAAGAAATCCTACTGCACAGCAGGAGCCATCGGCTGTGTTGGAAAATTTTATTTATCCACCCCCTCCTCAGTCTGAGAACCCTCTGCCATGAGTCACTGGCGTTCCTGCTCCACTTGGGAGGTTAGGGGCTTTTTTTAAGGATGGAAACTGCCAGAGAAACCGGACTTTATCCACCACAGTTTCATTCCTGTGAACTGCTTTGTTAGGTGTAATCCCAGCCTGCAGAACAGCCCACTGCTACTGGAACAACATGAACCCGTTTCTGCTTTACACCCCAGTTTTGCCACCAGTCAGCAGCGTGAAAGTTGCCTGCAAGTGTAAATTCTATTTAAAGCCACCAAAAGCTTCTTAATCAGTACCTCCTGCTTTCCAGCGGCCTCTCAGCGCTGTGGAGACACTGCAGCTGCTCCCCCTATCCCAAATCTGCAGAGGGTGAAACTTAGGGCGGCCATGTGTGGCATGGGGCTCATCTGTGGGGCTGCACTCCAAAATGTGCTCCCTGGGCAGGAACTGCGTGGGGTGGGGTCAGCTCCATCTGATCACAGCCCTTGTAGCTTGTGGGGGTTTGTTGGGTTTTCAGCCCTCTCTTCCCAGGCTGTTGGGTGCCAGTGTTTCATAGAGCCATGGAATCATGAAATGGTTTGGGTCTTGGGAGGGACCTTAAATCTCATCCTGTTCCACACCTTGCCATGGGCAGGGGACACCTTCCACTGTCCCAGGCTGCTACAAGCCCCGTCCAGCCTGGCCTTGGACAATTCCAGGGATCCAGGGGCAGCCACAGCTGCTCTGGGCAGCCTGTGCCAGGGCCTCACCACCCTCACGGGGGAGGAATTTCTTTCCAAGAACTCCATCCTAAGGTGTCTCTCTGTTATTCCCTTAGAAAGGCAGAGGAGGGAGGGAGGGAGGGAGGGGGGGAGGGAGGGCGGAGGGGGTTTGCTTAAAGCTTTTGAGGCGGAGAGGGAGAAAATAACCAAAAAAAGGCGCTTTGGCTGGGAGGGTGGGTGGGCTCCCGTGTGCCGCATGCAGCCGGGGTTCCTCGCCCCTCGGTCCTTATTTGGCTGGGAGCAGGAGCATTCCGGGGATTGGCTGTGCTGGGAAGCAGGCAGGGAGTGCAGGCACTGGAGCCGAGTGCCAGCTGACGAGCACAGCACACGCTCGCCCGCTCCCCAGCATGTGTTGGGCAAATTGCAGCTATTTTTATAGGAGACGCTTTGCCTACATCTTAAGAATCCAGTCCCAATCTCGTCTCCCTGTAGTGAAATGGGAAATCCCCTTCCCAGCCCCCTTTTCCCTGTTCTATACGTGTTTTCAAGGCACAGTTGGGCAGAACCCAGACTTCTTGGCCATTACTGGGCTTCAGACTTCTCTGCTGTGCACTGCCCGTCCAGGGCGCTCTCTACTCCTGTAATGATCCTCCTGTAATGATCCAGCATTTTGTCTCCAGAGCCAACATAATTGCCACACTGGACAATACCATCCCTTTCTGGGAATGGCTCCGCTACTGGGCGAGAACAGCCCCTTTGTGCAGCGTTATTCCCGCATGGATAGACCCACCAACCGGGGGGAGACACACAAAGCCACGTCTGTGCTGCCCTTGGCTTTGCAGCTCCGTAGGGCTCCCTGTGCCATACCACAGGCTTTGGGAATGCCACCAAGGGCAGGGGGCCAGGCAGGGCGCTGGCGGGAGGTAGCAGGGAAACAGAGGGGGAAAAGTTGTGAGGGGTGAGGAGAAAGACCTCCAAAACAGCCCTTAGGAGCTTCAGGGCCTCCCTGAAGAGAGCAAGGAAGGGCTGCTCAGGTGTGCCAGGGGCCGCGCATGTGGTGACCTTTCAGCCCTTCCTGGAGTGTGTGGTGGCTCTTCCAGAGGCCTCCACTTGGAGCAGCATGGCAATGAGCATTCCAAAATCCAAGGAGAGTTGCTGGGGTGGGAGTCACAAATACAGCACCTTGCTGGCACTACCTGGGATGCAGGAGGTCACAAGTGAGGTTCAGTGGTTCCTTGCAAAAGATTTTGTGGAGCAATCCAGTTCATCAACATGGAAAGGCACTGAAAGTTATCCCTGGAAGTATCACTGGAGTCTGGTTAAGCCAAACTCATTTAGAAAGGTTTAGGGTTTGGTTTTATTTTTTCTTTAATTTAAAAAAATCTTGTCATCGCAGCCAGGAAAGGAAATAGAAAACACTAACCACGATCAGGAAGTAACTCTCTGGATTTTTAGGTTTCCTTTTAAAAAGCAAGGAACAGTTGGGTGTTACCACAACTGAAGTTGTGAGACACAGCCACGTCCTGCTCATGGGTGTGAAAGCTGAGCCAGCCCATGAGCTGATGATCTGAGCTCTGCTTCAGGCTCAGCTTTCATTCCAGCAGTGCTGATTCAGACCTTGGGCAGCCCAAGATCTTGGACAGAGCCTGCTGCTGTCTGTGACACCTGAGAGAGCAAGGCAAACCTACCAAAACTGCCATTGGCTCGTGGTGTCCAGCTCCTGCACACACTCCCTGATTTTTCAGCTCAAAGAAAACGGAAAAAAAAAAGAGAAATGACAGTAGAAAAGCTTGACCCCCCCAGCTGCCTATGTGGGCTACTGAATCCAAGGCTTTGATCCTCTGGTTGCACAGAAGGGAAGACACATTGCTACTACCTCCTACTGCTCAGGACCAAGGGGGTCTGTGAAGCATTCATGGCCCAACAGCATCAGAGTGGTTTGCGCCACTGCTGCCCTTCCAGAGAGCTCTGTGCACCCCAAAATAACAGCTGCCAGCCCCAAGTTCTTTAGGGGAGTTACACCTGTGAGCTGCACCCAGCAAATGCCTCGATGGCCTGTGTAATGCTGGAGACCAGCCTGGACTTCCCACATCTTCAGGAGACTTCTGGACAATGGGGATTTCCAGGCAATGGTGGGGATGGACACCTTCTTTGACCCTTTAATGTCATTTATTTCAGAGAGGATGGTGAAGGAACAGGGCAAGTGTCCCAGTGAAGGAGATGTAGTCTGGTACACGGCCCAGACATGACAGCATCAATGCCAGGCCTCATCCAGCTCCGCCCCACAGGATGCTCCAGGCAGACATGGGCAGTTCCTGGGAACCAGTACTTGCTCCTGTCCTTGGAGCATGACAGAAGCTGTGGCCTGCAGTGCAAAGGGAGCTCTTACAAAGGAGGTATAAACTGCAACTGATTTATTGGAATACTGGGTTGATTCATCAGGGGATGTGATGGAGGAAAAGAAGGGTCCAAGCTCTGAGAAACAAATTTGGGTGAGAACAGGCACCTTTCCACTCTTTTGAACACTGTAAATAATAATAATAATTAAAAAAGAAGACCAGATGGCCGCCCCCCCAGTCCCTCCCTCCCATCCCAAGGCTTGCCTTCACATCATGCTCTTCCTAAACTGCGACTGTGAGCTCTGTTTGGGCTTCGAGTCTGACTGCTGCAGCTCAAACTGTTTGTACAGGTCCCTCAGCTCTTTGATCTCCTGCAGCACCCTCTTGGCTTGGCTCCAGGTGGAGGAAGCCTCCCCCAGAAGCCTCTCAGATTCCTGCAGGATCCTTTCAGTGTCCGACTTGGAAGATGATGAGGAAGAAGAGGTGGTGGTGATGATGGTGCTGGTGTTGGTCTTTCTCTTGCCTTCCCCATAGCCCTTCACCTCTGTCAGCAGTTCCTGAGTTTTTTCCAGTTTCAGTGCAACCAGTTCCTGTATCCGGGACAGCTGCTCCGGCTCTGCCGAGGCAAACTGAGCCTCCAGCCCCTTCCTCAGCACTGCTTGGTGCGTGGAAGAGTCCCGTCGGGACAGGATTTCTTCCATGGAGGCACATTTATTCTTTTCTGAGTGCGAGAGCTTTTTGGGGACCTGCGGTGTGTACATGGTCCCTTTGTCGAAGGAGTCATTGCGCTGACCAGCTCTGTCCCACAAGGTCACCTCCTGCCGCGGGAGGCTCCCTGTCCGCCCTTTCTCTGATGACTTGGTGTTGTCTGAGTCCGAGCGGCGCCGACCAGCAGTGAGGTGTGCCATGGACTTGTCCAGGTCCACCCGGAAACTCTCCTCGCAGGTGCTGTGATCCTCCGGAGAGGCGTCTTCCTCCTGGATCAGGTCAAGGGTCAGCATTCCATCGGAGGTTGAGGTAGATGCCTGGAGGACCAGAAAGCAGAGCTGCGTTGGCACCAGAACGGCTGCACGTGCTTCCAAGGGTCTCTACACTGTGGATACACACTACAGAGGGGGAGTGGGAATGGTCCCTCACCCAGTGACAGAGCCTGGGTGTGGGGGGTCTGGCTGGGATGCACATTCACAGACCGAAAGCACTGTGGCTGAGCCCTCCCTGCTCACCCATGAGCAGCTCCCTGGCTGTTCCCAGCGGGAAACTGAAGGAGCAGGTGTCAGCGATGGCAACCTGGGACTTTGCCAGGTTTGTACAGTGCAATGGTCCACAAGAACAGAAGACAAGAGCTGATGACCCAAAGCTGTCCTTATGGCAACTCTCAGTTCAGGATGGAACTCCAGCACCACATTGCTTTGGAAGTGTTCCATTTTTAAGTAAAGTGCAAGGAGCTCTCCTTCCAGGTGTACCTACCACAGCCATGAGGTGACCTCGCGTGGGAGGGCGCCGGGAGTGCTGGATCTTGGCTCTGTCACGTGTCGGGTGGGCAAGGAAACTGTCCTCTTCCACAGTGACCTGCGGGGTGACACTGGCTGTGAGCACAGAACATGAGCCATTCCCAGCTCCTGGAGCTGTAATCAGGAGGAGACTCACAGGGAAGAGGGTATAGGAACCCAGCCTCGGAAGCAGCCAGTGTTCCCCTGGTCTCTCCCCTCTGTGCCGTGATGGGATTGGATCTGCTCAAGTCATTACTGACAACTGAACCTGTTTGCAAAGGTTCCTGTGACAGACTCTCCCTGAAAGCCATCTCTCCTGGTGTTTGCTGTGCTGCTTCCTGCTCTAAAGCCTCTCCCATGGTCTGACCTTGGTTTTCCTTCACTACAGGCTCTGTGCTGCCATCCAGGAGAGGAGAGGGCCTCCTGGCAGTGCCATGGCACTGTAGGAAGCTGAGTGTGAATGGGAGATCTGAGATAAGTCTGAGCTGAGGAAGGGTTGCCATGAAACATTAATGTGAGAGTCAGCCCTGGAGCGAGGGCACAGCCTGCTCCAGGTAGGTTCTCCACACTGGAGGAAACTATGCAGGAATACTCACCCTGACCTGCCTCTGCCAGCCTACCTGGTGTCCCCAGGAGGGGCTGAACTGGAGCTGCTCTGTTATTTTTCCTGGCAGAAGCTGCTTTGTGTAACTGGGACTTGCACCCTCCTCTTGAGAAGCGGGAGGAGCTCTGCTAGAGACACTTTGTGTGGATGTGTCCCCAAGACAGGGCTGTTCCCAGCAGTCTCAAGCCTGAGGCAGGGGAGCTGAGGCCGAGCCTGAATCCCGCTCACCTCATCCAAGATCCGGTTTTTAGCACGTGTGATTGCAGAGTTGAGGGCGTTAATCCAGGACTCTTTCTCTTCTGGACTCACAGCCAGGAAGATCAGATTTGGTGCCTACAAAAGAGGGAATTCAGGTCAGTGGCGGAACTCACACAGAGATGGGCCCTGGCCAGTGTGAGGCCTGTGGCCTCCACAGAAAAGGCAAAACAGAGCTGAGCCTCCAGCCCTGTCTGCCCCACAAAGCAAACCCCAAGACCATCTACATCCTTCCTTTCCCTGCATCCCCCAGGACCGTCCACATCCCTGCCCACCCCTGGAGCCAGTGGCTCTTGGGCTGGCTGCATCTGGACAAGCCCCACATACTGTGTTTCCAGGCTCCCTGGAGTGGGCGAGGGTGAATTTGCTGTGGTTCTTCTTGCTTCTACTTTTGGACTTCCTGAGCTCTTCACATTTCTCGTAGTCACTCAGGTCAAACATTTCCTGTATGGTTTTTTCATCTTTTACCTGCAAAACAGCAAGAAAATTAGAGCTTTGCAGATGTCAGACGGAGGCTCTGCTACTCCAGCCAGTAGGATTTCAACATAAGGGTTTCGACTTGGCTCTTCTGGAACAACGGGGCATATTCAGAAGGATAGCAAGAAGATCACACTTTGCCAGGTTAATTCCTGCCTCTTCTACCCCCAGATTTACTGGGCACAGGCTGAATAGCCACACAGGTGTGATCAGACACAGCATTCCTGCTTCTGGACTCTCAAAATGTGTAGAATTTACTCCAGCCACAAGGAGAGGGCCCTGTGTGCCAGGAGAGGGCTGGTGTGGGGGTAGGAGGTGCTGGAGAAGGTGGACTCTCATCTCTGGTTTAAAGGGACAATTATTCTCTGCAGACAGCAGAACAAGAGCTGGAGGGATAAGGATTAGCACTTCCTATTTTTACTCTGTGCTGGCAGCTGGCTCCGGGGGAAGCACAGCCAGTCCCAGAGTGTGGACATGATGCTGAGCCCCAGCCCTGGAAGGGAGCTGTGGCCAGAACCCACCACCCAGGGGAGGGGCTGCCAGGCTGTCACAAGGCTCTCAATGTCCTTTAGAGAGCCCTTGAGTGACCACTTTACAAGATCTCCTGTTTTCCAGGTTTGTTTCCCAACACTCTGCACTGCCACAGTGTGACAGGTACCAGGCGATGGATCAGTGTCACTGAGGCTCAAATTAAAGATGGAGCTTGCACAGGGCCACTGAGGCTGCGGCTGCACTGGGGGACAGGCAGGGATCTTGAGGCACATAGGGCTCTGGATGCTGACCCCTGACCTGACAGTGCCATCCCTCGGGGACACTTGGAGCAAAGGGGAGATGGCAAAGCTCTCCATACCCTCCCTCTTCTTCACTCTCCTAGTGCACCATCCTCAGTCCCACTCCTACAGCAGGGAAGCTCTGCTCTTCCATGGTAAACAAGAGGAATTAGGAAACTGGGGTGGGAGACAGCTCAGGTTTGCATGTCCATTACAGACACTGCAGCAGGCTCAAATCCACATCCATCTGCTTAATCTGACTCAGCCAGTCATTCCAGGCTGGATTGGAGGGTGTGTAACTCGGGTGCTGGGAAGGCAGATGGTGGTGAGGTCTGAGCCCTCGGATTTCCTGAAAGGACTCCACCCCATTTCATACATCTCCTCCGCAGTTTTGGGAAGCGCTGAATGAACTCTCCATGATTGTTCCACAGAATTTAATCAAAGAGAGTGACTAAACTAGTCTCCTAACCAGGGATGTAGATAAACTGACCATCCAGCCTTGCCTGATGACTGCAGCTCCCCTCTGTCCTTCATCCTTGTGCTCCCGAGTGTGTCCCCAGGATCCATGGGACAATCATTGACACTGCCATCCTGCTTGTGACACATCCCCTGTGTCTGGGTGTGAGAACAGAGACTGTCTGGCTGCACATCCTCCCTACACGCTGCTAATCGGCTTTGATCTCTTCCCATTCCCATCCTACAATCCACCTCTTTCCAAGAATCTCAGCTGAATTCAGCCCGACTCATTTGCAGCAGGAAAAGCCAATCCCCTCCGAGCCCCCAGCTGTGCTCTGTGGCTGAGACCAGAGCCCTTGCTCCAGATGTTTGCTCATGTGGGTCACTGGGGCTTCCCCAGCCCCCCTTTCCTTTGCAGAGCTCACAGAGCTGGGACTCAACCTCCTGCCTCCAGGAATATCCACGGGAAGCTGCAGGACAGAGCAGATGTCTTTGGTTCAGACAAACACCCTGCAGGTGCACCTCGTCCTTTAAACGCCTCCGAACAACACGAGCCAGGGTTCTGACACTGCCCTCAGACACGCCGAGGGGATCCTGCTCCTGTGTGTGACCCGTTATAAAATGCTTAAAACTGGGAATGAGCAGCATCCACAGTGGGATTCCTGGGGGAAGAGGGTCAGCAGCAGCCTAGAGTAGGTGGCTGTGGTGGCACAGCAGTTCCAGGGGGCACAGGAAGGACAGCAGATGTCTTGCAAGGCGGCATGGCCAGCCAAGCCCCCTCCCATGCTAATGTAACAGAGCATCCAGTGTGCAGCGAGAAAGGGAGAAAAGGAAGATGAAAGGCAACTCCAGAGGCACTTGTCAGTTCTTTTGTCCTTTGTGGGAGGCTCCTGAGGCCAAAAGGAGGGAGGTGGTGGCATGAGAGGCAGCTCAGAGCAGCCTCAGATATAGGAGAGGCCGAGAAGAGTCGTGCAGCCCATTCTCCATGAAAACAGGACAAAACCAGCCCCTGAGGAGCCACAGACCCACTGGGACCATCTGGCCAACAGAGCTGAAATCCCAGTCACTGCATCGATTGCAGATGGGTGACAAACCTGTGAGGTGTCACCTCCTCCATGCTCTCAGTGAGATAGGGACCATCCAAATCAAACCTTCCAGGGGATTTGGCTGGATGTGTCCCAGCACCCAGGCAGTGCCCAGGAGGAAGCAGCCTCTGGTATCAGTTCTCAGTAGGAAGGGATGAAGCAGGAGGTTGATGGTTGATTTTGGCAAAACCATTCCCAGCTGGGAGATTTCCAGCAGGTCTTTCCTTCCCCACAGCTGCCAAGGGCTTAGGAGCTGAGGGATCTCTGAACCTCACCAGCAGGCGGGTCCTGCCCTCTGTGCCCTGCGTGGAGCTGGGGATTTGAAGGATTAAGGTGAATCAATCCCAGCAGGTGCTGCCCTGGCTGTCTGCTGACATTGCTGTCGAGTTGTACCCGTTCAAGGCAGACAAAACAACCTTGCCCTATGGTTCCACCTGGCTCCTACCTGTAGCCAGGTGAGGGAAGGGAAACTGAAGCATAGAAAAGGAATCCTAAGCATCCTCCATCCCTACAGCAGGGAACATTTCCCTGCAGCCAAGAGCCCCGCACCCCTGGCAGCTGCCCCAGCTCGGGGTGTCACTGCCTGTGCCAAGGTTGACACCGCTGATGCTGCTCCGATCCGTGGAGAGGAGCTGCATTCCTTGCACTCCTCGCACTCCTTCCCCTGCAGCTGCTGCCCGCCCGGGTTGGCCCTAGGGACACCCGTCCCCCGGCAGTGACTCTGAACCTCCTGGACCCAGATCAGGGCTGTGTTTTGGGACCAAACCATGCATGGAGGGGAAGGTCAGGGGCTCAGTCACACCAGTCTGGGATTTTTGGTAGAGATTTGCCTGAGCAGTTCCCTGCTGCAATGGGACACAGAAATGCAGAAGGTACAGAAAATCACAAGGCACCCACGGGACACTGGGGAGGTCACAGTGTGGCTCAGCATGTAACCAGAAACCTCAGGACCTTCAGTGGAGCCAAATACCCAAACATGGGCAGTTTGGGGCCAGACAGTTCCCCTTGTAGCCTGCGACCAAAGTTTCACTTCCTCCAGCTGAGCAACTCTACCTCAGCAAGAGACGGAGCTTCCTGCAGACCTGTCTGAAGCCAGGCTGTCACTGGGATAGGGATGCACATGCATGAGTGGGACCTTTTGCTCTTTGTCACGGCCAGGTCGCTGCCCTGAGCTGATGAGGGCATGGTGGCAGGACATGGCTGCTTCAGTCCCTTCTCCAAAGAGTCACCGCCAAGGCTACCAGAGACACGAGTACCCCAGAATCACGAATCATGGCATGGTTTTGGAGGGACCTTAAAGCTCATCTTATTCATGGCAGGGACAGCCTTCCACTAGCCCAGATTGCTTCAAGCCCCATCCAACCTGGCCTTGGACACGTCCAGGGACGGGGCAGCCACAGCTTCTCTGGGCAGCCCGTGTCAGGGCCTCACCATCCTCACGGGTAGGAATTTCTTCCTAAAATCCCATTGTGTTGTGTAGGGGGCAAACTCACCCCATGGAGCACTAGAGACCCGAGTATGCAAACAGCGGTGAGGAGCGGCACCTCCTCAAGTGCTCTTGTGCTAATTGAGCCCATGTCTCTGGTGGCAAACAAGGGAATGCTCAAGAGAAGCGTTTCCTCATCCCCCTCCTCACCCGGGCTAGAGCCAGCCGGCAGCCCCCGGCTTCCTGCAAGGAAGTGCCGAGCCCGGCTGTGTCAACTCGGCCGCTGCTCCCCGGCGCAGGCAGGGACAAAGCTGGGCCAGGAACAGGGAACAATTCCCAGAAATGTGCCGGAGGGAGGGACCGTCATAAGGACAGCGAGGGGAAAGAATGCAAGAGCAAGCTAAGAAGGCAGTGGTGTGCTCAGCAGAGCTCAGCCCGCTGCAGCTCTTCTCTACAGAGCTGGTTTTGGCCGATGACCAAACGCTGAATAAGGAAGGATTTTGGTGTGAGTTCACTGAGTTCAGCATCCGTGGGGGAGCGGAGTGAGCACGGCCGGAGCCTCAAGCTCCCATTTCAGGAGGTGTCAGACAAGTCCCACAGCTTTCGAAGGGCAAGACTCAAACACCCTGTTAGCATTTTCCAGCTAGGCTGAAAACTACATTTCCTCTCCTCACAGACGTGGCTCTGCCAGGGAGAAGCCCAGGCTCCTATCAGGCATTCCCAAATTCTCCTGACAAAACTGAATAATCAGGGCTGGTCTCTGACCTGCAAGCCCAGGTCCTAAGCAGACAACTGGAAAAGCACACAGATTCCCAGGAGGAATCAGTGTGGATATTGATGGGATTTTGTATGTCTAAATTTTGGAAATCTCCCCATTCCAGACCTCAACCCACGCTCAGCTCCGAGCAGTTCTGCTCCACGGTCTCTTCATGCAGCATCAGCACCTGCCCCTAGCCAACATCCCTCTGGAGGGATCCCGGTGTGGAACAATTCCCCTTCCCCACGTGCTTTGGGGAGATGGGATTCATTGCCCTGCTTCCCAGATGGAGAAATTCAGGCAAAAGTAAATAAATGTCTGTTTTGAATTCATTTAATGAGCACATGGCAGAACAGAGGAGCTTCCATGAGCCTTGGGATTTAACCCTTTCTGCTCCAAGATGGTGGGGAGGGCCGGGAATGTGGCTTCACCTGCAAAACCACCTCTGGAGCAGCCGCTGAGCGCAAGAGGTGCTGCCAAGAAACAGCAGGTGCTGTGGGAGCAGAGCTTGGAGCCACACGTGGGCCTTCCCTGGGGCCCAGGAGGGGTCCTGGCCTTGCTAAGTGCTGATGCTCCAGTTGGCATCAAATCCTGCACTGCCCTTTCTGAGACCCTGTGAGCGGGAAGTTTTGGGATGTCCCCCAGGAACCCCTCGAGATTCCCTACAATGAGACCCCCAGGATGCCAGACCCCCTGACACTGGCGTGTTCCTCCGTGCCGCAGGCACAGATTCACCTCAGTGCACATCAGCAGCACTTGTCACCTCCATGACCAGCACAGAGTCACCTCAGTGCACACCAGCACCAGATGTCATCTCTGTGACCACATCTCTGCCGACCACAGATTCTTCCATATAAAGCCTCAGCAGCGGCTGCTGTGTGTTATTTATGGTCCCTCACACACACGTGGAGCCTTGGGGCTGCCTCAGGCCTAGCTGTGAGTTTTTCCCCGTATGAAACACAAACACGAGCTTCTTGTTTGGAACAGGCTCTGCATGGCCCCTCCAGCCTCTCTTGGGCTCCCAGCACACCTGGATTTGAGCTGTAGCTACCTAACATACTCAGGAGGGACGGACAGACATCTTTTCCCTGCATCTTTTGCCTGTGTTTATTATTATTTGAACACCTGCTCTCAGCAGCCCAGCCTACTCCCAATTCCATCCCAGCAGTCCAAATGTGTTGTTCTGCATTACTGCTAGGAAATCTGGGAGGGCCACAGCTACAGGGGATTTGTGCCGCTGGCTCTGTCTCCCACATCCATCCAGCTTTCCTGATCTGTAAATATATCTATAGATCCATCATGGGGTTTGTGTCTCACTACCACCAGCGTTGTCCACAGTCCCTAAACCTTTTCTCATCACCTCCCTTTACCTGAGTATTCCTAAGGCACCGGCCCCCCCATCCTGCAGACAACATCTACTGCCTGTTCCTGTGTCTCTCTCCAGCTCTGGAGCAGCCAGGAGGTTGATAGGAGTGAGCTCTGGAATGCCAGCAAGCAGCTCAGCACGACCTGGGCGTTCAGTCCACTTTTTAGGCCATTTCTCTGTTGTAACAAGCCCTGATCCTCTGCCTGTGCCATGTCCATGGCTCAACCAGCCTTAAACCAAATTGTCCCTTCCTCTCTCCAGGTCCTGACAGAGCGAGGCTAGGCAGCCATGCATCCAACCACCGTCTGTCAGGAAATTGCCTCCACTGAGGGGGGGAAACCCAGAGAGACCAGGATTTTATCCCAAATTCCCTGACTTGAAGCAACCCCCATGCCTGCTGTGGGCACCACTCTGCCCAGTGCGGCAGTGGGATATCAGAGGGGATAGGAGGGAGGAGGGCTCTGGCCTGGGGAGTTCTCTCTGATGGATTTATGGAGACAAAAAGCACAAGGGGGCCGTGCAAGGACAACCAGGTGCTGGCTAAGCCTGACAGTCACATCCGATTACCTCCAATGTCAACACCACGTTAAACCCCAAACCTAGCAAAGAGACAAGGGGCAGCAGAGGGGGCATGCGTTACAACAGGATGTCGATCCGGGGTGAAATGTCCCAGTTTTCCTCTTGGCATGGGGGAAAAATACAAGAGATCGACCTGTAAATGGCTGGATTCCAGTAGGGAGAGTGGAGTTATTTCCAAAGAGAGTGAGCAGGTGGGAACCAGGCAGTGTTGGGCTCAAGGACGGAGGACAGGCACAGAAGGGAGCCGGCATTGCTGTTACCACGGCGGAAAGAGGTTTGAGGGCTTAACTCTCGCTAAGTGAATCCTTTCGTGTCTCCACGATGGGAAAATGTCTCCCAGCAGAGATGTCTGTGAGAATCGCTGTCAGAGCCGACACCGACACCGACCTCGGCTGGGCCTCGCCGGCGCCAGTCCGGGGAGAAGAGAAGGCCCCGAGGAACCTCCTCTGTCCGGCTGGCGCTGGAGGGGCGCTGGGAAGGGCCGGGGCTGCTCCTTTTCACATGCAAAGGGAGGAAAGGGGGATGGGAAAGGAAACTGAAACCGATCCTACCTCCTTCTCCGAGATGTAAAGCTGATCTCCTTTCAGAACCACATAACGGTTTTTCCAGATTTCCCTAAAAATGCCTTTCCCGCAAAATTTCCGCACCCAGCCGACCTTCTCCGGCTGCACAGGTTGCTGGTTTCCATCCTGGTGCCCCTAACACAAAGAGAGAGGGAAGAAAATGGGGGAAAACGGAATTATTCTTGGTTTTATACTACTCTTTCCCCCCCCCCCCCCCTTTGCCCAACTTTTGTCTCCCCCTCCCTCCGGCCCCTCTCTCCGCCGACGCCGGGACCGAGTCCTTCCCCGGGGTCACTCCACGGGGATCTTTGTGCTGCAGACACGAAGCGACAGCGGCAGCATCGGGAGGACGCTGCGAGGAGCGGCAGGGTTCCCTCCGCGGTTATATAAGACAGGCCGGTGTCTCTATCGCCTCGTCCAACGGGCATTTACCCGTGGAAAGGGGACAGGAGGGGGATGGGTGGAATTTAAACCAGCTGGATTTTTTTTACTGCGGTGAAAAATTGCATTTCGGAGCTTTTTGTGAGCAATTAATCCAGAAGGTGAAATCTATGGTTGGTTTATATCAGAGGTTTCTCCGTAGGCAGCAATGATCGGGTCGCTGGGTGCAGCACACAGCACGGCACAGAACGACGGATTGATGGTGCCTCCGGATTTTATCGTTTCCTTGTGTTCCAAGATGAAAACTGCCTGCCTACATCACCCAGTATCTGTGGCGGGTGCGGGAGGCAGGAAAGGCGCTGGGCAGGGGCAGAAGGGCCGGGCGCAGGGTTTGGGTCTCTTTGGATCTCTTTGGATCTGCTCGGGGGTCTCTGCGCTTTTTGCGGGGGGAGCAGAGGCGAAGCGAACAACCGGCCCCGGAGAGAAAGCCCCCCCCCTCCCCACAACATCCCGGAGCCTCCCTCACCCTGCCTTGCCCCGGCGAAGAACCGATTCTCTACTCACCCTTTTTGCAGAATTATTTTTTTTCATCGTTCCTCGGTGCGCTCGGAGGCGATTTGGGGGGGGGGGGGGGGGCGCAGAGGGGCTCCCGCGGCCTCCTCGCGCGGGGGAACACCCAGGACTGCGCCCGAGATCCGCGCCGCCTTCGCCCCGCGTGGGTCAGGGCCCTCTCCCGTTACACGGCGCCCGGTCCGGCGCTCTGAGCCATCGCCAGCCCCGCCGCCGCGTCCCCCCCCCGCCGCCACCATCCCGCAGCTCGGGGGGCTGCGCTGGGCTGCGCCGGGCTCCCGAGCTCCATCTATAGCCGCGCGCCCGTGACGTCGGGGTTCACGGCACGGGGCGAATCGCAGCCCACGAGGGTTTTTCTTCTTTGTCTCTGACTCACCGGGGACACGGGGTCCGTGTGGCAGCGGGCGCGGGGCGGGCGGTGCCTCGCCTGGTGTCCCCACCGGGGCCCAGCCGTGTTCCCGGCGGTGTCACGGGTCACTGGGAAACTTCCTAGGAGAGGGAAAAGCAGCCAGGTGGCACTGGGAGGGTTTTCTCCCCAAAAGGTGTTCGGAAGTGTGAACAAATCCCTCTGGAGAAAGGAGCTGGGAGATTTGCTGGGGAGGGGGCTGGGGGAAGGGGTCGCTTCCAGCACGGAGGATCTGACAGCTGGGATTCAGCGGGATTCAGAGCATGGCTTCCAAAAGTGAGGAGACACTCGGCTTCCTAAAAAATACCCTTTTTTGGCTTATTTTGTCCATCTTCTTCATGTCCTGCAAGTACAGAAATGTCTGAGTGTGGGACTGAGGTCACGGATGGGATTTATGGATCAGAAATGGGTGTGGTAGAGGGAAAAGCAGAGAAAGGAGAAAAAATGGTTCTGTCTGGAAATAGATTGATCCATCATCCATCAGTGGATCAGCTTTCCAAAGACACTGTCCATCCCATCACTGGATGACATCCCCCACCCCTGATTTCAAGTTGTAGTTTCACCCCAGTGCTCTGGAATTAATAGAGTCCTAGGGATGTACTTGGATTATGGAGCATTTGCAGAGCTTCTGTGAGTGTTGCTATCCCATTCTGAGCATTGGCATTTTTGCCATGAGCTGTGGATACCTGGAATGGGGAGACAAGTCACTCCCTACACCAATTCCAGGGGTTGCCTTTTTGTCCCGTGCCTGTGCAGCCCTGAATTCCATGGGGCCCAGGACCAGGATTTTCCATCTCTGTGCCTCAGTTTTCCCTTCTACCCCACATGGCCAAAGCTTGGTCCAGGCAGGGCTGATGGCAGAGGGACAGATGAGCCACGTCAGCTGCCCAGAGCCCCTAGCATATCCCCGGGACACCATAGAACCTGCCAGTTTATTTAATGACATTTTGGCTCCCAACCGGACTTGTCCTTCCTCATGTCCTGTTTTTAGTGGCCAGGGCCTGCAGAGCACCGGCTGACAGCCAATGCCAGATGGCACAGTGCTGGTGGTAGCAGGACAGCTCTGTCATGCCCTTTGGATCCAGGGCCCACGCTCTTTGCAAATGTCCTCTGGTGCCAGAGGAATTGCCCTGAAACCACAGCAGGTAACACACCTGCACATCCCTCCCCATCCCCGGGAGCAGGAATTCAGCTGCAGTTGGAATCCTCAGGCTCTTCTGACAGTGCGACAGTGAGTCACGTTTGTGAAGGATGTGACCAATGATTCAGAGCTGGAAACATCAACAATTTAACAGGGAAGGAAGGAAATAGGAGGGAACCCATCTACCATTTCTGTACCAGAAACAGGCGGCTGCACTTCCAGCAATGAGGCCGACCCTGAAGGCTGCTTACCCGTGGGACACGAGGTCTGTGCAGCTTCTCACCCCTAGCCCTGTCCCCATCCCCATCACTGTGGGCAGAATGAAAAGCCTCTCCAAGGTGTGTTTGTGTTCACAGGGCCCCTTCGCTACCCCTGGCCCTGATGCTGCAGCTGCTCCCTGTGCTGATCCATAATAAACAGTTGCCAAAATCTCATCTTCTTGCAGAGCAGATCAGCAAACTCTTGGTTTATTTATGTGTTTAACACCACCCCCCACAACATTTTGCCTCTGGATATCAAGTGTGAAGCTGCTGCCTGGAAGGCGAGATGAGTTTAACTAGGACACATGCTTTTCTGTGTCTCTGATGATAATTACAGCGTTGTCTGGGAAAGGGGCTGCTGGAGGAGCAGGTGGGGCAGGGGGCTGCCCAGCATCCTGACTCAGCTCCCCTCTGTTGGGGTCTCAGGCTGTCAGAGACCTGAGCCACCTGTGAGGGAGAATGCACTTGCAGCTCTGCCTGTCCCAACAATTCAAAATTCACCATACAGATGCCCACCCAGTTCTACCCCTGGCTGTGGGCAGAAAATCCCTCCCCCAAGCACAGGTTGTGTTGTCCCCACCCTTCCCCAAAGAGCTGCCCAGGATACCCAGGACCAGGTCCCCTCCTCCCTGCAGGGCTTTGCTCTCTCCCCCATCAACAGGACTTAGTTGTGATGCCAAGATAATTCCCAGGGATTTAGGAGCTCATTTCATTTGATCTGGCTTGTTAATTCCCAATCAAGTGCCGATTAGAGGCCACAGAGCAGAGCTGGAAATGCACTTGCAGGTTCCTTGGTGTGGTCCTGGAGGGGATCAAAAGCTCCCGAGAAGGCTCAGGCTGTAACTGCACCTTGTGGCACTGGGAAAGTGAGAATCATCTAACAGACAGATTCGGCCAAAGTGGGGAATTTAATAGGATTCAACATATACAGACAACAGAGCAAAGGGCTCCTGTGCCCACCAACTGCACCCCCACGACTGCTCCCCCAGCACGGGGCTGCATCACTGGGTTCCTAATGGGGCTCATCCCGTGTGTCCCGGTAAAGAGCCAGGAGCTGCAGGGATTCAAGGGCTTTCCCAGGCTCTCCTCAGGTGACAATCCCAGTCCCGGAGCTGTTTGTGAGGGCACAAAGAGGAGCTGCAGTGGGGGCAGATCCTGGCCCTTGGCTTAGTGCCAGCTCCAGCACTCACTGCCATTCCAGGTGTGGAGAAGCTCCGGCTGCAGGGTAGGAACATTCTGCTCTGCTCTAGTCTGGGAAAGCTCTGAATGTGCAAAAAAAAGGATTCATTCCTTCAGGATTCACCGTCGGCTGCTGGACCGTGGGACTTGGGAGCCGTCAGTGCTTCGACCGCGGAACCCTGTGGCTGTGACCTCCTCCAGGAAGCTGCAGGGAAAGGTTCAGGTCAGTGGAACAAGGGCCAGGGATCTGCTCATGGCACTCTGGTACTTGTATGAGAGGTGTTCGAGGCCAGAGGGGCTGTGACTGTCCCCAGCACAAGCCTCAGGCCCACTGGCATCACACACCTGCAGCTGGGAGCAGCTCCCAGAGCCAGGCAATGAGATACCACGGCCATTCCCAGGCTGACTCATGCCTCAATGTGCTGATCAGGTGATCTCAACAGCAATGCTTAAAAAACACCCCAAAAGATAAAGAAATACAAACCAAGATGTGCCACAAATCCAACAGCAATGGAATTCCCCTAAACCGGGGCTGGGGCAGCTCTTCTTACCCAGGTTGTGAATCTTGAAGGGTTTGAAAAACAGTAAAACCCTAAAATGTCCTGCAAAACCCTGCAGCAACACCCAGCTCTGAGTCCCACTGGACACAGCTGGGAGGGGGCACAGCCAGGGCACTGCCCACGGCGGCACCTGCTCTGGCACCTGGTTCTGTGTTCCAGCCTGAGCTCTCGCTCCTCCAAGTTATATTTAGGCACTAGAACCAGGCAGAACTGAGCTCTGGCAGGGAATGACTCTGGTGTTTTTAGGGTCTCCTGGTTCCGTGCTGTCTGGAGCAGCTTGTGCCTGTGACCAGTGACACCTCGGGGTCCCTCGGCACGGCTTCTCCGAGCACATTTCCGATCTGGAGTGACGGGAGGCAAGAGCCAAACTCCCTCCCCCGTGCTGAGGCTGTTGTTCCCAGGACCCTGCAGATCCTGCAGGAACAGGCGAGGACCCAGCACAGGCATCAGCAGGTACCTCCACAGCTGCTCCACCCAATGAGGGCCTGGAGATGAAACTCCCAGGAGAAATGAACCTTCTGCAGTCAGGAGGGTCCCCAGGAGGATCTGGTGCCACCACTGTGGCCGTAACTGGGTAACTGGGTCAGGCCCCGCATCCTGGGATTAGTCCCAGCAGGTTCCTGCTCAACCTGCCCAGGATGAGTCAGCCTCAGCACCAGATGTTCCTGGCAACCCTTTTTAGCCGATTATTGATCCTCTATAACCCTTTCTCCTCCAAACCCTGTGGAATTGCTCTGGAAACCCCAGGAGTAGCACAGATCCCCAGGAGCAGAGCGGATTCTCCATCCTTTGGGCCACCCCTCTGGGCCCACAGATGTTGGTCCCAGTTCCAGCAGGGAGTAAGAACAATGGAACCAGGATTAGGTGCTTACATGGCTGCTCAGCGCATTAACACCCAAATCCCCTTGTTTCTGGTGACACATCTGCCCTAATCCCACAGGAATCAGCAAGGCCAAGGATTACGTGAGGGGCTGGGACACACTAAAGCCTGGCTTCCCTCATATCAGACACCTCAGGGATGTGCTGAGATATCCCTGATCCTAGCACACTGTGCTGGAATCATAGATAACAGTGGACAGGAGACATCTTTATTGTCCTTCCATCCTCAGGGAAACCTTATCCAAGGGAAAATGGATCATCTGGGCAGGGCTTTGCTGTCCTCCCCAGGCAGGACCTGGCTGCATCCAGCCCTTTTAAAGCACCAGCCTTTTATTTTCCTTTTAAATTTTCCCCATTTCATTCTTTGAAATGCAAATTTGGATACAGAATCCCAGTTTTTCTGTAAATAATTCAGGGACTGCACCGCAGCAGAGCCCGAACCAGCCCGGGTGGCTCCTGGCAGCGCCAATCCAAATGGAGCCCACAATGAGTGGCAGATCCTGAGCTTCTGCAGTAGCTCAGGATTTTCCTACCATCCCACACGGAGCACTGGGAATCTGGAGAGAATTCCTGCTTTCCTGCCTGTCAAGCAGGAGATGGGAAGCAATTCCCACTGTGGCCTCATTCTTTCCTGTGCCCAACGTGAGTAATTTGGGTTCAGGAAAGGTTATTTGTATTTATAAACCAGACACTTACCACTGTGAATTCCATACTGACAGGGATCTTTGCCCACCTTCAGCAAAGCAGCTGCACGTTCATTCAGTGCTGAATTCCCGTGCACTGCTCTGGCTTCCCAGTGCTATAAATTAGAAAAACTCTATGGAAAACTCTACTTCCCTGCCCTTGAGCTCATGGAAATGCAAATTAAACCTCCAGCTCAGGGATCTGTCCCTGAGCCACCATGAGCAGAGCTGGATCCAGAGCACTGACACTCATTTCCATGTGGGGATCCCTCAGGCATCCCAAATTCCTGCTGTGCCAGCAGTTTTACAGCCATGATCTGCAGAGAGGCAGATCTTACCTCCTGGTGTTGTGGATGGTGGTCCCCCCCCAGGACGATGCGGACACCAGGGTTGGAGCGGTTCAGGTTGAACACAGTCAGAGCCTCCTCGTACGTGGCCCCTCCGATGAGGAATACGATAATGTCCTGAGGCCTGGGATAAAGGCACAAATCATGGAATGGTTTGGGCTGAAGGGACCTAAAAGCTCATCTCGTTCACGGCAGGGACACCTTGCCCTGTCCAACCTGGTCTTGGACACTTTCTGGGATGGAGCAGCCACAAGTACTGAGCTGGGAACAAACAAAGCCAAGGATAAATTCTGCACCTCAGAGGCAGTGATCTGTGATCCCGAGCGTGCCTCTCCCAGACCTTGCCTCATCCCTGTGACGTGCTGGGCTCGGTGCTGAAAACAACCCATTGAATGCCCCAAAACCTCGCCTCTCCCGAACTTTCACCCACAGCCCTGAGCAGCCTCCAGCAGCACCACCCCAATCCCTGTGGATCCACACAGCCATGTTTAATGCATGATCTGCTGGGGCTGGGAAATCAGGATCGATTCCAGAGTCAGGCAAGGACACGGCGCTGCCTCAGAGCTCCCAGGCTTGGTGCAGCTCGCGCTTGTGACTGATCAGGAACCGCTGGGATTTGTGCCTCAGTTCACCTGAGGGGACATTTCCCAGCTAGCAGGGAAATGTGGGAAGGTAGAGGGAAGCCAAGTAAGAGGAAGGGGGGAGAGATGTGCCTTCCTCCATCCCAACACAAACCCAGGTCTGCAGTGCATGTCCTGCTTTCAAGTGAGCTGCTCCTTCCCTCTCCCGTAACCATCCTCCCAATCCCTGAGCAGGGATTTCTTTCCTGGATCACTGCATGGACAGTATGGCCCAGAGCAAAGCTGCTCCTGCCTGGTTAGAACACAGGCACAGAGAGAGCATGTTGGCCACTAGATTTCCATGGATCCCCATACCACTGCCTCCCTGCCCAAAGGAACGTGGGAAAACAAGGAAAAGGTGAGTGCAGTCCCTTCCCAATGTGATCACTAAATGGGTGATAACCACCCAAAGCCTGAGTCTCCTCAGAGTCTGGGTTAGGGCTGCATGACCCTCTCCAGCAGGATCCCATTTCCACTGGGAACAGTACTGGCTCAGGCAGGAGAGCTGCAGTTGGGACTATTTTTGGCAGTCCCCAAACACCAGCTGGCATGGCCATCGGAGAGCCAGCTTTGATGAGCGAGGGCTTCATCCTTCACCCAAGCCTCTCAATGGGAATGGCACATCCAGGCCAGCAAGGCAAGACAGGATGAGACGTAGCCGAGTCCTGGGAGCCTGCTCCAGGGAACATTCCTGGGGATACAAGACCTCCCCATCCAAGAGATTTCTGTGCCAAGACCCAGTTGTGTTCATCATCAGTCCAAGCCCGCTGTGAGGACAGCACCGGGGACACCAGGGGTATCCCAGTGCAGGGGCAGCCGGTGTGTCCCAGTGCAGGCTCTGCCCCAAAGGCCCCATGTACCTGTCCCGAAGTGTGTTGGCACCCAGGTAGGGATACTGGCTGTCCTTGAGCTTTCCCTTGATGAGCTGGTCCAGGGTTTCCTGGAGCAGGGGCTGGTGCTGGGTGTACACGTTCTCGATGCCCTGCAGCCAGGGAAAAGCTCTTTAGGAAGTGGCCCGGCAAGGAAGGAGGATCAGCAGAGGCACAGCAGGTACCACCCCAGAATCTGGGATTGAGAGGCTCTCCAGCAACTCACTCCCGTTGTTCTCAATGGAATCGGGCCCTGAAGCCACAGCCCTCTCTGTGAAATCCCAGTCCTGAGCCAGCAGCCCCCAGCATTCCTGCCAGCCTTGCTCCTCTGGGCTGCAGTTTTGCTTCAGTCTGTCCCCATTTCTCCAGGGCAGCTCAGTACCTTCAATCCTTTGAGGAACTGCTTGGTGATGGCCACAGCATCCTTGGGGCTGAACAGGTCACTGCCTCGGACCCGCTTCCCTCCATACTCCACCACGGAGGACACCAGCTGTGCAGGGAGAGGGCAGGAGCCCTGTCAGCCTGGGAACTCCTTCCAGGCTGTGGTGAGGAGTCACTTGCAGACACCTCATGGAGCTCTGGAATGGGGACAAGGAGCCACAGAGGTGATCCCAATGGAACTGTACACGGAGGTGAGGGGACAGAGCAGCAGCACCCCCACATCCCCAGCCCGCACCGACCCTCCTGCTTGAGGAGAAGCTTCATCTCCATCGCCTGCGGCAGCGACATCAGCTCCTCCACAGGAGGTGACATCATCCTGCTCCTCCACCTCCTCCCCAGCTGCTCCTGGCACTGCTGCCTGTTCCCTCCCTGCCAGCTCTTCTCCATCCCCAGTCCTTCGCTGCTGCCACTGCCTGTGCAGCAGGAGCTGGGGAAAGAGGGGGAGGAAAGAAGAGAGGAAGCACATCCCAGGCCCATGTACTGCCACACTCCCCTCCCAGCAGCCTCCTGCCACCCTTTCTTTATTCAATCCTTCATAACATGAAGGAATCACAGACTAGTCAGGAGTGGAAGGGACCTCTGGAGTCCAACCTCCAGTATCACTGATTTAGGAAATGGATATTGAGTCACTTATTTAAAACACCTTTTAAAGCCACACCCGCAGGTCCCAGCTGAGCTTAGAGGTCTGTGCAACAACACAATCCTAGGCTGACCTGGCAGGTTTCACCCCAAAGAGCAGCGATTTCCCCATCCTACCCCACCCTGAGGTTACCTTGCGGTACCTGCCCCCCATCCTACCCCACCCTGGGGTTACCTTGCGGTACCTGTCGGTGCCGCCGCGGCTGCGCAGCTCCTCCAGCAGTGCCGGGAGGCCGCTGCTGCTGTGGCGTTCGTAGCGCAGCGCGTAGAGCATCACCAACCGCGCCGCGTCCAGCTCCGACACCCGCGGGCTCTGCACCAGCCGCCGCACGCTCTGCAGGACACACGGCACCTCAGGGACCACGGGGGCCACACCAGACTGCCCCAGTGCCCACGGCCTGAGGGACACAGAGTCACACTGATTTCACTGGTCACTGCCTTAGGAGACACTCATCAGACTGGTTTCACTGGTGTCACTGCCCAGCAACAAAACTGCCACAGGAGCAATGCAAGAGAAATCCAGTTGTGGCATAACCTCAGCAAACCTTTGGATGTCAGATGTGGAGGAACAAACTGCAGGTTTGGAAGCAAAGGAGGGAAGGAATTAAAGCATGAAAAGAGAGATCCCAGGGAAGAGGGAAGAGCAAGGATCTGTTATCACTCCTGATCCACTGCTGGATTCACCTGGCCCAGATGTTTGTTGGCATCTGTTTGACTGATGCTGACAGAAACACAACATAAAATACTGGCCACGAGGAGGATCAAGAGGAATTTCACCGTTCAAGGTCAGGAATTCACCTGTGAGGGAAGGGCTGGAGCCCCAGGGAGGTTCCTGTGCTGGCGGTGCCAGGACCAGCAGGAAGCAGAGAACAGAACAGCCATTGTCCATGGGAGGAGCTGGGATTCCAACCCCTCCATTCAGCTCCCAGGGCTCATGCACATGTGTCAGGGTTAATGAGAGCCCAGGGGAGGAAGAACCCAAATGTCCCAGACTGGGGGGCCCAAGGCCACCAGAGATCCAACAATCCCTGAAGTGACATCAGGGGAGAACAATTACACCCTTATTCCAGGCTCTGGCTGCTGCTTCTTGTCCCATGGCCTTGCCCCTCTCGCTGCCATTGGGAGCCACAGCAGGGACAGCCCAGGGCGGGGTGGCTGCAGGGACAAAGATCGCAGTTACATGGGTTTCCATTTATTTCTGAGATACTGCATGTCTTCCAGTGGCCTCAGTTGCTGTAAATACCACAGGACCCTTCAGGCACAGGGCTGGAAGGAAAACTGAGGCAGCTTTTCTGCTCTAAAACTGCAGAAACACTGTTTGTGTACAGCAGGACCAAGGTGACCCCAGGAACCCCAGGATTCACCTGGCACCGTAGCTCTCTGCTATGTATATTCCATCAAAAATCAAGGCTCACAGTGCAGGGAGAGAGCAGACTGGGAATATTTGACTTTTAAACTGCAACAACCTGAGCTGGAGACAGTGAAACAGCTTGAGGACCTCAGAGGCTGCTTCCAGTAAACACATTTCTGGCTGCGTTCCCAGTTCCATACTCAGCCATGTAAATCCTGCCAGACACCAGCTATGGAATCCCATCCCTACACTCACTGGTCCATAGGGAAGCACCAGCCCAGGGGCTGGGAGCAAATCCCACCTCTGGGGACAGTCATGTTATCCCCCCAGCTCTCACCTGGAGTTCAGAGTCACAGAGGTGGGGAAGAAGCTGATCTCAAACCTGCTGGAGATGCTTTTCCTCATTTCCCAGTCCCTTGGCTTCCCCAGTGCCTTGTAAAGGTCTGTTACAGGGTGGGAATCCACCTCCACTACTGAAAATCAAGGAATTTCTCAGAAGTGAGTGGCTGCTCCAGCCTTGCTCTGAGCCAGCCCCATCCCAAAGCTCCTGTTGAGCACCAGCCTGAATCCATCACCACTAACTCTGCCAGACCCTGCTCCAGTCACGGCACAAGGGGCCATGCTCAGCTGTCATAGAACCTCTCTCCAGCTTTTCCAGGACTCTCTGCCACAGAAATATTGGATCTAAGAGACTTTCCAGTGGTTTTTCTTAACAAAATAGATAAAGACAATTCCAGGGATTCCAGCTCTTCTCCTGCCCAAACAAACACATCAGCTCCTGCATGGTGTCTGAGGCTGATTAATCCTGGTGCCTGCCAGAAGCCAACTGGCAGAATATAATGACAGAATGTTGGACTGTGGGATGTAAGGACAGGATTTGCAAAGATGCTTCTCAAGCCAGTTATTAACGATGACTCATTCCCATCTGAGCTGAGCACCGAGGAGCAATTCCACAGCCGGTGTCCCTCCCCACAGGGTATCTACACACAGAGCTCCCACTGCCTCCCAGCCTCAAATCCCCACTCCCAAGGGAGTGACGAGGTGGAACCCCTGGATCCAGAGCCAGGATGAGTACCTGGAGCGCGCTGGAATGGTCACTCTGGCAGGCCAGCTCCTGCTCCACCTCTGATACCTCCAGCAGGTTCCGCTCCGCCACAAGCCGGGACAGCTCCCCCACCACCGTCACATGCTTGGACACTGTGCCTGACATCTTCTTGAATTGAGGGTAGTTCTCCACAAAGGCCTGTGATGGGGAAACTGAGGCAGTGGGTGCTTCCAAGGAAAAGCAGATGACAGAGGATGGGTGCAGCCAGCCATAAATTGTACAGATTCCCAGCAATCCAAGCCCTGTGCAGGTGTGCAGAGGATCAGACACCTTGATCCCAGGAGCCCACATTATTTCTCCCATTACCAGGAGATTTCTGGTAGGGATGTACTTTTTATTTATTCCTAGCATTAAAGGGAATGGGCTTTGTCCGTACCTTCATATCTGCAATGGACTCCAGCTTCTGCTGCTCCTTTGGCTTCCTCCTCTGGAAATCCTCCATCAGGTTCTTGATGTTGGTGCCAATCTCAGCAAAGTTTAGGTACATGTTCTGTATGGAATAAGGCAGGAAGCAGAGGGAAACTCACTTGAGAGAGTCTCAACCAAGGAAGAGCCTTGAGCAGCTGGGAGAAGGTGGCTCCCTCCCCCAAAACCTGGAGCAGGGCTTGAAGTCAAACTACAAACAGGACCCGTTATCTCACATCAGATGCCACTGGTGCTGCACACTGAGGTCACAAATGGCACATCCCCACCCTGAGTCTCCAAGTCATTGGGAAGCTCCTGTCCCGTGGCAAAGCCCCAAATTTGGGTGCTGGGGAAGCCTCCCTGGGACACCTACATTGGCGTAGAACTCATCGTTCTCGGCTGACAGGACGACCTCCCGCAGGTCCTTGCTGATCCCTGGCACCCGGGACAGGTCGATGCGGTTGTTGTTGATTCCCAGCAGCTCATGGACCATGGCCTGGTACGTCCACTGCCAGGGGAGAGAGGAAGGCAAAGGGATGACCTTGCTGAGACACAGCACTGGGAAATCAATGGATTTCAGATGAACCCAGCCAGAGCCGCTCCTGCTACCCCAGGACACACAGCAGTGTCTGGGAGTGCATTCCTCAAACCAGCCAGGACATTCCAGTGAAAATAAACATCACTGATAAATAATCAGATGGGGAGACAGTGCAGAGGGAAACCAACCCCCTCAAGGGCCATTCCAGAATCACACTACCATGGGATGGTTTGGGTTGGAAGGGACATTAAACCCATCCTGTTCATGGCAGGGACACCTCCCACCAGATCAAGAATTCTTGCAGCTATCTTCAAAAGAGACCGAAGAGGGATGAGGATTAACATTCCTGTTCCAACACCTCTGTTGGCCACCAAACCCCTCACCCCTCTGCCCAGGCAGGGAGAGGTCCTACAGTTCCACTGCAGAATTCCCTACATGCACCACTGGCAAGAGCATTTCTGCACATCAGGAGTTTCTATTTTTATCCTGAGGAGTCTAATAATAACCCAGAGAGAACAGTGACAGCTGATCAGAGCCCTGCTGTGGCCAACACTCCACTTACATCCCTGGGAATCTCTTGGGGATAGGAAATCCTGAAACAGCAGATAATGCCCGACGCTGAGCACAGTCCTGAACACCCCAAACCAGGTGTGAGCTGGGCTGAAACAGCCACACCCTCCCTGACACATGTCACCTCCAGCTCCTGCAGAACCGATGTTACAGCAGCTCCGGGGCTGCTGATCCTGCCCAGGTGCAGCTCCTGATTCCCAGGTTCCAAGGGAACCCCACAGAAATGAAGGGAGACCAACAGATCCTGCCAGGATCCCCAGCACAGCATGGAACAAATAAATCCAACAGCTCCCAGCAAATCCAGCAGCCATCAATAGCAGAGGGAAACTCAGCAGGGCAAGGTCACTCAATAACCATGTGCTGCCCACAGCCCAACAAACAACACCTTGGGAAAGGCCTTGCTGAAGCACTGGGGCTCCAGAAGCCACATGGAAGAGCCAGTGGCCCCATTTTCCAGGGTGCTGGGTCCATCTGCCACTGAAGCCAGCACAAACAACCCCCACTCAGGTCTGGAAAACCCAGCCAGGGCATAAAAGGGGGATTTTGCAGGGACTGGAGGTGGGGAGCAACGCTTCTCTCCTATATCCAACCCATGACCTCCCAGGGGTAGAACTCCAGCTGCTGCAGCATTCCCGCCCCTGCTCCAGCCTGGCACACCTGGGTGTGACTCACCTGGTTCAGGAGTGGGGTGATGGCATCATCCGACCGGTCCAGGATGAGGAGGAGGGGAGGGACCTCAGTGCGCCGGAAATCAAACAGCTCGTACTCCTTCGTGATCACTTGCTGTGGAGAAATGGGAAAAATCTCACTTGAGCACCTGGGGAAGGCTCCCTCTCAGTGTGGACTTAGGCACAGAGGGAAGGGAGGGTGAACTGTGCTGTTTTGCCTGCACTGCTGGGGAGGAGCTGAAGGACCCAGAGAACTGGGACACTGCTCCCAGGAATGCTGTACTCCAGCAGCTGTTTTGGGAGCAGAGCGGGACATGACCTGCCCAGCGCTGGGCCTTGAAGTAAATGATGGAATTTACAGGAACTGACTGAAAACAGGTGTCTCCCTCCAGTGGATCCACATGCAAAAAACTGGCCAAGACTGGATTCATCCCAAAGGGATGTGCTGTGGGTTCCCCTCACCTTCACGCACTCGGCCAAGCGCTTCGCTGGCTCCGAGGAGAGCTGGTACCGGATCATGGGGCACTTCTTCAAGGACAGCAGAAGAGCAGTGAGCCCCTGGGTTGTCCTGGCGAGCTGAGCTGGGTCCCAGCTGCGGCCCTAGAAGGAAAGGCTGCACCTCACGTGGATGCACTGGTCCCAAACTTTCCCACATCCTTGCTTCTGAGCCCTGAAGTCTCACAGGAAAGCACAGCTGCACTGGAGCAGCAGGTACCCAGGGGCTGAACCCGGGCTCCCTGGTGTTCCTCTCCTCGCCAAGGACCATTGCCCCCGCTGGCCCCTCCGGCAGCCCCCCATAGCCCCAGTTTATGAGGGCTACTCGTTACCCAAGGACAACTTGCAATGTTCCTACCCGGCAGCAGCCCAGGAGGTTGAGGGAGAAGACATGTGGGTTCACTGCGATGTAGTCACCGTAGAACTCCTGGGGAGGGGAGCCGGACAGTCCTGTGTCTCTAACCCTGACCCCAGCCAGAGCCATGTGCCAGCACTGGCCACCCAGTCCTCACCACCACCTGGTCACATTGGCTCGGATCATCCCTCCTTCCTCTGCCCCAAACCCCTCCAAGCCCCACAATCCCGCTGACGATTCCCCTCCCATTTGTACTGTGCATTGCTCCAGAGCCCAACTCTTCATCAAACATGGAATCACTGACATTGGAAAAGACCTTTAAGACCATTGAATCCAACCAACCCTCCAGCACTGTCAAGGCCACCACTAACCCATGTCCCCAGCAGCTGTGAGAGCGCAGGGCAAAGAGAAATGAGACCTTTTCTGTCTTTTACCCCTCCATCCCACATTTGTGTCCATCCCTCCTCCCACCCAGGCCTGTCACGTGCCATTTGGGAACAACAGCCCTTCTGCTCCCAGTGTCTAGCAGCCTGGACCTTCCCTTTGCTTTTGGGTTTGGATCTACCTAAAACATCCAAATCTCACCTGGACTTCAGCCACGACCTCCTGCTCATCAGCCTCAGCCAAGGCCTTCACGTCACTCTTGCTGATGACGTTGCTGAAGTCTGTGAGGAAACAGAGAAGGGACAGTTGGGCACCATGCAGTCCCTGTGGGACAGCATAGTCTGATCCCCTCTAGAGCAGGAGCAGATCCCACAGAGACCCTCTAACCCTACACCTGCAGGTGTTGGAATCCTGAGCCACCTTCCAGGGATGCTCTGAACTCATTCCCTGCCCATCTTCCCGGTGCCTGGTCCCACTGTGTCCTGCAGAGCCACAATGACATCTAGAGGCCACTTCACCCAATTCCTGGGATCCTACTGACTAATTCCTGGGCTGGAGGATTTGGCTTCAACCCCAAACGAGCTGGAGTCGTTCTCCTTCATTCCCAAACCCATGGAACATTCCATGGCACGAGCAGGGTACATGGGAAGCACCTGCTTGATACACCCAGCATGGGAAGGTGCCATGTGATCCACACCAAGGTGTGGAGCCTGTCCCATCCACACTGGGATGCGGAGCCTGTTCCAGATTTATGGACCTCCAAGACCCCTGGACTCATACTCACAGATGAAGTAGACGCTGTACTTGGGCCTTCGCAGCTCCTGCACCAGGAGCTCCACGTTGTCCTGGATGGAAACAGCACCAGGGAGAGCAGAGTTAAAGAATATGAAATCATGGAATCGTTAAGGTTGGAAAAGCCTCTGAGATGCTGGTGTCCAGCCATTTCCCCAGCACTGCCAAGGCCATCACTGACCCCTGTCCCCAAGTGCTACATCCACATGCATTTGAACAATTCCAGGGATGGTGGCTCCACCACTGCCCTGGGCCAGGGCTGAACACCCCTTTCCATGAAAGAATTTTCCTGACTATCCAACCTAAACCTCCTCTGAACAACCCTTTCCATGAAAGAATTTTCCTGACTATCCAACCTAAACCTCCTCAGCACGATTTGAGGCCGTTTCCTCCCCCTCTGGGCTCCGTACCTTGGTGGGCCGCAGGAAGCAGATGGCCTTGAGGTGCTTCATGGGCTCCCTGTTGGGCGAGTCGAGGCGCTCGAAGAGATAAACCTCGCGCTGCAGGATCTCGGACTGGGTGTACACCACGCTCACGGCGCCGGTCTGCGGGCGGCAGAGGGGCAGCGCCCGTCACAGCGGCCTCCGTCCCGGCTCTCGGCCCCGCCGCCCTCCCGGCCCCGCTGCTCACCGTCTCCCGGTCCATCAGCAGCACCTTCATTCCGGGGCCGCTGTCCTCGATCATCTTGGACACGTACTGCCGCACCGCCAGCACCGCGTTCATCTTGGCGGGGCTGCTCCTCTACCGGGCTCTCCCTGGCCCCGCTTCGGCTTCGTTCCGTCGCGCTTCGGCTGCGCTCGGCTCCCTCCGGCCCCACCCGCCCGGCCCCGCCGCCTCCTGGGAGCTGTAGTCCGGCAGCGGAAGCGGCCCCCACTAGCAGCGCCTCGGGGTCTCGCAGTCCCGGCCCGGCCTTCCCCTCCCGAGGGAACCGGAGCAGTGGAACTGGGTCGAAGGGCGAAGTAGCTGGAGACTGAACCCACCCAGACTCACACCAGCCACACTTAAACCCACCCAAACCCACCTTAAAACAGCACAAACCCACCCCAACCAATGCTAGATCCACCCTGAAACAAACCAAATCCACCCACATCCACCAAAGACACACCTAAGCCCACCCCAAACACACACAAACCCACTCCAAACATCCCCAAATCCTCCCAGACCCACCCCAAGCCTCCAGGAAGGCTCGGCACACCCGAGGGTCCCCAAGGACAAAGGACGTGACTCGGTTTCACTGAACATGGGGCAAAGCTGCTGCTGGAACCCCGGGGGTGGGCTCCGGGACCAGCCCGGTCCCGCTAATCACCGGGAGTGGGACACCAGGATTAGGTGATATTCCCGGCGCGACAGAGCCGCCAAAGCCCTATTTATAGCAAGGGATAACAGTTAACTAATGATTACATCCTGCCTCTCCCTTCCAATTAAGCAGCTCCCCTCTTCCTCTCGGAGTGACAAACACCTTTGTCGTTTTTAATTCTTCCATTTCCTGACGAGATTTTACTTTTCATTTCCAAACACTTTGGGTCTTCTTTTCTGGAAGCTGGGGAGTTTTGCACATGTACAGATCTTCATACAAACCCCAAAGATTTGAGTGGTTTAAATAGGGATTTAACTAGAAAAATACAACTCAAATATTTTCTTTTTTTTTTTTATTTTTTATTTCTCACCTGGTTTTGTTTCTCATATCCAAACTGATGCCTTAAGGAGTGTGTAGGTGCTCCTGGACAAAGGCTACACTGAATAATGGCAAATGGAATTAAAAAATTAGGATTTAATTGCATCTGATTGTTTTCTGGCCTTATTTAGACATTAAATGATTCAGTGTCTGTAAAGTGCTTGTTTAGTTATTGTCCAGTTTCCTTGGAAATGCTTTTGGATGAGGCCAGTGAGGGTTTTATTTGTGAACTAACCAAACCTGGGTGTCATCTCTTTAAATGCATCTTTGTCCTTCTCCTTAGGGAAGACAAACCCTTTCTTGTGCCATTTTAGTGAAATGAATCACAAACCAAATCTCTGAGGCTTCTTGGTGGGATGTTTGTCCCTGGTTTGCAGGTAAAACATTTTAAACAACTTTTATTCTGCAGAAATTTTACACTTTTCCTTCCCCACAGACTGATTGGGGCGGTAGCAGAGCAGTTCCATGTCTCAGGAGTGGTTGGAATCATGGAATTGTTGAGGCTGGAAAAGACCTCTGCATTTGCCGTAATTTTTAATTTAAACCTTCCTCGAGAATTTATTCAAGTATAATTTCTATAAATAACCCTGATTTAACTGCACCAATACCTGCCCTGGGCCTGTCACCATTGGCCCAGCAGGAGGACGGACATTGGTTCCTAAGTTGTGGCAATAGGATTGCCCAGGATTACAGCACTGCTATTTTAAGGGATCGAATTTGATCTTGATTATTTCAAAAGCAACAGATTCTCCACTCCTGATTCCAAGGAGAAATATCTATTTAACACTGTGCCAGGCCCTTGCCACGGCTCCAGCAGGAGCAGGATGGGAACAGGGTGAGATGGAAGGGGCAGGGATCACTCTGGGAGCACAGGGAGCACTCTGGAGCACAGGGATACCAGAGACAGCGGGCAGGATCCTCTGTGTGGACAAACAGTGCAGCCAGCAGGGACGAACCCTGGGCCCATCCTTTCTGTGCTGGACATTTCCCTACTCAGACACACAAACAATCCCTTTGTGCAGGACACAAACAAGGGCAGGACACAAAGAATGGATTCAACATCGAGATCAGCTGAGCTGTGCGCATGACGCGGCCCGTTTGCCACCAGCCCCTGGCCCCAGCCGAGGAAGGCTGAGTGGAGATGGACCGGGGGCAAACACACCAGCAGTGGCTCTATAGGAGCTGTGCCAGCACCTCCCAGCGCACCCTGGCACAGCTGATGGCATCACCAGCACCCTGCTCTGGCCACCAGGCCCCCAGGTCTGGCACAGTGCTGGGACACATTTTGTGCTTCTGCGGGCACTCACAGCACAGGGAATGCCAGGCCCTTGGCACGGGGAATGTGGGGCACTCGGCCGAGGGATGTGCCATCCCACCAGCCCTGCAGCTGCTGCCCCACTCGGTGGTGTCCCCGTGCCGTGGGCAAGGAACAGACAGCTTTCCCTGGTAGGAAAAGTGATTCCCAGTGCAAATCAGGCTCAGGGGAGCGGGTGCTGACCCCTCAGCCTCCGGGGTCAGTGTTTTAGCCCCACACAGGGGACACAGACCCCATGGAGGGGGCTACCACTCAAGGTCTCAGGTCCCACACTGGGAGGGGTTACAGACCGCTCAAATGGGGTCTTAGGCCCCATAAAAGGCGTTACCGACCCCATACAGGCGTTTCAAGCCCCTCAGCACGTCTAAGGCTCCTCACTAGGGTCACAGACTCCGTACAAGGAGTCTCAGGCCGCACACAGGGGGTCACAGACCCCTCACGG
>JACBWW010000132.1:228295-268380 GCA_020086605.1 Lanius collurio
CCGGGCCGGGCCGCGCCGGGCCGCCCATGGAGCCTCTCGTAGGTAACGGCGGGGCTCCCCTCGGCCTCGGGAAAGTTTTGGTGGGGCCGGGCCTTGGGGCGGTGTCGGCGGCGCCCCGCGGGGTCATGGCGCGGCCTCAGGGGGCGGCGGGCGCGGGGTCCTGGGGTCGATCTCGAGATGCTGGTCCCGGGATCGGTCCCGGGGGTGAGTCCCGGGGTGCAGGTTCCGGGTGCGGGTCCCGCCTCAGCCGGGGGGCTGCGGGGCCGGGGCCGGGGCCGGGACCGGGACCGGGAGGGCTGCGCCGCGCCGCAGTTGGTCCGGGGCCGCTCCCGGCCGTTCCCGGTGCGGAGCCCCCGCTCTGTCCCGCCGCTGGAGCCACCACCGGGCGGAGGCTTCACCCCCGGTTCGGGGCTCCGCGAGGAGCGGGCGACCCTGGCTGCCCCTGGGGCGGGGGAGTGACGTTTTCCTGGTCCCGGCGATTTGGGGCCAAATAATTCTCGTCTTGGTACTTGTTTTCCCCTCGGAGCGCCGGGATGTCCGGACGGCTGCCCGGTCCAGACTGGGGTCGCTCCCGGGGTCCCTTGCCGAGCGGGGGAGAGCCGTGAGCGGCCACCGGGGCCGGGCTCGGGTCCGTCGGTAGCGAGGCACGAGCTCAGAAACAACCCTGGAGTTTGCTCGTCCCGATCTGTGAGGAACGGGAGTTCCTCGTCTGGCTGATTCGCGGCTGCCTCTCCGGTCTCCGTGTTGTCGCTGTGGGCGAGGAGCAGCTCCCGGCCCCAGCCCCGGACGATCCCCAGCTCCAGGATAACTGTGTTCCGAGGCCTTGGGAGTCACTCGCGGTAACGGGACGGAGCCTCCCGGGAGCTGGGTTGGATCCCAGTGCACCGGGGAATGCTGCGGGGCCCCTCGGTTTCCCCGTCTGTGAAATGCGTACAAGGGGTGGCTCCGAGGCGGGAGCCGGGACCAGGCATCTCCGGGTTTGTAAAGGCCTTGTTGTCTGCTGAGGTCATGGAGCTGGAAAGTCTGAGCTTCCAGCTGGGATTCTCCACACCGAATCACTGACACCATTGGTTTTTATCTTCCTAACCCGGGACATGTCCGTGCTGGGTCGTTTTTTTGGGGGGGAAATGGGATGTTTAAGCTACTTAAAGATGGTTTTGTGCTAAAGAAACTTCTGCAGTGGAGATGGTGTGGCCACTTGTGGATGCAGTGTTGGATGTGTCTGAAGGGATGGCTGTCAGGATACGCAGCTGGGAAGATCCTGGATATGGATCCGGGCATCCGTGTGTGTTTCAAGTGTGAGACCCTTGTCAGCCCCTGCTGTGGGCAGGAGCATCCAAATCCCACCGGGATGGAGCATGGTTGGGGATGGAAAGAGGAGCCATGTGCCCAAATTACTTAAAATTCAGGACTTTACTCTTCCTGATGCCTTAGTATTGGTTGAT
Source organism: Lanius collurio (assembly GCA_020086605.1). NCBI lineage: Eukaryota > Metazoa > Chordata > Aves > Passeriformes > Laniidae > Lanius > Lanius collurio. The sequence continues at coordinate 229,741 of JACBWW010000132.1, forward strand.
TTGGTTTTCTCTTGGAATTTATTTAATTTTCTTCTGATGTTTGTGGTGAATCCGTGTCACTCAGTGCCAGGATGTGGCTCTGCTGTCCATGGGGGAGTGCCGGGAGATGCTCCATCCTTCAAGTGGTGCCTCAACTCCCACAGTCCTGAGTAACACTCTAAACTCATCCCTGCAAATGACTGAAAATGGATTTTCCTTGCGGGAGGAGCACTGGGTTGAAATATTCTGGGGAGAAAATGCGTGGAATTAGTGATGAAGCTGCTGTGGCCTCAATTGCAGAGGGGACACTTGGAGCATCCCCTGGGATACGGGTGAGGACAATGTGTGCCGGGCTCAGCTCTTGCAGAGAACCAGGGTCAGGCTGGAAATAGTCACGGCCTGGTTTAAGGAGAACTTGGCTCAAAGGGAATTTCTTTGGTGCAGACACCAAGGGAACTGAGTTTGTTGTCAGTGCTTCATTAAAGAATCCTATAATTTTGGGAGAGAGAGGAATTGATAACTAGGAGAGATGATGATGGGACAGAACCTGGATTTGATGGAGCTGCTGTGTTTTTGTTGGAGACTTTCTTGGATTTTATCTGTCTTGGAGGTGTCATTCTGGTGGGTTCTTCAGCCCAAGGTTCAGGATGACCTGGGTATTGGGAGGAGCCCAGATGTGTCTGGAGCACTGGGAAGCAGTTGGAGCTCTGGAAAAAAAACAGGATAAAGCTGTCCATTCAAGTGCTGGAGCTTTATAAAAATGGGATGATTTCTGTAACTGTCACTTCACTCCCACTCCAACTCCTGAGCACCAATGTGGTTTTAGGAGCCCCTTTTCCCTGCTGGGAAAGCTTGTTTGCAGGGATCATGTGCTGTCCTCTTGGATCGTGCTAAAATTCTGCCAGAGGTTCCAGAGCCTGCAGTTCCCAGAATGGTAAATCTCGGAGAGCTGCTCGTACCAAGCATGAGGTGCAACCACAGAGCCACATCCAGCACAGCCACAGCTGCCTGTGCCATCTGTTCCCAAACATTCCTGTTCCTCCCTCTCGGGCCGAGTTCCTTCTGTACTTACAGCACCCCTCCTTTGGGCTAAGCTCCAAGGGTGTCCTGCACTGTCAGTTTTGTCAGGAATAACTGTTTTTTGTTGTTGATGATGATGAGCCGGGTTGCTTCCCATCCTGGAGGAGGCAGGAGCTGCACGGTCTGTGTCCCATCCAGCACTTCTGGACAGAGCTTAGTGACCCCAGCACAGGTGTCAGGTCAGGACAGGTGCCGTTAATCCTGGCGGCTGTTCCGGTGGCATTAGGTAACCTGCTGGGCCAGGACAGGGATGTGGGATGGGATGGAGGCAGCCCCCCCCTGTTCTGGGGAGCAGGAGGAAGCCAGAAACCTCCTCCAGCAGCATCACGATGTGCTCGCTTGGAGCTCATGGAGAAGCTAATTTTTCTCATTGTTGCTCCGATAGGGCTCAGGTTGGAGCTGCTCCCATGTGCCACCTGTGCGTTCCAGCATGGCCTTTCCCCTCGGGACCCCCCTGCTTAGCCCTGACTGCTGCCAAATTCCAGAGTCTTGGAGGATTTGAGGTTAGGAGTTTGATATGTGCTGGTTTGCCACTGTGCTCCTGCAGCTCCCTGATGGTGGGAGCAAAAACATCCATATGGGTCTGGCAGGATTAAATTTCCCATGGATTTGGGCACTTCCTGCCTCACCTGCAAGTCCCTGAGGTCTCTGGGGGTCTGGCCTGGAGTTCCCCTTGTCCCTGTGGGGACGGGATGTGGCGGAGGGGCTGGGCCAAGAGCAGAACCCTGAGAGTGGAGTCCTGGCTCCCAGCTTGGTTCCTGCCCTCAGCAAAACATCACGTGGCAGATCTGAGGGAGAGACGTCAGAGTTTGCTGCTCCTAAAATATTTCTGGAAGTACCTTTATAAACACACTGGAGCCACCAGTGGTGGCCGACCTTGGGTCAGGATTTGGCCCTTACAAAGTGATTTATTTCCTGTTTCTGCAGCATGTTCAGCACAATTGCAATCTAACAAAATAAGGGAATTAAAGCCCCATAAATTCCAGTCTGGAATTTTGAATAGATCCAGTTTTGCTGCTTCACAGTTGGTTCTGGTGAAATGCTTCAGTTCAGTGTTCCCGATGGTTTATTTTCCCACGGGAAGGAGCTGAGAGACATTGAGCTCTTGGACCTTGTGTCCTCTTGAATTCCTCCCTCAGTTTCCCAACTTCCCTGATGATATTGGGGCAGGGAATGCAGTCCTGCCTGCATAGGCCAGGATGCCCCGCATGCTCCTGGTGAATCCCTTCCCAAACCTGGCATGTGACCATTGGAGTTGCCCTAGGAGAGGCCATAGGCAGCAAGAGAGAGGAGGTTCTGGGTGATTTTATGCCTTTCCCCTTATTTTAGATTGACATTTGATGTTAAAGGTCTGAATTCCCATTAGGAAGAATTTGCAGGCTGCCAGGATTGATTAAACCCAGCTTTGCCCTATTCCCAAACTGGGCAGATTCCTGCTGCCTGGAAGGCTGAAGGTTGGTGTTAGTGTTGGGAGGATCTGTTGGCACGTTGGAATGGGGCTTTCACTCAGTTCCCAGAGGCATGTGACCGTGGAATGCTGTTTGCATGAAGCTCCAGCTCCTTCTGGTCTGAGCAAGGTGCGACTCCAGCATGGCTGATCGCTCCTCACTTTGTCAGGAACGTTGCTGTGCTCAGGCCCTGTGGAAGTGTGGGAGGATATTTGTTAAACATTTGCTGAAAAACCTGCTGGTGTGTCCTGCAAAGAACTGTTGGGATCGCCGGGATCACAGGAACAACTGGGCTTAGTCCTAAATACATGTTTTCTGCATATTTCTGATTGGAATGTGCCAGGAACACTCACTTTGGATTACATCCAGCTGTGCTGCATCCCCGTGTGCTCCCAGGGACTTTGGGATGTGCTCAGTGCCTGTTCCATTGCTGGGGAATGGACTTGAGGTTGTGGATCTCCTGGGGCTTGGATTTCCTACCTGAGCTCATATTTCTGACCTATTCTGGAAGGAGGAAAGAGGAGAGAGTACTTCCCTTCCAAAGGGAAAGGAAATAATCAGTAACTCTGGGGTGGGGACATTTCTCCATCTGATCCCTCGATGAATCTCCAGCAATCCGTCGCTGCCTTGTCAGACCTGGAGTTTTCAATCTGTGTTTTCCCTGGCGTTTTTGTGCGCGCGGGAGTTCGGAATGCCATGGACGAGGGAGTGGGATGTGCTGCTCGTTCCCTCCCCAAGCCTCCGCTGCGTGTGCTGAGTTTTCATTTTCATTGGAATTCCACACCCCCCTGAAGGAAGTTTTACCCGTTATCACAGCCAGTTTCATCCTGGAGCTCCTCCTTGTTCCTGCAGCTCTTGCCAGGGATTAGAGGATCCAAACGTGTGGCTCCTAATTAGGGATGTTCCTTAAATTGATGGAGTAAGAGCAGGAATCACTGCCAGATCCTGCTCCCGGAATGCGCTGGGCTTTGGCATCACTTCTTCCGATGCAGCTCCCGGATTGCTCCAGCAGTGAAGGAATACAGAGTTTTTCTCGGAGCAGGAACTTAATAACGACACAGTTGCGAGAGTGGGAATGGTGTTTCTCCAACAAAGCCAAGAAATTCCAGGTCAAAGATTGGATGTAACAGTTGCTCCTGGGGAGTTGTGCTGTTAGGAGATTTCACCTACCTTTCAGGATAATCTTGGAAAAGACCATTTCAAGGAAGCGGGGCGGGGGTTGCCCATCTTTAGGGATAATCCTGAAAAAGAGACTTTTTTTCCTGGGCACCAGGAAAACAACCAGGTTTGTTCATCTTCCACACAATCCTGAAATTTGCTCTTTTATGCCCAATGTACCAGCATCTCCCTCTCCCAGCCTTCCCATATTTTCTCCTTTTCTTCCGGCTTTTCAGCTCAGGATAAATTCTTTTCCCATTCTTTTCTATTCCTTGATGGCAGAATTTTTAGCCCAGCCTTTAACTGCAAAGCACCAAATTCAATGGAGCACTTTGCCATCTGGGACTCCCACTGATGAGGCTGCTCTCCCTTTCCCTCTCTGCCCTGAGGAATGCGGAAAATCAGGATTTGAAGGCATGGCAGGAGCACACGCCTTCTGCAGGCTCAGAACCTGACAAAATCCAGATTTACAGAATAGGTGTATGGTTTTGTTCCCTTCTGGGAATGAGCTCCAGAGCCGAAGGAGCCTGGCAAGGGGCTCTGGAGTGGGAAGGAGCTCTGTCTGGACATTGATTTTTTGTTTTGGTTTGTTTTTTTCTGAAAGGGGCTTTTTAAAATGTATTTTTCATAGGATACATCTCCTAATTCTAGCATTTTGTCCTTGCTTCCCTTTCCCTGTCTCACAGCTGGGGTGCTTGGAGTGGGATGCAGCAGAGATTTGCTCCCTGTAAATGTATGAGAGAAACTTTCTGCTTTCTCAGTGCTCCCAAATATTCATTTGTTATATAATTTATTCCTGGATCCTTATTACTGATTTGGAAAGAAAAGCCCCACCATCTTCGAGATGAGAATTGGGTTTAGTTAATGAATTTTCCAAGGAATGCCCATTGTTGGTTACAGCAAAGTGGGTGTTGTTCTCCCAGTTCCTGAGGAATGAAGCAGCAGTCCTGGAGCCCAGTTAATTTTAGGGGGAGGTTTTCATCCCCCTCAACTCCTTCCCGATCAGGACATGTGATCCATGTGTGCTGTTGGTGTCATTCCCAGATTGATACTGAGGAGCCAATCCAGTGCAGCTGATTCCGCCTGGCCTTGGCTATGGACATCGTCCTGTCGGATTTTGTTCGCTCAACGGGGGCAGAACCGGGGCTGGCCAGAGACCTCCTTGAAGGTATGGAAAACTGGGAATAATGGGGGAAGTGCTCAGGGGGGTTGATGGGGAGTGGTTTCTGACGCAGCTGTTCAGGAACTGCCTCAGCTTCTGCGCTGGGTGAGAGTTACCAGCGCTGCTCCCTTCCCATCCAGGCAAGAACTGGGACCTGAGCGCGGCGCTGAGCGACTTCGAGCAGCTCCGGCAGGTGCACGCTGGGAACCTCCCGCACTCCTTCAACGAGGGCCGTGGGGCCCGGCCCCTGGAGCGGGAGGGAGTGCGGCCGGGGAGGCCCCCGCTGCAGCGCCAGGACGATGTCGTGCAAGGTCAGTGTCCAAGAGCCCGCGGGACCTGTCAGCTCTTCTCCTGTGCCAGAGTGGTCCGGATGCTCACTGCCGGAACCGCAGCAGTTTGGTGGTGGCTGCTGTGGGATTTGCTACTCCTGCCCCACTTTGCTGTTTGCTCTTCCTTCACTCCCCCAGAGAAGCGCCTGTCTCGAGGCATCTCCCACGCCAGCTCCACCATCGTGTCCCTGGCCCGATCCCATGTCTCCAGCAACGGCAGCAGTAGTGAACACCTGCTGGAGATGCCCATCTGCACCTTCCAGCTGCCCGACCTGACTGTGTACACTGAGGATTTCCGCAACTTCATCGAGCGGGATCTCATTGAGCAGTCCATGCTGGTAGCACTGGAGCAGGCTGGTGAGTCCTGGCTCCACACTGGTGGCATATGCCATGGGCAGGTGGGGAGTGTCACCCACAGGAACACCCCAAGATGTCACGTGGATTCATACCCAACAGGGAATCATTCTGTCATTTTTATGACCTGGTGCAAGGGCTGAGTAGGAGCCACTTCCCTTGAGCAATGGACACTGAGTGTAAATAATCCAGGGCTGTTACCACTGTGCACAGTTGAGAGGGAAAACACCCCAAAACTGGCATTGTCTTACCCCTGCAGCATCCCAATGCTCCGTCCTGCCAGTCCCATGGAGAGACAGGGAAAAGGGAATTCCTGTGTAACACGTCCTGCTGACAAATTCTGCATTGATTACAGACCCTGGAGGCCAGTGCCACTGCTCCAGTGCCTGATGGATGCTTGGGGAGGAACGCCCTGCTTTGCTTTCCATCAAGGTTCTGAAGAGCTGCCAGGGAATCTGTAAATGAGGTTGAGCCAGGAAATGAGGGGGACATCTGTGCTGGCAGGGAAAAACCTCATCCCAGGCACCAGGAAGGTTCTGATGGACAGGGGCAGGACACTGCAAGGGGTCTCAGGAGGGTTTACACCCCGCACTGTTTCTGTGGTGCTGCACTTACCAGAAAACACATTATCCATAGGGATAACAGTCACTCTGAGGGCCCAGCGTCTCCCTCTCCTGCTCAGGAGTTGCTGTAAGAAATATTCTCATGTTTTGAGAATGAGCACTTGATCCCAGCGATCCCATTACATGGTGACGCCGTGCAATGACAGCAGAGCTGCTGGCTCTGGTGCAGATAAACCCCAGATCTCATCCAGCAGAGCCAAGGGTTGGGTTCCTGTGTCCCATCATAAATGGGGTGGGGGGCTGGGGGTTGCCGGGTGCTTCAGCTTTGGGCTGGGAGCACTTCCAGGTGTGCTGAGATGCCATTAATGGGAAGGAATTTAGGAATTCAGAGTTTTAGAAAATGCATCTCAAAGACTCGAGTGTCTGTGGGTTGCTATAAATGAGTGTTTTGTCTGTAACAAAGGGCTGTAGTACAGCTATTAAATATTCCAAGTTGGAATTGCAAGTAGGGTTTTGAGCATGGTGCTGTGATCTACAGAGACTCCCGTTATTAATTTAGCACACACCATCCTTAGGGGATTAAGGAAATATTTTATAGCCCAATAAATGTTCAGATCCTCTTCCCTGTGTATTCAGAGGTCCTGTTACACCATTGTTGCAGAGTAAACGCTTTCAAAGTGGCTGTAAACTTCAGTGAGATCCTCTGGGAATGCTCTGAATGTGCTCGGAGTGGTATGGAAAGGTCTTGGTGGAGCTGAGATCTTGGCCCTCAACGGAGCCTTGGCATCCTTTGACACAAACCCTTGTGGATCAGGAATCAGGCCTTGCTCTGAGTTGGGAAGCTGCAGAGTGGGTTTGCTCGTGGCACACGGAGAGGAGCAGCCCATGGTGCCTCACGTGAGGATATTGGGGAAAAAAATAGTGAAGAACTGAAAGATCCTGATTGTAGTCCTTCACCTCTGCTAGGGGGAAACTCCCCTTGGTTTCTGGTTGCCACACAGGGTGGCAAGGGGTGTCCGGGTCCATGTCCATGTTGGATCCCTCGCGTAGGCCTCAGGAGCACAGGGCCGAGGGAGCAATCCCTGGGACACTCCCTGTGTCATGCAGCGAGAGTGGATTCCCCGTAGCCTTAGGGAAGCCATTTGTGGTTTGGATGAGGCAATCCTCCCTCCATCTGTTCCTTCCCATTGCCGTGACATGTTCAGGTGGCTCCTGCTGGAAGATACGATGGGATTTCCCCAAACACCCTGTGGGGACAAACAGGTGTTCTGTGGGATAACATAGGGTCATGGTGCTGGATGCCAGTGGACTTTCCCTGTGTGCAGAAGACCTGTTGCCACCACGGCTGTTCTGGGAAGATCCCTCATGCTCCTGAATCCAGTTGACTTCCCTGCAGAGCTCTCAGGGCTGGCTCTTAAGAGCCACACACAGAGAAATGTGTTGTTTTCAATACTTCTGGGCAGCCTCTTGGCCTTTCCACCGCCTCGACCAGAGCACAACATTGGGAGGAGGGTTGGGCACACGGTTCCTTTGGAGACGACTTCTCTTGCGTAACCGGAGTCAGTGCAAACACTCAGGCACAGAAATACTTCTCCAAGGTGTGTCTCCTCAGATCTGACTTGGGAAGAGGTTGCACAACCTCTGAAGCACCAACTGAAGATGCAAACTCCATGGAAAAGAGTATCAAATCCTGAAGGAACAAGGGAAAATGGATAAAACTGAGCTCTCGGCGCTGCCCCTAGCAGCATTACGTGTGGGACAGCTCCCGTGAGGCGCCACGTTTGCTCCCCTGGCCCCAGGCCACTTGGCTAGGCTCCCAGCTCTGCTGTGCCAGGAGCCATATTGAGAGAACAGCCGGCTTCTCCATGCAGAGCCATTGTCCCCAGGCTCAGTGCAGAACGCTTCCAGCTCTGGCAGGTCCCTGTCACGGCGCTGGGGACAGGAACGACTTGCCTGTGTCACACTGAGCTTCGTGGTGTTTTGTTTTCTAGTGTTTGGGGATGTTTAAATCCCTGTTTTCTGCATTTAGTTCCTCTCCAGCTGCTCTCCTTGAGGTTGTACAAAGCATTTCCAGCAACCCCATGTCTGTGTACTGGGATCCCTGGCAGGGATCACGCTCCAGAGGAGGGAGAGGCTCTTTGGAAATGCTGGGAAAAGGCTGGTTTCCTGCAGGAGCAATTTAAATACAACTTGTTGGAAGCCTAAACAGGCTTGTCCAGCCAAAAATCTGCCTTTTGCACAGGATCCAAAAACTCCTGGAAAATATGGCAGCAAAGGAGGGATGTTGAGGGCAGGGTAAGGCAAGACACAGGCAGGGGGTTCAGAGTCCTGATCCAGCCCAGCTTTCTCCTTTGGGAAGGGCTGAACCTCCAGCCACACCAGGCTGACTGAGCATTTTTTTCCTACCTTCTATTTTTTAGCTGCTCTTGACTTGAATTACCACAGTGACCCAAAACTCCTGGTCTAAAGTGCCGTTGGTTTGCGTTTGCAGCAGGAAAGCTGCTGGGATCAGCAGAAATCCTGGAGTATTCTGCCTAAAAACCAGTGAGCAGGGAAACCCAGCCATGAGAGAGTTGAAACTGGAGGGATTCAGTTCCAAGAAGCAGCAAAAAGCTGGTTTTCTCTGGAGAAGTTGTTTGTAGTGGGTGCACCTGGAGGCATTTTCAGCCTGGTGGGCTTTGGGGAGGGAAATAAAGGGGAGTGGGGGAAAAACAGATAGAGGAGAAGTGGTCTGGGTGGAAGTCCTGTCTCCTATTTGTGTGTAATTCTGATTTATGTGACCCCAAATTCAGCCCAGCCTTTTCCTGGCATCCTCGTGGAGTTTTGCAGCTCCAGCCTCCTCTTTTTGTTGCTTTGTCACTGTCCTGACTTTTCCCCTCCAGTCCTGGGATGGGTCTGTACCTTCCCACCTGTCCAGGTGCTCCCCAGCTTGTTCAGCTGGTTTTATCCTTGGCCATGGTTTTGGAAGGGCTGAGCCCCCCAGTGCCCCCCAGTCCTGTGCTTGCCGTGGTTTCACACTCTCCCAAATTTCCCCAGGGCGCCTGAACTGGTGGGTGACAGTGGATCCGAGCTGCCAGCGGCTGCTGCCCCTGGCCACCACCGGTGACGGGAATTGCCTGCTCCACGCTGCCTCCCTGGGTAAGGCTTGGCTTAATCCCCAGGAAACAGCCAACCAGTCCCTGGGCAAGAGGCCATGATCCCTCTTTGGGAGCAGGACCCATCCATTCTGGTGGGAAATCAGGATGCTGTTGCTCCTCCCGGCTGCAGCAGTGTTGGTGTGCAAGAGCAGTCGCAGTGCTCGGGCTCTGTGGGAGTGGGATGGCTCAAAGGGATGGGGCTGTCAGCAGCTTGTGTGCTTCTCAAACCCCTCTCCCTGTCCCTCTGGCAAGTTTCCCTGGATTCCAGAAGGAAATGTGGAATAATGGAGCAGCCCCTTCCTTCCTCTGGTGCATCTATGCAGGAACCTCAGTGGGTCAGGGAGTGACAGCAGCCCCTCGTGACCTTCCACTCCCATCCTTCTCACTGCAGGTATGTGGGGCTTCCACGACCGGGATCTCATGCTCCGGAAGTCCCTCTACACCCTGATGGACAAGGGAGTGGAGCGGGAAGCGCTGAGGCGGAGATGGCGCTGGCAGCAGATGCAGCAGAACAAGGAGGTGGGAGCCAAATGGATGTTGGTTTGGGCCCTCTTTACTGAGGGGAAAGTCCTGGGAAAACATTCTGTGGGTTTGGGAGGTGCCTCCTGTTGGGTCTGGAATTCTGGGCAGCTCCCTGCTGTGCCATTGGACTGAGCTGAGATAAGGGGTGTCCTGCAGCAAACTGAAAGGGGCTTGGGACAAGTGGCAGGATGAGTGGAATGCATTTAAGTTTAGAGGGGAGGTTTGGGTGAATATTGCGAAGCACTTTTGAGGATGTGGTACAGAGGATGTTGATTATTTTTGTGTAAATCCATAGAGAAAAGTTGTGCTGTAGGTATAAACCTGTGCTGGAGCAACTGAAAGAAGTTCACTTGGAGGATTTTGGATTCTCTTTGCCATTTTTCAGTCTGGCCTGGTTTACACAGAGGAGGAGTGGCAGAAGGAGTGGAACGAGCTGATCAAGTTGGCATCCAGTGAGCCCCGTGTGCACTACGGCACCAATGGCAGCGGCTGCGGCGGGTACGGAGCAGAGAACACATCCAGGTGTAAAACAGGCAATGTCTTCCCTCAGGGCACAGCTCTCACGGTTCTCCAGGGCAGGGCAGGGGCTCTGTGTTGGTCTGTCTCATTGGGGTTTCAGGGGAAATAGAAAGGATCCTGAAGAAACACAAGGCACATAGAGCATCCCAGGAAAGGATTTTGGTGCTGCACAGCCTCTTCTGTGGGGTAGCACATGGACTGAGCAGGGAATAAGTGCTTCCCTTGGTTTTCCTTGTGTTGCTGGCTCCAAAATGAGAGAATAACCCAGAGCTGAGAGTTTTTGCTATCTCACTTCTCTTTGAAGGACACTTCCCTGCTGCAGCTGTCCAGATCCTTAGGTAAGGGACTCCCAGCAATGCCAGGCAGCAGCTCTGCATTCTCTGGGCACAAACCCTTGTCTTGGAGCAGGACATTTTAGGGATCCACACCTAACCCCTCAAATTAGTGCTGAGATCAGCCTTAGTGCTGTTCATCCACTTCTCCGTGGCTGCCCGTGAAACCTCCTCCTGGTGTTACAGAGCAAATGGTTGGATATCCAAGGGATGACATTGAACTTCTCCTTTCCCCAAGGGTGGAGAGCTCAGAGGAGCCGGTGTACGAGAGCCTGGAGGAGTTCCACGTCTTTGTCCTGGCCCATGTGCTGAAGAGGCCCATCGTGGTGGTGGCAGACACGATGCTGCGGGACTCGGGCGGCGAAGGTGAGACCTGCTCTCTCTTTCCAAAGCCTCTCTGACCTGTCCACCTTTCCTTTCTACCCCATGTTTTCCCGGGGGCTCTTTGCCCCCGAGGCTGGACCTGGAATTGGGAGCAGCACAGCGGGGAGCTGCTGCAGGCAAACACACGGAGGGGCCAGGGCCAGACTTGGCTCCCAACCCAATTTCTGCTGCTTTAAGAGCATCCACATGAGGTTTTTTCTTCTTTCTGTCTCTTTTGTCCCCACACACATCTAGACATGGGAAATTCCGTTCCCTGGGTGGCAGATTTTCCACCATCAGCTTCAATTTCCTGTCAGAGAAGGTTAATCAATTTCCATCGTTCTATGGGCAAAGTTTGTCTTGTGGAGGAGTGAAGAGGAGGGCTTTTTATAGAAAATACCAGTTCATTCTACATTTTACATCCTCCTGATGTAAAATAAACATCTATTTTGGGTTGTGGTTTTGTTTAATGTCCTTGAGATGACAGATAATTGCAGGTGAGCCCTCAACTGAGGTAAACGGCTCATTCTGGAGCAGCTGCAGCACAAACAACTCTGAACTCTTGAACCTGTGATCAGAACTAACTGCCCTCCTTTCTTCCCAGCATTTGCCCCAATTCCCTTTGGAGGGATCTATCTGCCCCTGGAAGTCCCAGCCAACAAATGCCACCGGTCTCCATTGGTTCTGGCTTATGACCAAGCCCATTTTTCTGCACTGGTCTCCATGGAGCAGAAGGAAAACACAAAGGATCAAGGTGGGTGATGAGATTCAGGTGAACAAAGCACTGAGGAGGAGGACGTGAGAGTGCCGGGGGGGGAAGAAGCTTGCCGGGACCCATCAATGTGCACTGGCACCCCAGAAAACAGACAATGTCCTGACCTTGGAGCCCTTCCAGTGCCTAAAGGGGCTTCGAGAACTGGAGCAAGACTTGGGACAAGGGCCTGGAATGACAAGACAAGGGGGAATGGCTTCCCGCCGACACAGGGCAGAGTTAGATGGGATATTGTGAAGAAATTCTTCCTTTTGAGGGTTGTGAGGCATTCCATGGCACTCTGACGATTCCATGATCCCAAGCACTGGCAGTCACTGGGATGTGCTATGAGGCCATTCCCATCAGAGGTGATGATATTCCTGGTGGGGGCTCAGAGTTGGCTCCAAGTATGGAATATTTGTCCTTCTGGGCTGTAAACGTGACATTTCTGTCCTGGGGCAGCTGTGATCCCCCTGACGGACTCTGAGCACAAGCTGCTCCCCGTGCACTTCGCTGTGGATCCCGGGAAGGAGTGGCAGTGGGGGAAGGACGACAGTGACAATGTCAAGCTGGCCAGGTTGGTGATCCACAGGTGATCCAGGGTGAGGCTCCGCTGGGGGTCCAGGTGATCCACAGCGCAGAGAGGTCACGGATGAAGGGGTCAGTCCTGACCCCAGCTGGGAATTTTTGTGCTGGATGAAAGCTGTGCCCAGAGAATGACGCTGTTCATGGGGATGGAACAGCTTTTCCTTCATTTTGATATGTTTTGGGTGGGGCTGTGACATCTCATGAGCTTTGTTCCCACACTGTAAATAGATGATGCTCCAGATCGTGGAGTTCTGGGCTGGGTGTAGCTCAGACACCATCAGCAGTGGAGGATCTTCTGTCACAGTAGCCCAAAAAAAGTCTATTTTTCCATGCACCTCCAAATCCCTGTGTTGTGGATCCCTGGAGTGGGAAGGGTGGTGGCCACCAGACCATGCCTGGTTTGGGTGAAACTTTGGGCAGGTCTCACCATGGTTTGGTCCCAGCAGTTCCTGTGGCTGAGGCAGAAGCGTTTTGATTCCAACACAGGAATCTGATTTCTCCCTTTGGGTTTTCATTGAAAAGTTTGGAAAGCTGCATAATTGTCCCTTTTGTGCTGTTGGACCTGCTGTAGGAAAACACCCAACACGTAACACAGGAAATAATGTAAACATGGGGGGAGATATTTCCAGGTGGGAAATGGAAACGGCTCTAACTTGTGGTTTTGCCCCGCTGCAATGCCAGCGTGACACTGTCGCTGGAGGCCAAACTGCACCTGCTGCACAGCTACATGAGTGTCCGATGGATCACATTGCCTTGTGATATGCAGGTAAAGGGACCATGGGGATCTTCTTATCAATTATTTAACCCTCCTTTCTAAAGAGAAGCTGGTGTAGGGCCTTACCTGTGGGCTCTGCCTCATGTGGGATTCTGAGCCTGCAGGAATTGTGGCTGATTCTGCTCAGAGAGCAGGGAAGTGACTCAGTTTTGCAGGTGGGCACCTTTTCCTTAGAGCTTTCCATGCCCGATTTCAGTCTTCATATGACCCAGAGGCCCAATGCCCCTCAGAGATGCCCCATGCGCTAAACAAATGGGAGCTGTTGGTTTATGGCCACCTTGAGACTGGGACAAGTCTCACCCCCTCTTCCCTGGCTTTGCTCCTGAAACCTTGAGCAGGTGGGGCTATCACAGAATCACAAAGTGGGATCATAAAGTCCTGGAATATCTCAGGTTGGAAGGGTGCCACAGGGATGCCATTTAGGGATGTGCGGGATGCACTGCCGACGCATCTTTCTGAGTGTGTCCGGATGCTGTCCCCTCTGTGTTCCAAGCAATGCCACCTTCTTTGCTTCACCTTCCACCTGAAAATCTTTACCTGAGGAGTTTCTAGACTTTGATAGTTGTCTTTTCTTCTTCCCCAGGCGCCTCTGGCTCAGCCAGAATCCCCCACAGCCTCTGCGGGTGATGACGCTCGCTCGGCAGCAGAGTCGGGCGAGTCAGACAAGGAGTCGGTGTGCAGCAGCTCTGCCAGCAATGGGGGCACCAGGGCAGGCAAGGACAGGGAGAAACCAAAGAAAGAGCGGGAAAAGGAGAAAGAAAAGGATAAAAAACGGGCAGACTCAGTGGCCAACAAGCTGGGAAGCTTTGGGAAGACTCTGGGCAGCAAACTAAAAAAGAACATGGGGGGCCTGATGCACAGCAAAGCTGTGAAGGGTGGTGTGAGCAATGGGCAGGGAGACACCCTGGAGAAGAAGAAGAAAGGATCCCTGAAGGCACGGAAAGGCAGCAAAGAGGAATGTTCCCCAGGAGACTTAGCTCCTGCAGAGAAACCGTGTCCAGGTAAAGCGGCCCCGGAGAAGCCATCGGATCCCTACAAGTACAGCAGTGACGTACGGCTGAGCCTGAGCATCCTGCGTGCGGCCATGCAGGGCGAGCGCAAGTTCATCTTCGCCAGCCACCTCAAGACCAGCACCCGGCACCAGTTCCAGGAGGAGATGATCCAGCGGTACCTCCTGGATGCCGAGGAGCGTTTCCTGGCAGAGCAGAGGCAGAAGGAGGCAGAGAAGAAGGCACTGGGTAGCGCTGCCCCAGCCAAGAGCCCAGAAGGGGAGGCGGGTGCCCAGCGGAGCGAGGAGGCGATGCCGAGCTCCGTGTTCTCCCAGCCACCCCCCACCTACTCCCCACAGCCCCTGGAACTGGCTGTGGGTGCTAAAATAGCTGCTTTTCCTGACGGCTATTCCGGTGTTTTCACCTTCCCTAGGCCCTCCATGGGCAGTGATGAGGGGCTGCACCCACCCTGCTGCCCTGAGGGCCGGCGACAGCTGGCAGGGGGGCCCTGTGGGAGCCTCCCCCCCCTACGCCACCCTACCCCGGCACCACCAGGGTCGGCTCGGCCTCTACCCCCCTGGTCCTGCCCACCTGGGCCGGTTCTCCCCCACGGACACGGACATCCAGCCTCCCTTCCCTTCAGAGTGCGAGGGCTCCAGCTGCCTCCCCCCACACAGCAACGGCTGCCGGGAATTCCTCGAGCAGGACAAGGGAGGAGCAGTGGATAAAATGAGAAGCCAAGCCCTCTACAACATCCAGCAGACCAAGTGCAAACAGCCCAACTGCAGCTTTTATGGACACCCAGAGACTGGGAATTTCTGTTCCTGCTGTTACAAGGAAGACCTGCGGCGCAGGGAGCGGGAGGCACTGGTGCACAGGTTCTGATGCTCCCCCTGCACGGATACGGACCCATGGAATATGGGGAATGCAATAAGAAAGATCCATTTTGGTTTTACACCCACCCACGCTCCCCTCCTGCCCTGCAGGAGGTGGGAGCAGGCGTTCGGCCAGATGGGTTGGGAATGGCATGGGGCTGGTGGGATTGAGGGGGTGCAGGAGGGAGAGAGGGGGGAAAACCAGGCCCTGCTTTCCCAGAGCCCCTGCAAGGGAGGAGCAGGAGGATTCCCAGGGGTGCCTGGGGACAGTGGGGGCTGCTGGGTCGGAGCATAGGGTGAGGGGGGAGAATTCCTCAAAAACTCAATAAACCAGACCAAAGCTTTGGGAGCGGGCAGGGGGAGCAGCTCCCACCAGGTCCTTCCCGCTTCCCTGACTACCTGGGACGGAGCAAAACCGCCCCATTTTGAGCGTCACAAACCTTTTAATGGAGTTTTTTAACACTGGTTTTATTCTGTATTTCTTCTTGCTGGTACTGAGCAACACCACATTGGAGTTGGACATTGGTGAGGTGGGGTGGGTTGGACTCTCCCCACCCAGTCCCGGATGGCTCCGAGAACCAGGACAGGCTCAGGGCTCTGTCCCCTCCTCCCCGACCGACAAGCTCAACTCTGGTTTTAAAAATGTTTTTAAACTCTTTCTGAGGCCGAGGGAGCCAGGGGGTCCTCCCAGCACTCGAGAGATTGGAGGTTTCTCTTCCTGTGCAGAGCCCCCAGCCCACGGGAGAGCAAAGGTGATACCCTGGGTCAGCGTCTCCTGCCAAGAATTCCCAGTGGCATGAGGTAAACCCCCCAGGAACACCCACTGGAAAGGGGCCCCAGAGCACCCCCAGTCCTGGGGTGGAGCTGAGGGGTCACAGCCCCATGTAACTCCTACTTGAGCACAGCTACTCTGTACTACCTCTGATCCTGATTAACTCGGCTCCGTTGTGCTGAGCCACCAACTGACCTTTAGGCTGCGGAATTAATCCATATTTTTGATAACAGGGCTAAAAAGCAGAACAATAAGGTAAAATCCTCCCATGACTAACGTCCCGCACCATTCCTGACCCCACCCTGGCCCCCTGGCTCCCAGGGTGGGATTCACTTTAGCACTGCGATGTTTGCACAGAATTCCTTAGGGTTTTTGGTAACTGCAGCTTCCAAACCGGGCCTCATCCTGCACAGAGTGAGGTGCAGCGTTTCCTATCACACAGAAATAAAACAGGAGTTACATCCTTCAGCCAGAGTTTTACAACATTCCCTTGTTTTTATTTTGGGGTTGATTTTCCAGAAGGCACCAAACTCTGCAACCCCTTCCTGCCCACGGCCATTTCCAGCAGAAGGGATGGTGGCCCTGGGCAGAGGAGCTGGAAGTGTGCTGAGCTCGGGGGATCACCCGATGCCTTACAATTGGCCCTAAAAACATTAACTTAGACCTAAACCCTTCCCCGAAATTAAGGCCTTCCTACACCTAAATGCCCCAAAATAAGGCCTTTCTTAGTGGAATCCCAACACTTTGAATCCAGTCAGCAATGCTCCTTATCCAGATTTTCACTTCCAAATTTCAGACACCCCAGGGGTGGTGTGACTCCACTGTAAGTTGTTTTCCCTGGTTTTATAAAATCCCCAAGAATGGCTGAAACTGTGGGAAGGGGAGGGTGTGACACCCACTCC
Organism: Lanius collurio; assembly: GCA_020086605.1. NCBI lineage: Eukaryota > Metazoa > Chordata > Aves > Passeriformes > Laniidae > Lanius > Lanius collurio. The sequence continues at coordinate 246,339 of JACBWW010000132.1, forward strand.
AGCTGGCTTCTCTTACCTTGGAACAAATTCCAGGTTTCTCCCTGGAACTGCAGGAATTCCAGTGAACCTTAACCCCGGGGCAGGGACATGCAGTGCTGGTTAAGCAGCACAGGGTCTGCCCCCACTTGAAATTCACCCCAAATTTTAAGCTGAAATGATCAAAACCCAACTCAAACCCTTCACTATTTGTGAGCACTTGGTTTAAATTCCAGTTTCTGATGTTTATTTTTCCCAAAATTGGAGCAGCAGCTTTATTTTGGGTTTGGGAATATCCTTCAGCTGTGCCCAAAACACTGGGAGCAGGGATGCCCCGTGGCATGGGAGGAAGGGTGGGAGGTCGTGCTTCACCACTTGTTCCTCAGGTTTTGGGGAATTTCTCTCCAGTTTGGTTAGCTCCATGCCAGCGGACGCTGGACTTGGGTGGGGATGGGAAGCCCCCCGGCCTGCTCTCTGGTTTGGTAGGTTGTGGGAGGAGAGAGGAAAGAAGGCAGGAAACCTGTAGGAAAAGCACCAATCCTGGAGGGAAAACTCCAAAACTGGAGGAGAAGCACCAAACCTGCCCCCAGGAAGGATTTTTCCATGGGGAATCTATGGTGTGGCCCCAAGGTCAAACTAAGTGCACTTACTGGTGTGGTTGGAATTCAAATTGCTGCCACTGGATCCTGGTGGAGGAAAACTTTTGTCTTTCAGTGTGTGTAAAACCCATTAATTTGATTTGATTTGATTTGATTAAATGAGATTCACCTTTGCCATTCCCCGGCCCCTCAGCAGGGGAGGCCGGGGCAGATTTGGGTCTCATTAATGCAACGTTGAGTGACCTGAATTAATTCTGCAGTGGTTTATTCACAAACCACCACCACCACCCCCTTTTTTTTTTTTTTTTTTTTCAATTAATTCCAGATTAATTGGTGATATTTGGCCTCCAGGTGAACAGGATTGGAGCGTTGTGCTCGGGCTGTACCTGTGGCCTCGCTGTGGTACCACAGACTCATTGACAATAAAAATCTTCAGCTGATGCACCTGAGGCTCCTTCATCCCCTCACCCTCAGGGCTCTGGGGGTCCCCAGTTCCCTTCTAGGGCTGCTCCTCATCCCCTTCTCCATCCAATTATTGGGATTTGGGGGTTATTTTGCTTGGGTTTTTTTTTCCACTGAGGAGAACAATTCCCTCTCTCCTGAAGAGTGGAAGGTTTTCCTTCTGTCTATTCCATTTATTGTGTGATTCCATTATGGTACTAATTCTTGGCTTTCATTTAAAAAAACGACACCCTCAGCCACCCTTCCCTCCCTGTTTCTGTCCATCCTCCCTGGTCTTGGGGCCTTTTCCTCAGCTGCATCCTAAGGCCACCCCAGAGGGAAACTCCCTATGGTACCCAAGTCTCAGGACAAAATTAGGGATAAAATACAGCATGAGCCATATGGATGCTGAAGCTTTAAATAAAAGAGGAAAAAGGTTTAGGGGTGGTTGGAGATGGATCGCGGGAAGGTGGGACCCCACAAGCAGTTTCCCATGGAATTTCTGTCACTGGGATTTTCTCTCCCAGCTCCCAGTGTTTTTCTTTCCTCCCAGCACTGTGAGTGGACAGTCCATGCCCAGCGCCATGTCTGTGCCAGAGGATTTTCTTCCAGGATCTTTCGTCCTGCCATGGCCCAGACTGACCCTGTCCTGGCTTGGAGCAGCTCTGGGCTCAAAGCCTCCAGGAAATTCCTCTCATCTGCCAGGTGCTGGAGCCAAAAGCCTATCCAAGCCCCCAGGAACCTCTGCCAGGTGATTCTCCTGCAGGAGGAAAATTGGGGTGCATGGGCTGCAGCCCCTCAAAGCTGGGGCTGCCCCAAATATCTGGTGGGAAATGCACCAAAAATCCGAGCTGGAGCTGGAGATCTGGTGAGGTTTCCATGTGCCTGGATTGTGTCAGGATTTATCCTGCCACATGCTGGCACTGCTACGTCGGCTGCCTCGGGCTTTGGGTTTTGGAGTGCCCGGAGGTCTCGTAGCACTGACGAGTGGCACAGGTAGCCCCAGGGCCACCGTCCACCTGCTGCCCGGTGCGGGGTCGGAGACTCGGCGAGGCAGGGGCCGGCGGGAGCGGGGCCGGCTTGGCTTGGGAGCCGGTGTTGGGCTGGGAGGAGAAGGCTCCGTGCCTCGGCAGTGAGTCACCGAGCAGCTTCTGCCGTACGCCCGGGAGAGGCCCCGGGCCCCCCCTCCCGTGAGGCTGCTGACAGGGTTTGAGGGTTCCCCTGCACTGCTTGCGGGGTGCCGGGGCTGTGGGGACCCCAGAACCGCCCGTCCCTGATGGGGTCCCCGGGTCTGTACCCCCGCCCCAACGCTGAACTTGTGGGGTGCCTGGGGCCGCCCCCCCATCCGCCTGCAGAGCTCCCGCCCCCGGGCTCCCCCTTCTTTCCCACCTCTGGTACCGGGCACTGGGATGGCGGGGGCCGGAATGCCGGAATCCGAGGGGTCGGGATGCCTGGAATCCCGGGCCCCGAGGGGCGGGATGCCGGGGCAGGGATGCCAGGGGAGGGCGGGATGCCGGAGCGGAGGGCGGGATGCCCGAGCCGGGCCGGGCCCTCGGGGCTCTCTCCCGGGCCGCTCCGGCCCCGGCGCTCCGGGCCCGCCCGGCCAAAGTCCCTGCGCCATGAGCGGGTCCCCGGGCAGCCGCCGCCTGACCTTCCCTGAGCTCCCAGGTAGGGCCGGGGCCGGGGGCCAGGGGCCAGGGGGTCTTGGGGGGGGCTCGGGGCGCTCGGAGCCCCGGACCCAGTGCCGGTCCCCGCAGGGGAGCGGGTGCTTGAGGAGGCGGCAGGCGCTCGGCAGCGCTGCGGGAACGGCGGCGGCTCCGTCCCAGGGACGCTGCTCTGCACCAACCGCCGCCTCGCCTTCCTGCCCGGCCAGGTGCGACGGGAACACCAGGAACCCTGGGAATACCGGGAGCGGGACCAGGAACAGGACCGCGGGCCCCGCGTCGCCTGCCCGAGGGACCCCTGTCCCGGCGCGACCCCATCCCACCGCTTCCCGATCCCATCCCGAACCCATCCCACTGTACCCCGACCCTCAGCTCAGCCCCATTCTACTGCATCCCTGACTCCCATCCCAGCTGCATCCCAACCCCATCATGACCCCCATCCTAATTGCACCTACCCCCCCAGCCAGTGACATCCCTACTCCCTTCCCTGGGTGGCAGATTTTCCACCATCAGCTTCAATTTCGGCCACATCCCGGCCCCATCCCAGCCCATCCTGGCTCGTTGATTGTGGAACCCACCGTGTTCAGCCTGGGAACTCCTCACTGCAGGATATAGTGGGGGACAAGGCACAAGACACAAGGGACATGGGACAGCTAGGTCCAGAACCATCCCCACCACCCTTACTGGGATTGGGGGGGACACTCTGGGGCAGCTGCCAGCTCTGCCTGCTCTCCCACAGGCCCTTGGCTCTCGTGGCCTTCTCCACTCTGAGGACGAGGTGGCCCTGCCCTGCATCTGCAAACTGGTGGCAGGTAATGGTGACATCTGGGGGCAGGAGGGATGAGCTGGGCAGGTCTTGGGTCTCAGCCCCATGTGATGAGTTGGGCAGGTCTCAGCTGGCCCTGACAGCCTCATCCCTCTGACCCCAGCCAGCAGCTTCTCCAAGCCCAAGGTGCTGACGGCCACCTCCACCCTCAAGTTCATCCCCGAGGAACTCATCATCTTCTGTCGGGATTTCCGCCTGCTCCACTTCTACTTTCCTGAGAATGGGTTGGCTCTGCAGGCATTCCGAGTAAGCCAGGGGGATGCAGAAATGTTGTACCCTCACTCCAGGGTACCCCATGGTTCTGGGAAAGCCTCACACCCCACCCTGGCTGCCCTTGCAGCTGGCCAATGCCATCGCACGGGCACGGGAGGCTGCTGCATGGCTGGGGGACACTGCCGAGGGACACAATGGCTGGTCCTGCCCTGGTGGGGCCCCCACAGTGGTGGAGGAGGAGGAGAAGGATGAGGAAGAAGGCTCGTCCACCACACTGCTCTTTGAGAGTGTGCAGGACTGGGAGAAGGAGCTTCAGCGTCTCGGCACTGCGGGCTGGAGGGTGAGCGCCGTCAATGAGCGCTTCGACATGGCACCCAGGTACAGCCTCGCCAGCCCCCCAACACTGAGCCACTGGAATGGCATGTGAGATTTGGGGTACCCCACTCTGTGACCCCCCTTCCCACAGCCTCCCCCAGTACCTGTGGGTGCCCAGCGGGCTTCTGGATCACGACCTCAAGCGAACCTTTGCCCACTTTCAGGAGCGACGGGTGCCTGTGAGTGCCTGGGTGGGCCCTGGTGGGGGGTACTGGGAGGGGAATGTGGGGACGTAACCCTGTTTCTCTTGCAGCGCCTGTGCTGGCACCACCCGGGTGGGGGGGACCTACTGAGAGCTGCTGGCTTTCACCCGAACTCAGAGCCAGGCAGCGAAGATGTGAGGTGAATCCCAGGGGGTCCCAGGGGGACTGAGGGTGTTCCCCCCGGCCTGGCCCCATCTAGGTCTTTCTGTGCCCCCCAGGTGCCTGGAGGCGCTGCTGCTGGGGGGCCGTGGGCCCTGTGTGTTGGCCAACACGGCCGAGCTGCCCACACTCGCCGACATCCAGCTCGCCCACCTGAGGCTGCGGGCACTCTGCCTGCCTGGTAAGTGGAACTGGGTGGACCCTGGGGACCCCCAAACCCCCTGGGGGGCTCGGCCTTCCCCCCCCACTGAAACCCCATCCCATGGGATTCAGGTGCAGCAGCAGAGGAGAAGTGGCTCTCGGCCCTGGAGGGGACACACTGGCTGGACCACGTCCGGTGAGCAGGGGACAAGGGGGGCTCTTTGGGGGTGTAGGGAGGTATTTTGGTGTGTAGGAGGGAAATTCACCCTAAATCCAACAGTGGGATGTCCCCCCAGCCCACCTGGCACTGTGGGGTGGTGGGGGCATTGTGGTGGGTGCATGAGCTGCCCGAGCGGGCAACTGTGGCCTTTTGGGGTGCACTGAACCCCTGCATTTTCCCCCCAGCACCTGCCTGAGAAAAGCTGTGGAGGTGGTGTCGCTGCTGGCAGGGAAGTGCTGCTCCGTGGTCCTGCAAGGTAGGGGCACCGGGATGGGGGATGAAGCGGGATGGGAGGATGGAGGGGGCTGGAAAGGGACCCCTCTCACCACCTTCCCCCTCCAGAGCCCTCAGACCGGGACCTGAACTGCCTCCTGGCCTCTCTGGTGCAGCTCCTGGGGGACCCCCATGCCCGCTCCCTGCCTGGCTTCCAGAGCCTGGTGCAGCGGGAGTGGGTGGCAGCCGGACACCCCTTCCCGCAGCGGCTGGGGCTGCTCTGCCGGGACGCCCCTCAAGAGGAGGTGAGACCCCCCCCATTCCCATCCCACCAAGGCGACAGGAGTTGGGACCCTGCTTGGGAGGAGGTGAGGCCACCCCATCCCATATCCCTCCCAGGCCCCCGTGTTCCTGCTGTTCCTGGACTGCACGTGGCAGCTCCTGCGCCAATTCCCGGCAGATTTTGGCTTCACTGAGGCTTTTCTCCTGGCGCTCCATGACAGCAGCTTCAGCCCCTACTTCAGCACATTCCGCTTCAGCTGCCAGCACCAACGGGACCACGGCAGCATGGTAAGGGGCAGGGCTGTGTTGCTGCATCCCCAAACCTTCCCATTTCAGCCCTTCCTCACTCTGCCTCAGTTTCTCCATCCCAATTCCAAACTGGGGATGGGCAGCCGCAGATCTCCCTTTTTATCCCTTCTTTTCCCCTCTGTGCCTCAGTTTCCCCATCCCAAATGGGGGATTGACTTCCCAACTCTTCCCCCACAGCCCCGGCTCCCCAGCCAGACCTACCGGCCTGTGGGGGACTGGCAGGACCCTGGGGGGCACAGGGGAGGCCCCCCCACCTGCACCTTCCCCCCGGTCTGGGCCTGGGGGCAGCGCTGCACCCGGAAGCAGCAGGAGCAATTCCAGAACCCCGTGGGACCCCCAGCCCCCACTGAGCCCCTGGCCCCAGACAGGGTGAGTGTGGCTGGGCTGGGGGGGACTGCACCCTTCCTTTGCCTCCTGCTTGTCCTTCTGGCTGGCTTTTCCCTCCCGTTTTTCCTTAATCCCTATTGTTTCCCCCCATTCTTCTTTCAGGCCCTCTTATTCCTAATACCTATTATTTCACCCCACTTTTCCTCCCTTATTTTCCCTTCAGAACAGATTTCTCCCCTTTTTGCTCCCCCCTAATCCCTACTCCCTCTCATCCCTCAGCCTTTCTGGATTTCCTTCCATTTTTCCTAATCCCTGTTTTCCCCCTTTCCCAGCCTGGAGACCCCTGCCCGTGGCAGGGAGCTGGGCTGGTGCTGACGCTGGCTAAGGGCTCATTGTGCCCCCACCCCCTGCCCTGGTGGAGCCGCCCCGCCCTGCGCCCCCCACACCGGGTGTTACCCCCAGAGAGCCAGGGGATGCAGGGGGGGGCTCTTGGGGGGCTGCTGGCCCCCCCCAGGGCTGCTCCTGCCCTGTACCGCTGGGCCCTGCATCCGGCTCTGGCACCGCTGCTACCTCAGGGGGCTGCCCCAGGAACAGGTACTGGGGAAACTGAGGCACAGGGGAAGACTGGGACCTGGGGGGTCCCAGTTTGGGGGTCCCAGCCTGTCCTTCTGCTTGGGCTGGGGGTGAGGCTGGACTCAATTTGTGTACGTCCAACTAACCCTATCTGTGTGTCCAGCAGGGGGGGATGGATGGATGGATGGATGGATGGATGGATGGATGGATGGATGGATGGATGGATGGATGGATGGATGGATGGATGGATGGACGGACCCTATGCCCATCCATCCTGCCCTGTCCATGTCCCTGTCTTGTGCTGGACATTCTGTCCTGTGTAACCATCCTTGTGTCCCTGTCCCATGAGGAACACTCCACCCTATCCATGTTCTTGTCCCTGGGTCCCTGTCCAATCCGTGTCCTGTGTCTCTGTCGCATCCTTGTGTCCCATGTCCTGTGTCCCCATCCCATGTTGCCATCCCACGCCAGCCATGGTCTCTTGACAGCGTGGGCGCTTGGCTCCATCCCTGGCCGGGCTGGCTGAGGAGCTGGAGCTGCTCCAGGACCGGCTCCGCACTTGGAACATGCGGAGACCCCACTGAGACCCTGGAGGGCACCTGGCCCCACCCCAGCTTTGGGACGCCGCCAGGATCACTCTGGAACAGCCCAGTGCCTCCAGCTGCTCCCGGCTCCTCTCTGGGTGCTTGAGGGTCCCGGGAAGGGCAGAGCGGCGGGTCCTGAGGTGTCCCCGATGCTGGATGGACACTGCGCGGTCACGGTTTTCCATTAAATTTATGCTGCCTCCATGAGGCTCGAGGAGCACAGGGATGGGGATTGAAGGAGCTGGGATGGGACGAGAATGGGGACGGCAGTGGAGGTGGGATGGGATGTGATGGGACGGGATAGGGACGCTGCGGGAGCCCTGAACAGGCACCTCCGGCACTGGGACCATCTGGCCCTGAGGAGCCCGCACACGGAGGACGCTCCTGGCCGCGAGGGCGATGTCGCCACAGAGAGGCAGCGGCCCCTGCCCCTCCCGCCCACACCCAAGATGGCGACCGCGCCTTCCCCATGTCGTCAATTCCGGTCACCCCACGGATGCGAGGCTTGTGCGTTGACGTCACTCGCGTCGTACGTGCTTGCGCGCGTACGGCGCCGCGCGCGCGGAACGGGAGCGGGATAAGATGGCGGCGGGGCCGATTTCGGAGAGGAACCAGGGTGGGAGCGGCGGGGGGGGTGTCCGGGAGCACCAGGGACGGGGGGAACTAAGGGCAGTGTTGTGGGCACTGAGGGGGACACCGCGGGGGTTCTGTGGCGACCTTGGGTACACTAGGAGCAGCGGGGGGTGCTGGGAAGGATTCCGGGGGAAATGGGGAATCCTTGGTGTATCCTGGGGACACGGGAAGGCACTGGAAGGGACTTTGGGCTCCATGGGGACACGGAAGGGGGCGCTGGGGGCGTTCTGGGGCTATGGGGGCTCTGGTTTCGCGAAGGAAAAAGGAGGGCGGAGGGGCCGCCTCCTGGATTAAGGACTGACTGGAGGAGGCTTCGGATTCGGAGGGCTTTACTTGAGTGGTGTCAACCCCGAGCCCCCCGTTATCCCGCGTGTGTCCCGGCTCTGACCTCGGTTCCCCGCAGATGCCACGGTGTACGTGGGGGGGACTGGACGAGAAGGTCAGCGAGCCCCTGCTCTGGGAGCTCTTCCTGCAGGCGGGGCCCGTGGTCAACACGCACATGCCCAAGGACCGGGTCACAGGCCAGCATCAGGGTGAGGGACCCCCAAATCCCAACGAGGGGAAGATCTGGGGGTGGGATCACGGTATGGAAGCGGGGATCATCATCTGTCGCTCGGGAGGTGTCGGGGCTCCAGGATTTTAATTAAGTGGGGATTGAATCAAGTGTTAAGTGGGGTTTAAATGAAATCAAGAGGTTTTCAGTCAGTAATTAAGTGGGATTTCCAATCAGCTGGGGTTTTAAATCAAGTGAGGTTTAGATCAAGTCAGAAGGTGTGGGGGATCTTTCTGTCCTGAAGTCCTTTTGGGGTCTCTTGGCTTTCCCTGGAACCCCCACTGGCATCCCCCTGAGCCCTTTGGGGTCCTGCAGGATACGGCTTCGTGGAATTCCTGAGTGAGGAGGATGCCGACTACGCAATCAAGATCATGAACATGATCAAGCTCTACGGAAAACCCATACGGGTGAACAAGGCCTCAGCTCACAACAAGAACCTGGATGTGGGCGCCAACATCTTCATTGGCAACCTGGACCCTGAGATCGACGAGAAGCTGCTCTACGACACCTTCAGCGCCTTTGGGGTCATCCTGCAGACCCCCAAGATCATGCGGGACCCCGACACGGGCAACTCCAAGGGCTACGCCTTTATCAACTTTGCCAGCTTTGATGCATCAGACGCGGCCATTGAGGCCATGAATGGGCAGTACCTGTGCAACCGCCCTATCACCGTGTCCTACGCCTTCAAGAAGGACTCCAAGGGCGAGCGGCACGGCTCAGCGGCTGAGCGGCTGCTGGCAGCTCAGAACCCCCTCTCCCAGGCCGACCGGCCCCACCAGCTCTTTGCAGACGCGCCCCCACCCCCATCTGTGCCCACACCTGTGGTCACCGCACTGGGGCCTGGGGTCACCCCCCCCAGGTGGGTGACAGACCTATCTGGGGCGAGGCTCAAGGTGCTGTCCCAGCATCATGCTGTTATGTCCTGTTCCCACATTGCCCCTTGCAATTCCCACCTCCTTTCCTGTGTTTTTCTGTTGGGCTGTTTTTCCCTTGCCCACCTTCCCGCTGTATGTTCCAGGCCTGCCTCCCCCTGGCTCATTCCCGCCACCGGTGCCGCCGCCTGGAGCTCTACCCCCCGGGATGCCCCCGGCCATGCCCCCCCCGCCGATGCCACCAGGCGCTGGAGCCCCTGGACCCCCCTCAGGAGCCGCCCCGACAGGGGGACACCCCCCCCACCCGCACCCCTTCCCACCAGGAGGGATGCACCACCCAGGTACGGAGCTGGCTGGGAATGGGGCTGGGAGTGGGGCTCAGCTTTTGCTGCTGGGGGGCTGCATGAGGGGATCCTCCTCCTTTCTCAGTCATGGAGGGGGAGTTACGATTGCTGAAGGATTTGGGGAATTGAGGAAGTCCTTGCTGTCTGGGAGGCATCTGAGCAGGGAGAAGTGTTGGTTGCCTTGAGTTGGGAAGGTGCGGGATGCAGGGAGGCAGGGACACAGGAAGGAAGGAAGGCACATGCGAAGGCAGTGATACAGAGAAGGAAGGCAGGAGCTAATTTTGGCATTTATAATTCAATGAAACCAGTTTTTTTCCCCTGATTCCCCACATTTTGGCCCTGTGGTCCTGGGAAGGAGCTGTGTCTGCATCTCAGCTTCAGGTTCAAAAGCACAAACTGAAATGTGCAATTTAATAATTCTCTGGGATTTGTTTGATCCTGTGGCTCCAGAGCCCCCCTGATTAGGGAGCTTTGTGTGATCCTACTCTGGCCACACCAGAGCAGATGCTGCAGGGCCTGAGCAGAGCCAATTACACTCAGGCAGGGAAAACCAGGCTTAGGAGCTTCCTAGAGGGAGGAGAGAATAATTTGTTTGGGGTTTTTTTTTGTTTGTTTTTTAATGGGTCAGAATGGGATAATTGGGAAAAAGGAGGTTTGGGGAGACTCTGGCTGCTCTAATCAGAGCAGAGCAGCCTCCAGCTCTGGGTCACTGTGGGAGCTTGTCCAAAATCTCCAGGAATGGGGATTCCTCACTGTCCCTGGGCTGCACACAGTCACTGTTCCATCTTTTTTCCCACACACTTGCATCCAAGCCCTTTCCTCCTGCCAAAAAGCTCTGCGTTCCCTCCTCTTTAAGCCCCTTTTTGGCAGCAGAAGCACCTTTGCACCCGTGCTTTCCAGATCCAGCTGGAATTCCAGACTCGGTTGGAATTTCAGTCCCTGGGGGTGCCCAGAGCTGCTTCCCTGCTTCCTGGCACCCCTAACTCCATCATCCCCCTAGGAATGCCACCGATGCAGGTGCACCACGGACCGCCTGGGATGGGGCAGCACCACCCCGGACCACCAGGCTCTGGAGGGCAGCCACCCCCCCGGCCCCCCCCAGGAATGCCCCACCCTGGCCCGCCCCCTATGGGGCTCCCACCTCGTGGGCCACACTTTGGATCTCCAATGGGTGAGTGGGATCTATTCTGGGGGGACTCTGCTCCAGGGGTGGGAGGAGGGGATGTACAGCCGAGTGTGAAGCAGGACGTGGGGGACCTGGCACCCCCCATTCCGGGATCTTCACAGGGTTTTCTCATTGTGACATGGGACCCTGCAACCCCCCCCATCAGGATATCCACAGCTTTGGGATGGTTCTGGGGGCCCATTGTGTCCACAGGGGTCCTGGGAGAAATTCCTGTTTCTGGGACCCCCACACAGAGGGAGTTTTGGCCAAGTTGGGGGCACCTGCTGGATTGTGGCACCCCTGGGTGTGGTGGGCACCTCATGGGAGGGGGCTTGGGGCCAGTGGGCCATGTCCCTCCAGGTGGCTTGGGAGGCTCTGTCCTTTCCCCCTGGCACTGACCCCTCTGTCCTCCACAGGTCATCCTGGGCCGCTGCCGCACCATGGGCTGCGCGGACCCCCCCCGCTGATGCCGCCCCATGGCTACAACGGGCCCCCCCGGCCTCCCCCCTACGGCTACCAGAGGGTCCCACTGCCCCCTCGGCCAGCACAGAGACCCCCTGGAGTCCCCCCCCGTGGGCCCCTGCGGGGACCCCTGCCCTGAGAGGCGGGGGACTCTCTGCTTTCCCTCCTCAGCCTTCCACAGCCCCTCATATCAACATTCCAATTCCTGCAAAGGGCTGGGGGCCATCCCTTACTCCTCCCTTACCTCTCCATTTCTTCCCTCCATTTCTTTTAATAGTGTTTTTCCTCATTCTCCCTGCCTCCTCCCATTTCTCTTGCCCTGGAAGCTTTTCCAAGCTCCTTTTTGCTGGATTTGTTGGTTTTGTATGGAAAGCAGTGGCCACCCACTTGCAAATAAAGGATTTGGGAACCAAGAGGGTCCCCAGACTGGGGATGAGACTCTGCCTGTTTGTCACCAGCTGAGATCTCTTCCCTCCCTGGGCCGTTGGGAAGAACCAGGCTGGAGGGATTTGGGGCCTGAGGAGTGGCAGAGCTGATCCATGGTCTTATCCCTGCTCCACCTGTAAGCCTGGAAGAGCTGTGTGGTCTCTTCAGCTGCCCCATAGGAATGTCTGGATTCCCATTCTTGAGCCATCGCTGCCGAAATCCAGGGAGCTGAAGTTTGACTCTGGAATGTTTTGGTGCCAAGGTTTAGCTAAAGTAAAACATTCCCCTCGGGAATCTCGAAGAGTCTTCCCCTGCCCCTGGGCAGTGCCAGAGCCTCCAAGAGCTGGGAGTTTGTGGGATGACATGCAGGTGGGAATATGCTGCTCCCTTCTACATCCCAGTGTCTTCTGCGCCAAGGCTGCGCTTTGCCTTGTCATCCAGGTGTGAATCCGTAGGGTATGGATGGGCTAGGGAGGGAGGGACAAGGTTGGAACCCCCTCCTGATCCTTCATATCCAGAAATGTGGGAAGAATCCCACGTGGACTGGTAGAGTGAGTGGATTTAGGTGGAGAGGGGTGGGATGTGTGGTGTGGGAATGGAGGTTCCCTGTGGTGCTGAGAGCCAAGGGGCTTAAAAGATCAGATCTCCAGTATCCAAAGAATACGGTGATTCCCGTCTGGATCTAGGGAGCCCCAGGGTGGCATTTCTCTGCTCCTCACTCATGGAAGCCACCAGGATCCACCTGGGGCAGCCAATCTCCCTGCATGGACACAGTCATCTTCCCCTTCTCCCTGGAGTTATCCACTGTCACCCCCAGTTTTATCTCATCATCCCGGTGTTACCCTGTCATTCTCAGTTACATCCTACCTTCCCCCTGATTGTATTCCATTGCCAGCCCTGATTTTTCTCCCTTTTCCTCCCATTTTATCCCATCATTCCCCCCCTCCCTTTTATCCAATAATCCTCCTGTTTTTATCCCACTCCCCTCAGCTCTATCACCCCCCTCCCCCCCCTTTCGGGTTTTAGGCCCTGGCAGATACAAATGGAGCCCTCGGGACAGGAGGAGCCATTCTCTGTCCTGCTGCCAAGCCTGTTCCCTCTGATGAGCCACAAAAAACCCCGGGGCCAAGCAGACCGAAGCAGGGGATAGGAGCTCTCTGGTGGCAGTGGCACATGAGTCACTGGGTGCCTGAGGATGTGGTACTCACTCCCCCCAGGGCTGGGGCTCACCGAGCACATCATCTCCAGAGGACACAGCCTGGATCCTGGTGCTTCCCATTTCTCGGGATGCTCCTCGACTGCCAGCCTTGTCCTGCAGTTCCATCTCCCTTTTGTGTTTTTTTCCAACAATGAATGTCACATTTTCTTCTCAGCTCCCGGGTTTCTGAATTCCTACCCTGTGCTGGCACCACCCCTGCAGACTGGTCCCCATCCCTGTTTTCCAGTCTGAGGGGTGAAGTGCTAATCTTGATGGATCCTGACCGATTGTGGGGCTCTGGGGTTGACACCCTGGAAGCTGAGACTGGGTCAACTCATTGCAGGGGATGCAGGAGGAGGGGGGGTTCAGGGAAGGCTGGGGCTCTGGGAATGTTGGGATGCAGGATGAAGGGGCTCTGGGAACATTGGAATGCCAGTGAAGAGGGCTCAGGGAAGATCTTGCTTCTGGGGGCACCTCCAGCACTGCTCACAGCGGGGGCCCCCCACTCCGAACTCAGCCAATCCCAGGAGCACCCAGCACCCCATAGCCCTGGGGCTACGGGGCTGGAGAACTGTGGGACCCGGTTTCCCACCCTCGGGAAACGATCCATGGGAAATAGGAGTCGGTTTGGACACCTCATTCTGTGATGTGCCTCCCTAGCCGTAACCCTCCCTAAAAAATTCGTCGGGGGCTGTTGTGTTGTATTTGCAGCCTAGGGGCCAGGTCTGGCCAGCCCAGGCGGGGACGATTTGATCCCAAAAAAACCCAGTCCAGCCCCGCAGAGGCCGTGACTCAGCCGTGCCGGGGGCGGGGGACGGGGGGCGGAGGGGGCGGGATGAGCTTCGCTGAGGGATCCGGGGGGGCCGCCGGCTCATGCCCCCCATCCCACCGGCCCCGCCATCCGCAGCCTCCGGAGCGGGTCCATCCCAGCAGCTCCATCACGGGAGCTCCGATCCCGCGGGAGTTCCCCTTGCGCATCCCGGGGGATTCATCGCCCCCCCCTCGGTGGGGTGAGCCCCCCGCCCCCGCCGAGCCCCCCCGGTTCGCCGCGTGCCGTGGTTGATCCCTCCCTTCCCGGGGCTGCGCCGATGGACTCTCCCAGCGCTCCGTGTGTGCGGCGGAGGCTGCGGTGGTAGCGCTGGTACTCGGGAGCTGCTGTCGCGCCGTGTCGCTGCCGGAGCATCCTCTTTCCTCGCCGTATCCCTTCCCGAGCATCCTTTCTCACCGGAGCATCCCCCTCGCCGGCGCCGGGAAGAACCTGGAGCTGGAGCGGGGCGACGGCTGAGCCAGGTAAGGGGAAACAAAACGTGTTTATACCCTGCATCCCCCCTCCCCGCGGCGTTAATTGGCATCGTCGGAGCCGCTGATGGATTCGGGGTTCAGCTTCCCCTTCCCACTTGCTGGGGCCATTTTGTCCTGAAAACCTTCTCTGGAGCCAAAGGCTCTGCCTTTGGATGTGCGTTTTTGGGGGCTCCTGTCATCCCCCCGCGCCGTCCTGTGGCCGCAGAGCAGCCGGAGGGGATCGGGAATTCGCCGCAGGGATGGGAGGGGGGAACCGAGGGCTTTTGGGGAAGGGGTAGCAGAGGGATGTGGGGGGGTGACCTTGGGCACGAGCGATTTCCCACTCTTCCCCCTTGTCGCCATGTTCCTGGCATTCCGCAAGGAGGCTGGGGGCTGCGGGGGCGGGGGAGGGGGCACGCAGACCCCCCAGCGTAGGACCTCCGAGGGTTTTGAGGTGCGTGGTTGCATCGATCCCTGGCTCTGCTTGGATGCGTGGCAGGAGGACACGGATCCAGACCTGATAACCTTGTCCAGGGCTGTCCAACGTCACGATGGGGCTGCAGGGCCAGCAGCATGTTCAGCCCCCAGACGGGCATTTTTGGAGGCCCCCCTGGCTCCTGCATTTCAGAGACTGTGGTCTGCGGGATTTGGCTTTCTTGTGGGATCAAAACCCTGATCTCATTCAGAGCTGGCTCCTGGCATCAGCTCGGCCGCTCGAGGCTCCCTGGTTTGTACGGCCGCTCTCTGTCACGGAGCCAGCAGTGACCTTGCTCCCCAGCCCATCCTCTTCCTCACCATGCAGCCAGCCTCTCCCTGCTCCCCCATTCCTTCTCCCGGCCCCCAATACCACTTGGTCTGTGGAATGCCAGCCCCACATTGGGAGGTTCGGAAGGGAGCTGCAAGCTTGGCTGGAGCAAAATGACCTTGGTCATGGATTGGCCCCTTCCAGGGGCCTCACAGGCCCATGGGACCCCCAGGGAGGGAACTGAGGTCTGCTCCCACCCGGAGGGGAGGACATGGTAGGGAGTATGCCATTTTAACCTGTGAAATCACCTGCCTGGCTCCACTCAGAAATGGGGGCCCATGTCATGACGCAGCCCCCCTCCCTCCAGGGTTTCCAAAGGGCTAAATTTAGCATCCTCGTGTGCCCTGTCCCCTTGCTTGGGCAGGGGGGGATACATTGCAGGCTGTGTTGCTCTGCCCACAGCTCCTTTCCACCTCGCCAGTGATAAAAATAGCACTTGGGGGGGTAACAACGGCCCTGCGGGTGGAGCAGCAGCATCGGGCTGGGGGCTGCAGGTCCATCCCTGTCACGAGCTGAGCTGCGCTCTGTGCAGTAGGTGCAGGGATGCTGGGCTGGGGAAGAGGGAGTGGGATGCTTTGATGTGAGGGGACAAGGAGATACCACCCCCAGGTATCTGGATGCCCCTCTCCTTCCCCAGGGCTGAACCCCAGGAGACTCGTGGTATCCCCAGCCCCCCTTGGCTGGGTCAGCATCTGCCGGTGCTGGCATCTCCTGCAGTAAATCCTGCCTGGGAGCTTCCGCAGTGAGCGTGGCCTGGCACACGTGGGTCACTGTCACTCAAGGGACCCCCCCCAAGAGATCCCCTGAAGGACCCCTGTAACAAACCTTGAGCCACCCACCTGGGGCATTGGCAGTGCTGGGAGGGTTTGGGGACATCCATGCCCCTGGGGGCTGATCTCCTTATCATCCCCAAGGAAATGGGGGGGCTTCAGTCCAGACCTGCTGATGGCCTTGTTTTTTGGGGTGACTTGCAGTCCTGGTGGACACTCTGGGGGACAGACTGGGGACACTCTGGGGCAGCCATGCCCCTGATGTCCCCCCAGCTCCCTCTGTCCTTTGGGACGAATGCAGAAGGGATGGATTATGGGGGGGTTGGGGGGGGTCCCAGTGAACTGTGGGAGCTGAGGTCCTACAAGTGAGGGGAAGGGGCCTGGAATGGAGCCAGCATCTCTCAGCCTGCCCCCAGCCCCCACTGTGCCCCGTAGTGACCCGCCTGCCACTTCACCGGGGAGTCCCCAAATCCTCCTATTTCCATCTGAGACGGAGATAAAGTAAGTGCAAGGTGGGACGCAGGGCCGCTCCCATCCAAACTCAGCCCTGCTTGTCTCCGGGCTTCCCAGGTCCCAGGCTGGCATCCAGGGTCCTCCCACATCCCCTCCCACGGATGGGTAGCGCCGTCACCCCTCCACCCGCACTCCGGGCCTGAGGGCGCAGCCCCCGACGCAGAGACCGCCGCCCCCCCTCCCCGGCGCCCCGTCCCATCCCGCCGGCACCATGGACGAGTCGTTCCGGGACCGGACCGCGTTCATCCGCGGCGCCAAGGACATTGCCAAGGAGGTGAAGAAGCACGCGGCCAAGAAGGTGAGCCGGGGCATGGATCGAGTGCAGGACGAGTACACCCGGCGCTCCTACTCCCGCTTCGAGGAGGAGGAGGACGACGAAGACTACGCGCCCCAGGACGGCTACTACCGGGGGGGCGAGGGGGCCAACGAGGAGGAGGGGGTGTCCAGCGACGCCACTGAGGGCCACGACGAGGAGGATGAGATCTACGAGGGCGAGTACCAAGGGATCCCCCGGCAGGAGTCGCTGAAGGGGGGGGGAGCGCCTGGGGGCCGCGGCGGCCGCCGGCGCCTTTGACGACAGCGAGGGGCAGCGGAGGAAGGACAGGGAGGGGCTGGCGCAGCAGTACGAGCTCATCCTGCAGGAATGTGGCCACGGCCGCTTCCAGTGGACCCTCTACTTTGTCCTGGGCCTGGCCCTCATGGCTGACGGCGTCGAGGTCTTTGTGGTGGGCTTTGTCCTACCCAGCGCCGAGAAGGACATGTGCCTCTCCGACTCCAACAAGGGCATGCTGGGTGAGGAGAGGGGCACGGGGGGGGCAGGTAGGGGCATATAGGGGTCATAGACAGGGGAGGGTCATGGGATAGGGGACAGTCATGGGGACAGGAGGATCAGGGTGACGTGGAGGGGCACTGGGAGATGTGGAGAGACGTGGGGGAGTCCCATGAGGGATATGGGGATACAGAGAGATGTGGGATATAGGGAGACACAGGGACATGTTGAGGGGGCAGAGAAGAACAGGAAGGTGGGGACACAGGGAGTTGGGGATGGAGAAGGACATGGGGGCTCAGGGAGATGTGAGGAGTTGGTTACAGGGTCTATGGAAGAACACAGGAAGAATTGGAGGGCCGTGCGGGCATGAGGCATGGGGTCCAGGAAGGGATGTGGGGACAAGGAGGGATGCAGGACCCCCTGGGCATAGGTCTCCCACCATCCTCCTCCCAATCCCACACAAATTCCCATGTGAGCAATGGTGAGGGGCAGCTGCAGGGAGCGAGCTCAGAAACTTGGGCTGATTAGTGGATGCTGAGACTGGGTTTGGGGTGCTGTGGGTGGCTTTGTTTGATGGCTTCCCCCCCTTCTCTGTGATGCCCACTGGAGCCTGACACCCCCCAAAATCCCATCCTTGAGATATGGCAAACTTGGGACAGGGGGAGGGGCTGGGTGTGGGGGTCCTGGGGGCACATCTGCCCCCCATGTCCCACAGTCCCTGAGCAGAGCAGGGGGACAACCCCCACCACCCATTTACATGGGAGTCTGTCCCCTCCCTTCAAAGGGACCCAGCGTCTTGAGGAGAGGGTCCCTGCCTACACCCCACCCCCAGTGCTGAGGATGCTCTCCCTCCGCCAGGTGACTCAGGGTGCAGGTCCTTGGGTCCCCTGGGACTGACCTTGCTGCGTGTCCCCCTCCCCAGGACTCATCGTGTACCTGGGCATGATGGTGGGCGCGTTCGTGTGGGGCGGGCTGGCCGACCGGCTGGGCCGAAGGCAGTGCCTCCTCATCTCCCTCTCCGTCAACAGCGTCTTCGCCTTCTTCTCCTCCTTTGTCCAGGGCTACGGCACCTTCCTCTTCTGCCGCCTGCTCTCGGGCGTGGGGTAAGGGGGGCCCAGCCACAGAGGGACCCCCAGAGCAGGGGCTGATCTTCCCCTGTGAGTGGTGGGGTGTGGGGGCGGGGGGGTGATGCCACTCCTTCCCCTCCATCCCCAGCATCGGCGGCTCCATCCCCATCGTCTTCTCCTACTTCTCGGAGTTCCTGGCACAGGAGAAGCGCGGGGAGCACCTGAGCTGGCTCTGCATGTTCTGGATGATCGGGGGCATCTACGCTTCCGCTATGGCCTGGGCCATCATCCCCCACTATGGTAGGAGCCCTGGGCCGGCGGTGCACACGGGGTGTGCCGGGGCTCGGCCCCACCACCATGTCCTGTCCCTGTCCAGGCTGGAGTTTCCAGATGGGCTCTGCATACCAGTTCCACAGCTGGAGGGTCTTTGTCCTCGTCTGCGCCTTCCCCTCGGTCTTTGCCATTGGGGCGCTCACCACAATGCCTGAGAGCCCACGCTTCTACCTTGAGGTGGGGGTCTGGGAGGGCATGGCTGTGTCCTGGGGGGGAATCCGGAGTGCATCAGGGACCTGGAGTGGAGGATGGCGTGACCCAGAAAGGGACACCCAGGTGGGGGACGGAGATGGGGCAACCCAGACAGAGATCCCCAGGGGGATGGTAGGGCCTGGACAGAAAGCCCCAGATGGATGTTGGAGAGAGTGGAACTGGGCAGGAACCCCCAAGTGGATGATGAGACCCAGCCAGGGACCCCAGAGGGATGAGGGACCCTGAGGAGGTGATAAAGATTGTGGAGGGTGGGTGGTAGGACCCAGGTGGGGGGTGGAACCCAGGCAGGGACCACTGGGGTGGTCAGGGTCCAGGTCCAGGGTGTTCCAGGGTGACCTGTCCCTGCCCTTACAGAATGGGAAGCACGACGAGGCCTGGATGGTGCTGAAGCAAGTCCATGATACCAACATGAGGGCCAAGGGCCACCCTGAGAGGGTCTTCTCGGTAAGGACCCCCCAGGGCTGAGCCCTAGGGTCCCCAGCACCCCAAGCAAGCGTGGGGTGTCCTCCAGGAGCAGGGGTGCACTTCCCACCTCTGGGAAAAGCACCACCTGGAGGATGCAGCACTGCTGTAACAGGTGGGAAAACAGAGGCACAAGGTGGAGCCCTGGTGCTTCCCGGTGTCCCCAAACTGTTCCCCCCACAGGTCACCCACATCAAGACCATCAAGCGGGAGGATGAGCTCATTGAGATCCAGTCAGACACCGGGACATGGTACCGGCGCTGGCTGGTCCGATGCCTCAACCTGTCCCAACAGGTGCGGCCAGAGCTGCCGGGGGTCCCTGTGCCCCATGTGCCCCCTGTCACCTCCCGTGTCCCTGTCACCTCCCATGTCCCTCTGCAGGTCTGGAGCAACTTCCAGCAGTGCTTTGTGCCTGAGTACCGTCGGGTTACGCTAATGATGATGGCGGTGTGGTTCACCATGTCCTTCAGGTGCTGCGGAGTGGGACTGGGATGGAACTGGCAGCACTGGGCTGGGACTGGGATGGGATGGATGACACTGGATGAGATGGAATGGGACCAGGTTAGGAAGGGATGGGATGGAGCTAGGTGGCATTGGGCGGCGACTGGGAGCACTGGGACAGGACTGAGATGGACCCTGGCAGCACTGGGTGGGATGGAATGGAGAAAGTATCAGTGGGATAGCCCTGGGCTGGCACTGGGAACCCCAGGTGTGTGGTCCCCTCTCACCCCTGTCTCCGCAGCTACTATGGGCTCACCGTGTGGTTCCCAGACATGATCAAGCACCTGCAGAGCATCGAGTATGCATCGCGCACAAAGCTCTTCACGCGTGAGAAGGTTCGGCACTTCACCTTCAACTTCACCCTGGAGAACCAGGTGCACCGTGGCGGGGAGTATTTCAATGACAAGTGAGTGAGGGGAGGCTGAGCCTGGGGGTGCTGAGCCTGGGGCTGCTCAGCACACGGGTAGGCAGCAGCCAGAGCCTCCCTCCTGTCCCCCCCCTACAGGTTCATCGGGCTGAAGATGAAGTCAGTGACATTCGAGGACTCGCTCTTTGAGGAGTGCTATTTTGAGGACATCACCTCCAGCAACACATTCTTCAAGAACTGCACCTTCATCTCCACCGTCTTCTACAACACAGGTGGGGGCATGGGATCCTGGGTGGATGGAGGGGGTGACCCACCAGCATGGCCCCCAGGGTGTTGAGGGAGATGGGGGTAAGCCACCAGGTTGGAGGAGGGTCAGGAAAGTCCCCAGTGGGATGATGGAGTTGGGGTGGTAGAGATAATGTGACCTACAAGGGTGGTCCCCAAGGGGGTGGTGGAGGGCCAGGCAAGTTCCCAAGGAGACGGAGTGACCCCATGGCCCCCTCTCCTCCCAGATCTCTTTGAGTACAAGTTCATCAATAGCCGAGTGGTGAACAGCACGTTCCTGCACAACAAGGAGGGCTGCCAGCTGGACTTCAGTGATGACAACAATGCCTACATGATCTACTTCGTCAGCTTCCTCGGCACCCTAGCTGTGCTCCCTGGGAACATCGTCTCGGCCCTGCTCATGGACAAGATCGGCCGCCTGCGCATGCTGGGTGGGCAGCGGGACGGGCTCGGGGCAGCCTGGTCTGCCTTTGGCAGGGGAGTGGGCAGGGGGGTCCTGGAGGTGCCTTCCAGCCCAAACCAGGTTCTTGATCTTTTTGACCCACCTTCCACCTGCTGGGTCACTCCATGACCATCACCTTTTGGGGACTACCCCAGTGGGTCACCTCGCCTCCAATACCCCTTTGGGGACCTTCCTGATCCTCCTCCCTCCCGCTGGTCACCTCCATCTCTGTTGATCTCTTGGGGACTTCTCTGTCCCTCTCAGTAGGTCACCCCCATCTCCCTCCCCCTTTGGGGACTCAGTCCCCAGTCCCACCTCCCGTCTCAGTTTCCCTGTGCTCTGACGTGTGCATGTGTCCCCCAGCTGGCTCCAGTGTCATGTCCTGCGTCAGCTGCTTCTTCCTGTCCTTTGGGAACAGCGAGTCTGCCATGATTGCACTACTCTGCCTCTTTGGGGGGGTCAGCATTGCCTCCTGGAATGCGCTCGACGTGCTCACCGTGGAGCTGTACCCCTCTGACAAGAGGTGGGGGCCTGAAATGGAGGTTTTGGGTGCAAAACCAAAAACTAGTTTTTGGTGGGAAGTTTCGATTGCCAGGTGGGAGGTTCTGGGTGCAGGGTGGGAGGATTTAGGTGCCGGGTGCCAAGTGTGGAGGTTTTTGGGTGTCAAGTGGGAGGTTTTGGGTGCTGGGGACAATGTTTTGGAGACCAGCTGGGAGGTTTTGGGTACCAGGTAGGAGAGTTTGGGTTCTGGGTGACATGTGGCATCCTGGTTGGGACGTTTTGGAGGTACCAACTGCTGGGTACAGGTTTTGGGGTGCTGGGGGCCAGGCGTGGGTTACCAGCTGCTCAGTACCCGTTTCTAGGTGC
Source organism: Lanius collurio (assembly GCA_020086605.1). Taxonomy (NCBI): domain Eukaryota; kingdom Metazoa; phylum Chordata; class Aves; order Passeriformes; family Laniidae; genus Lanius; species Lanius collurio. The sequence continues at coordinate 267,772 of JACBWW010000132.1, forward strand.
TGCCTGCCAGCCCCAGGCTGCCGGGTACTCATTTTGGGGTGCTGAATACACATTTAAGGGTTTTGAATTCCCATTCTCAAGTGCCGGGTACCTGTTTCAGGCCTCCAGGTGCCTGTTTCGGGGTGCCACCTGCCCTCTGCAGGTGCCCCCCCGACGCTGGGTACCCTCCCCTATCCCGGGGGGTGCCCCCACCAACCCCAGCCCTCCCCATCTTCCCCAGGACGACGGCGTTTGGGTTCCTGAATGCGCTGTGCAAGCTGGCAGCCGTGTTGGGCATCAGCATCTTCACATCCTTTGTGGGCATCACCAAGGCCGTGCCCATCCTGTTGGCATCAGCTGCGCTTGCCCTCGGCAGCTCCCTGGCCCTCAAACTGCCCGAGACACGGGGGCAGGTCCTGCAGTGATGGGGGAGCTGGGGGAGAGGGACTCCCTCCCCGGGGCACCCCCCAAAATCCAGCGTTTCCCCCCCTCGTGCCCCTGGGATTAGTCGCGTTAGACACTGTGAAACGTCTTCTTGGAGCATTTGGGATCTTTTTCATTTGCACTTGGACCCCCCTCCCCCAGATCTCCCTATACCCCCAAAGCCTCCCCAACACCTCAAACTCCCCC